>JALGBA010004098.1:4787500-5186718 GCA_023970755.1 Azemiops feae | reverse complement strand
AGGAGAAACTTCCTGACAGTTAGAACAATTTACCAGTGGAACAACCTGCCTCCAGAAGCGGGGAATGCTCCAACACGGGAAGTTTTTAAGAAGAGACTGGACAGCCATTTGTCTGAAATGGTATAGGGTTTCCTGTCTGAGCAGGGGGTTGGACTTGATGACCTCCAAGGTCCCTTCCAACTTTATTATTATTATTATTATTATTATTATTATTATTATTATTATTATTATTATTATTATTATTATTATTATTATTATTATTATTATTATTATTATTATTATTATTATTATTATTATTATTACATGACCATCGAAGCGTCTTCAGACATTGCTGGCTACCTTGGCTAGGAAATGGAAATAAGCATTTAGAGATGAACATCATTTGACAGGGGAAATCTTCCTTTTTTTAGTTAATTAAAAATTTGGATTTAAAAGTTTGCTGGGGGGGGGAAATGATGTGGTAACTATGAGTAGGGCATCCTGATTTAGGAACAAGGTGAACTTGTGCAAAGCCCTTTTGGCTGCAGCTGCTATCTGTTCTTCCAGCAAGAGCAAAAGTCTAACAGGAATCCAAAGTGCATATAAGTTCTGTCTGGGGCAGCTAGAGGTGGAAAATCCCTGGATGCAGGGACTGTAACACTCAGAGCTACTCAGTCTTACTAGAATTAAGTTGAAGTCTGTTCTTTGCCATCCAGACCCTCACAGCCTCCAAATGCTGGGAAAGTATCCTGAGGGCATCACTTTATCAACAGGGGTGGAAATGTATGTCTGAGTTTCATCAGCATACTGATGATACTTAATTTCATGGCAACCTATGATCTCATCCAGCAGCTTCATATAAATGTTAGACATGAGTGGAAAGGTGCAAAGTCCTAAGGGACCCTGCAAAGTATCTTGTACACTGCAGAGTCTCTATAAATTTAATATATAAGTAGATAAAAAAACATACATATACATTGCAGAGATCTACTATACTATAGGATTCTTCAATGACCTACATTTAAAATCTCTCTCTATATATATATATATATATCCTCTACACATATATTCCACCCTTATTTGAAATGCAGCGTATTTGAAAATAAAACAAAAACATACAAAACGTGTATTTATTTCCTATCCATTCAATTTGCATCTAATTATTCCCAATAAAATCGACTTTTTCTCTGTTTCAGATTGGCCATTGTCTTATTATTTCCTCCCACCTGAATCATCTGATCATTTGCAAAGTCCGCCTTTGCCCGCCTAGCCCGTTTGGAAAATACAATTCAGTTTAACATAGGAAGGAGTAATCACCCAGCTGAAACCCTGATCTTGAAGCAGGGCACGCAGAATTTGAGAAATAGATAGAATATAATTCTAATTTAAATGGAGCATGTTTACCAAGTACATGCAGCAGTGAGAATTTCACAGTAATCGGATATTAAATCATGCTTCATGACAGAATTAGCCATAGTAAACTGACAAATATTGACTTGAGAACAATGCAGCAGCAATTCATTAACGCTGTTATCTGATAACTGAAACAATGGAGCCCAGTTTTTGCCCTTAATGCTAGCAAAATACTTTGTGATCTATAGCCATTGAAAAGTCGGTTGCAGTTGCCTCTCTGGGTACTTCCAGATATTCAGCCTTTTTGTCTTCTGATCCCCATATCGAGTCTAAGATTGATCTGGGCTGTTTCAGTTTTTTCCAAAATTGTCTCTTGCCTTGCCTTTCTTGCAATTTTTATTTATGAGTTCAATATTCACCCATACAAAAAGAAATTGATCAGAGTTAATTAGTAATAGACTAGCTGGCACTTCCTGTTTTTTCCAAGTGAAAATAAAAAAGTTCCTCTTCTCTTCAGAAAGGACAAGGTAGTGGCCAAGCTTTTGGTGAGATGATTCTGGATTTTTGTTTACCTGCTTCTTTGGTGTGTCAGTTTGAAGAGAGTCACTGCTTTGAAAGTTGCCCATCCACAGACCCAATGTGGATGCATTAAAATTTTGCACAATTACAGGCTCCTGATCATAGTTCAATCACCAGGGAATTCATTTTACATGCAAAGCAGGAAGAAATCTTTCTCTATTAACCTCCTGTATTAGTCATTTTCTCTGGAATTATTTCAAAATAAATATAAAAATAATGTAAACCTTATAATATATCCCAATGTTTTCGATGCATTTTCTCTTTTCTGCTTTTAATACACTGCCAGCCTTTCCAGAATAAATCAGCAAAGCTCAATTAAGGCACCTGGCAGAAAAATGATTTATGAATTTTTGCTCTTGCACATTGTTTCCCTTGCTTGCACTATTGCTATTCTAGCCTGCAGAATCCCTTTCCTTGGCTACTTTCCCAAACTTAGAATTTTCCTTTAAAATCTCCTACCCGTTAATTTGCTTGATTCACTATCAGAAAAAGTATTTTTGATTCAGAAGTCGCTTGCAGTGCTTTGTAGCATACTCTTCTGTGTATTGCCAGCAACACCTTGTACAAAGTCTGGTTTTGGACTGGTAATAAAATAAATTTGCAATATGTTATTGTTCACACACTAATACATCCAACTTGAAGAATCATTTTATATAGTTGTTGAAACAGGTGCATAGCCATCCTTTTGGAAAGCTTCCTCTAGTCCAGGGCTTTTCAACCTTTTCACCAATTGTACCACTTTTAGGATATGGCAATATTCGAGTACCACCTAGCAAGGTGTCAAAAACTTGGTGACAAAAAAAAACCTGTTCAAAGTTGCAATTGCACTGAAATGACTTATGATCATTTTTCACACTTATGACCATTGCAGCAACAGGGTCATGTGATTTATATTTGGTTGCTTGGCAACTGATTCATATTTATGATGGTCACAGTGTCCCAGGGTCATGTGATCCCCTTCTGCAACCTTTTGACAAGCAAAGTCAATGGCAGAGCTGCTGGTGGCCAAGTGCTAAGGCGGGACTTCCTTCCCTGCCTCCCTTTTTCTCATTCCCATTCCTTCTGAAGGAAGAATTTGAACCCCCCCCCCATATTTTCCCTCTTCCATATATTGATCAAACAAGGAAAGGCCTCCAGAGACAGAAAAGACAAGCTGCTGAGTGAACTAGCTTAAAAAGGCACTTCCCCTTTAAGAATTAGCTACTGGCTAGAAAGGAAAGTAAGGAGCCCAGCCGGCACTTAAGGAAGAAAAAAAAATGTAAGTACTGGCTGCCGGCTAAGGCAGCCTCCCCAAATGGCTCCATTCATAAGTAAAATCTGCAGCTCCAGAGGACTCTCTCACTGTAAGTCTTTGCCTGTGCTGGCTCTTTCCCTTCCCCACTGCACTTGGCTAGGCAGGGCTGCGTACCACCTGCCACTCATTAATGTACCACAAGTGGTACATGTACCACAGGTTGAAAAGCCCTGCTCTCGTCTGATCTTTATCAGATATTTATGCCTACAGTCCATGGGTATGTGTGAATGATGAAGCATGATTAAAAGGGGCAGCCTACAAGCCACCATTGTCAAAGCCATAAGACAAACTGGGAAAGATATTCTCTGCCATCTCTTGAGCCTCACAAGATGGTTCTCTACCAATCCAGCTGACCATTGTCTTCTTTCTTTCTTACCTTCATCTACCACCATTTCTATTTTTAAATATTCATCTGGAGCTTATGTACCCCCAGTGTGTTCCTTGAAAATAGGGATCATACTAAAGACTGGTGATTAGCACCATGCCAACTTCCCATTTTATTTATTTTTTAAATGAATCTCTTACAAACAAAGAAAGCAACGATTGCCAGGTGAATCCATGGGGAAAATCTTAGGGCTTGAATTGCAGATCTCATGGCTTATACATTGGTCTAACTTCTAAGGTTTCTTGCTTCTTCCTTAGCCCCAGTTTTTAAGAATTGTTTTTCTGAACATCTCTGGAGATCTTTTTATTTATTTTGATTGGTCCTAGTAAGCATGTCATCCAGACTTTTGAAAAAAAAAGATGCTGAGTGCTAATAAGTGGCCCTACAAATACCATTGTCATTGGGAACATTTATGATCTCAGCCTTCTTATGCTCCATCTTCTCAGTTATGGTCATGCTGAGCTCATTCAGATTCTCATCTGCCCAATTATGCATCAGCATATTCCTAATTACAGGGCCCAGCTGGTCTCTGATTTTCATCTCTCTCAGACTGAAACTGGGGTCAAAGTACCAGGCACCAGCCCATGAATTTAAAACAAATGATGCCTTAGAGACATAGCAATAAACCCAATAAAAGTGCAAATGTAAAGTGCTTCTAACAGAAACATCCTTTTAGAAATTGCTATGTGGGAACAGCTCAGACTGATCTCCACCAGTTAATAATGTTTGAAGTCACATGCAGAATTCACGCTATGTATGAGCACTAGCTAAGAATCTGTCCTTCTGTGGCTATTTCCTTTTGTTCACAAATCCACTTGATATTCATAGCATGGCTTTTGTTATATTGGTGATACTGGAAGATTGCATTGTTAGCCCATTGTGAGAAGTTTCATTATGTAAATATGAGAATTTAAACTTTCGATCATTCTAGCTTTTTAAGTAGCTATGCTTGAAAAGCCACATTTTTCTGACATCTCTGGATCTTCCACAGTATAAAAGACTGAGAAGGATGAACTAATTCAGCTTCCAGTGACCTCCCTTATGCCTTAGCTTAGATAGATTTATTTTCTCAGAGGAAATAGCCACTTCAATACCCCAAATTCCAAAAATATACAATATAATATAGCAAACAAGATGACAACCATTGCTAGTGGCATTGACCTATTGGGTGGTCTTTTTATTTTATTTTTATTTCATTTTTTTATTCCACCTTTATTATTTTTATAAATAACTCAAGGCAGTGAACATACTTAGTACTCCCTCTTCCTCCTATTTTCCTCACAATAACGCAGTGAGGTGAGTTGGGCTGAGAGAGTAACTGCCCAAAGTCATCCAGCTGGCTTTTATGCTTAAGGCAGGATCTCCATCTAGGTTTCTAGCCTGGTGCCTTAAGCACTAGACCAAAATGGGTCTCTTTCCTATATAATTGTGCACACAGAACACTAGGATATCTGGGAGAAAGCTCTTCATTGTTACATTATATCTCATTTTCTATGTACAGGGCGAACAATTATGGGGGGGGCGGAATCTCAGCTGTGCATACTTCCATCTGCAAGAAATCTCAACTGCTGTTTCTGTGAATAAGCTTGCAAAACCATATACAGTACAATAAGCATCATACACTTTGCCCTTCGTTGGGGAAGACTATTTTTAGGACCAAAGCTCTTCCCCATCTACCTCCAAAGAAGAACAAAGCCAAAGAGATTGAGCTCTAGCAAATCTCCATTGCGAAGCTCCATGAGACCAGGAGAAAACTCTGCTTGTTTTTGTAACATGTCCCTCACCTAAAATCAATTTCTTTTAAAAAGCCTTGTGCTGAACACAGAGTGGCCATCCATTTGAAGCGGTACTGGCACACAATAGACATTTGATATTGTGTACATACAACTATATATAGCAGCCTGCACAGGAGTAGGGATAATGGCTTTGGAAGAGGTTTTAAAACTTATTAGAGACACTGGCTGAGATTGTCTGAAAGCCCTTGCAATTTATTTTCTCTTCTTCTAGTAGAGAAGGTAGGTCCAGTCTGTATTACCAGCAGAACTCAACCAATTATTGCATTCCTAAATCTATTTCCTGTGCTGGAAAATATAAAGGTGTATTTAACATATATAGAGCCAGGAAGTAATAGCTCACAATATTTCGGGATTTATTATTCAGATTTCCACTGAAGGCTGAAATTTCTCCCTTTTATTCAGGATTCATGCAGGAACTGAAAAAAAGACCTATAACCTTACAATTTCTGCAGGCTTTTCAAACTTCTCTGGAGCAGATAAGAATTCAGTCTGAAGTTCTACATATTTCTACACACAACTCCTATATATTTTGTCATTTTATGTAATGGTAGCTTCAAAACTATAATTTTATAAAAAAAAATACAGCTTTGTATTAAGACCTGTATTAATTCAGATCAAAATATTTAATCACTCCCTTTCATTGCTTACAAAACCTCCTTGATTAAGAGGGTGATCCTAACACATTCTTAACACAAATCAAAAAACAAGTGTTAAGGCAGCCAGCTCACAAGCTTTCCCATTCCCTGTGGAGCTCCTTTCCCTCTTCCTTGGCCAGGCTTACTTGCTAAAATATTATGAGAGCTGCCTGCCCAGTCCAAATTGGTAGAAGCCATTGAATAACACTGGCAGTAACAATTGGTAGAAGTTGGACTGTGACAGTGTTATTCAATGGCTTGCTTTGCTCTTAATATAAGAGCTTTAGCATCTGCCCTACCCCTCTTTTGCCTTGCACAGCAAGCTATGGTATTGATCTTGACATAATTAAGAAAAACAGGCACGCTCCTGAAGTCTTGCTGCTAAGACAGATCTCTGTGGCCACCTGTTTATGTATCTGATTTTATCTCTATCCATGAAGCAGTTTTACATGCTAAAATTCTCAGTGGCTTTTCTCTTGGCAGTTCAATGCATCCTTATTATTTCTTGTTTACTTTGTTAGGAAGAGTATCCTAACTGAATGCAGAAGATAGAATCTGACTGGAGAGTTGCCATCTGCAAGGCTGGGACCTGCTGTGTTTCAGAAGGTCAAGAAGAGCCGTGAGGCAAGGGGAACAAAGCTGCACTAAACTATTAAAGGGGAAAAATGAATATTATCTTTGCTTCCCACCTATAGATTTCTCCATTTCTTTCTCCTTAGCAACATACAGGAAACAACAATCAGACACGAGAGAGATGTAGCTCCAGGCACCATCTGATATAATTACTTTTAGATGAAACTCAGCTCAGTTACTACAGTACTGCTTGCTTAACATCATGTCAATTTTGGTGCAAGCAGAAGGCAATACTACAGGAGATTATTTTCTATGAGCCCAAAACATACATCTATGTATATTCTGCTGTGGCAAGGTCTCTTGCCTTATTGCTAGGTCACTATACAAAGCGTGATTGCTAACATAACATCATACAAGATAAAAAGCACAAACATTATATTGTTATTAGGGAAACTAGCAACAGTTTGCACATATTCTGATGTGATGATTACAACCCTTTCTGGAGAGGGATGGACCAGCTACTGTAATGTCTCTGCTGGTAAATTGCTGCTTGGATTACCATAGTACACTCTACCCTAATAAATGACTCAGATCTTTCAGCTATTGCAAAGCATGACAACAAACTACTACCTACAATACCTTTCCCAGTGACCATGTAAAGCCACTCCTAAAAGAACAGCAAGTAAAGTAATAATAAGTCTGAAATAAACAATCTTTATTGAATTATCCATTTACTGAATTATATCTGTTTCCAATGCTTCTAAAACATCAAATCTCAAATCCAGAATTGAATTTGAAGGAACCCAATCTTTGGCAGACTCATACTGGAGTTCCCCCCAGGTAGGTTTCTGAAAGCTTATGTACTATTCTGTTGCAATTACTCATCCTTCTAATTACCTATATTTACTGTTTAGACAAGTGGCCCAGTAGTTATAAAAAATTTATCTGAGACACTTCCATTTCAGCCCTCCCTATCTGATCACCGGCCTTCACAAAGCACTTTTAAATGAAAGAGATAATATTCATGAGCGAAGATGGGTGAGAAACTGTTCAATTAAGTGAGGAGGATGTATGTGTTATATATTTGGGGAAAGCTGAAACTTTGCCTGGCTGTCCTGTACACAATGATCTGTCAAAGAAATGCCATTCATATAGAAAAACACACAGAAAAATGGAGCTAACCCTCCTCACCAATGCAATCATCTCCCACAGTAGCATTACACAGGCATTGTGTAATAATATAGGTAATATACATATATTATATGTAATAATTTGTGTAAAATATTGCTAGTTCTGTGTATAAAAAGAAGACATTTTTCAAAAAAAACACACTCCACTTATTGGATATTCATTTGGAAAATCAAGATCTTGTGCCTCTGCTCCCATTCCATATCTCTTCCTGACTATTGCAATTTCTCTGCATTGGGCATAAAACAAACAAAAAGCCTTATACTGTTTTTCAATTTTCATAACTCTTGCTACTGCATTTCCTTCTCAGTGGTTCAGGCTTGATGCTGATGGAAATCACTATGATATATGTATTTCACACAAAGTGTCAAATAATAATTGGGTGACAGTTTTTTAAAAAAAACAAACAAACAAAACCTTTTACCTTCTTCTTATACTACTGAATTTCTTAATATTTCTTAGCTATGGTCATCTTATACTATAGGTCATTTTCATAATGACTGACCACAAAAAGGCAGGGAGAGTGGTATTAAACTACATACTTTTGGGGAAATTCAGATAACAAAGGTTGCTGTTACACAAATGCCTTGAATATGTTCTTCTGACATTTGACGTAGCTCAACAAGACATCTCAGACTGCTGTAACCAAGAACTATCAGAAGCCACTTGTAGTTAGTCTGCTTTACTTGTCTTTCTATACCTAATTAACACCTCCACCCCGCCCCATGAGGCATTTGCAATATATTTATTTATTTATTTATTCAATTTGTATAGCTGCCCTTCTTAGCCAAGTGATTTTGGGTGGCTTTAATTTAATGTAAGAGGGAACTGAAAACATATATTTTATCACAAGCATTTTAAGAGTGTTTAGGGATTAGATTCAATATTAATTAAGGGTTAGAAATGGATTTAGAGCTTTATGAATTGTAAAATTATAACTGTCTGGAAGTCTTGGATCCAATAGAAAAAATATAAATGTAGCTCAGGGTTGAACTGTGGACTATTTGGTGTTCTCTGAACTTGGTTGTTTGCTAACAAACATTTCATTACCCAACTAGATAACATCATCACTACAAGTAAGTATGGAGTTTACTGTCTGTTTATGTACAGTATAGTAACTTGCCCTGCCACTTTCAGTGGGGTGTGGTTTCCTCTTTGGTGGTTCCTTGATTAGGATATTGTTTTCTGCCTGATTGTTTGTCTGGTATCGATCCCTTCTTATCTGAGTGTTGACTGCTGGAGAGGATTATTTTAATCTTTTTGTTTCCTTCATAGGTTTTTGATGATGATGATGATGATGATGATGATGATGATGATGATGATGATGATGATGATGATGATGATGATGATGATGATGATGGTGATGATGATAAGGCAGAAGACTAGTAGACTTTAGCTGTCTGGAGAAGGCTCTGATGCTAGGACTGATGGAAGCAAAGAGAAGAGTATGACCAGCAGCAAGGCAGATGGAAGTTACAATGGCAGTGAGCACCTCATTAGAAGACCTGAAAGACCTAATTAGCAATAGCAATAGCAGATTTATGTACCACTTCACCATGCTTTACAGCCCTCTCTAAGCAGTTTACAGAGTCAGAATATTGCTCCCAACAATCTATGTCCTCATTTTACTGACCTTGGAAGGATGGAAGGCTGAGTCAACCTTGAGCAGGTCAGGATTGAAAGAACCAAACTCCTGGCAAAGTGAGCAGATTTAGCTTGCAATACTGCATTCTAACCATGGTGCCACCATAGCTCTTAGGGACAGATTGTTATGGAGAAAACCTATGTGGTCGGTAAGAGTTGACCCCAACTTGATGGCAATCATAATGGAAGAATGAAAATAAATACATGGATAAAGATTATAATATTTCTACTAATGACTTTGGCTAATTTGGATAAACAAATTGCAAAGTTCTGTTTTTGAATTCACAGAAGTGCTATTGCTTGTTCCAAGATAATGAAATGTTAAGGACTTGATGTTCCTCTATGGATTCTTAAAACTGTTAGTTGAATTTAGGTTAGTTTTGATTCTTCATTTGGCAAGGAGCACAATTGGTAATAGCTTATTTAATTTAATTTAATTTATATGCTGCCCATCTTTCTGTCCAAGGTGACCCTTATCTTTGTTTTTCCTATCTGCTGAAAAACATTTTGGAACATTGTAATTGCAGAAAGGGAATTTATAAATAAGCTTGATTTTAATAGTAGTTGAAATAATGATAGTCATGTGAACCAGTGCTAATACATTAATTAATACTATGTCTTTTACATTCTGGAAGAAAATATTGTCAATGGAAGCAGTTCGGTGCCTTTTCTGAATCTGTTTAGGAGTCATCAAAAGGCTATTGTTATTGTTATTGTTATTGTTGTTGTTGTTGTTGTTGTTATTATTATTATTATTGATCATCGCACAGTCAGCCAGATGTTCAGACTGGATTTGGCATTTTTGTCTACCTATCGAGTCCTTACCAAGGACCTGGGATAGGCAGATGTGGATGTTTGATGGTATTACAGATATCGTCGCAGGATGGAAGCAATTCCTAGTAAGGCCGCCTTTTGCAATTGACTAATGGTGAATTTGTCAATGCCAATGGTGTTCACGTGGTGCTCCAGTTGTTTGGGGATTGCACCCAAGGCGCCTATTACTATTGGTACTACCCTTGCTTGCCTTTGCCACAGTCTTTCTATTTCTATTTGTAGGTCTTTGTATTTTGTTATCTTCTCCAGTTCTTTCTCGTCTATTCTGCTGTCTCCAGGCACTGCCAGGTCCACTATCCAGACTTTTTTGTCTGTTGTTGTTGTTGTTGTTGTTGTTGTTATTATTATTATTATTATCTCAGTTTTTTATCTTTGTCATGATCCCATGCTGGCTTGAAAGAGTGCAGTTTTGCATGCAGTGGTGGAATTGCCCAAAGGATGAGCACACAGCTTTTATAACACCCGAAACAAGACTGAGAATAAATGAAAACCTAAGTGAAGCTTTTATTCCCGTGGTCTATGAAGCTGAAAATGCTAACTCTTTCTGAAATGCATAACAGTCAAAGTGGACTTGAACTCCTACCTGCTGGTGTGGGTGGGAGAAGAATTATTGTTTTAGAGTAACACAAAGTCTACTTAAGACAACCTTTTATTCATGATCTTTCAACAAAGCTAGTCTGCTATCCACTTCAGAACCGTCAGTTGAACTTAAGCTATTATTAGCATTTTGATTTTCTTCTCTTGTATGTGACTTCTGCCACAGAACAAATGTAATCTTTTTTGCTTTTTAAAAACCAGGCAGTTTTTTTCTTTCAAGGATTTGTGATCATATTAATGTACACATTTTGCACATTATGAAGGCTGTCTATGAATTTCACAACTTCACTCACACTTGACAGGCTTTTCAAGTGTGGCTAAAACATATAAGGAACGGTTGCTGGAATTGGGTATGTCTAGTTTAATGAAGAGAAGGACAAGGGGGGACATGATAGCAGTGTTCCAATATCTCAGGGGCTGCCACAAAGAAGAGGGAGTGAAGCTATTCTCCAAAGCGCCTGAAGGCAGGACAAGAAGCAACGGATGGAAACTAATCAAGGAGAGAAGCAACCTAAAACTAAGGAGAAACTTCCTGACAGTTAGAACAATTAACCAGTGGAACAACCTGCCTCCAGAAGCGGTGAATGCTCCAACCCTGGAAGTTTTTAAGAAGAGACTGGACAGCCATTTGTCTGAAATGGTATAGGGTTTCCTGCCTGAGCAGGGGGTTGGACTAGATGACCTCCAAGGTCTCTTCCAACTTTTTTATTATTATTATTATTATTATTATTATTATTATTATTATTATTATTATTATTATTATTATTATTATTATTATTATTATTATTATTATTATTATTATTATTATTATTGCTGTCTATGAATTTCACAACTTCACTCACACTTGACAGACTTTTCCTTTCTTTGAAATAATTGCTTTAATTCAAGTCCATGGAAGGCAGCTTTGCATTATGACCCATTTGGATGATACCTGAAAGAGCAGAATGGAAGTGGCACAGTTTGTATTTTGTCTTTTCTATGAGCTATCAGAGATTGGATTCATATTATTTCTATAACCTTACTTTGAAAATTCATGAGATTTTAGCCAATTTTAAAAATGTCTGTGTGTGAAAGAGAGGGGGGGAGGAGAGAGAGCTTTCACAATCTTCCCCTTTTAAAAAGGGGTCAATTCCTACATTAGCCAATAGTTTGTTTAACTTATGATTTATTAAATAACAATGAACAGTTCAGTTTCCCCAAAGTTCAAGCCATAAACTATGATTTACAAAACCAAATTGGCTGTTTACAAAGCACACTAAGCCAAAAACAAACCCCACTGAGAGAGCCAGTCTTTACAAAGTCAAAAGCAAAGACTCGAAATACCCAAGATGTAAACCTTGATTTCCATAAAAGTAGGGCTTATAGAGTCAATAGCATTATTTTGTAGCAATTTTATTTTCTATGCAGGTAGTCCTTGAATTTGAATTTCCTACAATTTGGGTTGTAAATCATTGCAGTCATTAAGCAAGGTGCCCACATGATCACCTCACTCAACAACCACAACCTCATCTCCACCCATTGCAATCACTAAGTGATTGTGTATCTCAGGGGCTGGGGGAGGCCCTGGTAGGCTTCAGCCAAAAAGGCCCACCTTTGTGTGGGCCTTCCCCCCTCTCACCACTCCTGGAAGGCTTGGACCTTCTTCCTGCCCCACCACTCGCCCAGAAGGCTTAGGCCTTGTCCATCTCTGCCACTGTCCTAGAAGGCTTGGGCATTCCCCCCCCCATCCCACCACTCTCCTGGAAGGCTTAGGTCCCTCCCTGCCCAACCCTTACCTTCCCTTTCTATGCAGCTGCTGACAAACACATTGAGCCAATGTGAGGCACATATTATAGAAAGCTGGCCAACGCAATGTTTCTGAAGGTAGAAAGAGCCTCAGAACATTAATAATAATAATAATAATAATAATAATAATAATAATAATAATAATAATAATAATAATAATAATAATAATAATAATAATAATAATAATAATAATAATAATAATAATAATAATAATAATAAAGTTGGAAGGGACCTTGGAGGTCATCAAGCCCAACCCCCTGCTCAGGCAGGTAGCCCTATACCATTTCAGACAAATGGCTGTCCAGTCTCTTCTTAAAAACCTCCAGGGTTGGAGCATTCACCGCTTCTGGAGGCAGGTTGTTCCACTGGTTAATTGTTCTAACTGTCAGGAAGTTTCTCCTCAGTTCCAGGTTGCTTCTCTCCTTGATTAGTTTCCATCCGTTGCTTCTTGTCCTGCCCTCAGGCGCTTTGGAGAATAGCTTGACTCCCTCTTCTTTGTGGCAGCCCCTGAGATATTGGAACACTGCTATCATGTCCCCCCTCATCCTTCTCTTCATTAAACTAGACATACCCAATTCCAGCAACTGTTCCTTATATGTTTTAGCCTCCAGTCCCCTAATCATCTTTGTTGCTCTTCTCTTTACTCTTTCTAGAGTCTCAATATCTTTTTTACATCATGGTGACCAAAACTGGATGCAGTATTCCAAGTGTGGCCTTACCAAGGCATTATAAAGTGGTATTAATACTTCACGTGATCTTGATTCTATCCCTCTGTTAATGCAGCCTAGCACTGTGTTGGCTTTTTTGGCAGCTGCAGCACACTGCTGGCTCATATTTAAATGATTGTCCACTAGGACTCCGAGATCCCTCTCACAGTTACTACTATTGAGCAAGATACCCCCTATACTATACCTGTACATTTGGTTTTTCTTGCCTAAATGTAGAACCTTACTTTTTTCACCATTGAATTTCATTTTGTTAGATAGCGCCCAGTGTTCAAGTCTGTCCAGATCCTTCTGTATCCTAAGCCTGTCTTCTGGAGTGTTGGCTATTCCTGCCAGCTTGGTGTCGTCTGCAAATTTGATGAGTTCCCCATCTATCCCCTTTGTCAAATTGTTGATGAAGATGTTGAAGAGCACTGGGCCCAGAACAGAGCCCTGGGGCACCCCACTACACACTTCCCTCCATGTAGATGCGGTTCCATTGAGGACCACACGCTGAGTACGGCCGGTCAGCCAGCTACAAATCCATCTGGTGGTGATGCTGTCTAACCCACATTTTTCTATCTTATCAAGTAGTAGGTTGTGATCTACTTTGTCAAATGCCTTACTGAAGTCCAAGTAAATACATTGCGAGGGCTGGCACTTGTCTCGTGATGTTTCCAGAGAAAAAGCCTCCGAACCTAGTGACATGTTCCAGGTTTCCATGTATTGTTGGACTTCTGAGGCCATCTGAGGCCACCCATGGAGGAGAACGAGAGACTTGCAGTGCTCCCACAGTCGAAAAAGCAGGCATGCTGACAAGTCCCCAAATGTTTGGCACTGCAATGGTCAGACCTTCAGGGGGAGGGGTCATATGTCCCTTTGTTGGGTTCTATCATAATTTGAATAGTCGCTAAATGTAGAGTCTTAAGTCGAGGACTACCTATAATCAATCTACTTAGCTGAGCTGTTTATGTCCTTGAATGCCTGTTTGGGCCTACTTTCAATCTAGGTTGTCAAATATGAGGTACTACACTACTTAATGTCTAGCCCAGGGGTAGGCAACCTTGGCTCTTTTATGACTCGTGGACTTCAACTCCCAGAATTCCTGAGCCAGCCATGCTGGCTCAGAAATTCTTGGAGTTGAAGTCCACGAGTCATAAAAGAGCCAAGGTGCCTACCCTTGGTCTAGCCCAGGGTAGGCAACCTTGGCTCTTTTATGACTCGTGGACTTCAACTCCCAGAATTCCTGAGCCAGCCATGCTGAGGGGAAAGGGAGAGGTTTCCAAGCTGAGCTATGCTGGCTCAGGAATTCTGGGAGTTGAAGTCCACGAGTCATAAAAGAGCCACGGTTGCCTACCCCTGGTCTAGCCCAACATGACCTCAGAATCATTTTCTCTCAGCCTCAGTCTTCTTGCTTGCAATAGGAGAGAAAATAATATCAGCTGATGTTGCAGCAACCTTCCCCAAACTGCTTTACAAGGCTGTGGATTACAATTAGCTCAAATATTGCAGAAGCTCTCTACATGGCATAGTACTACGCATGCCATCCAAATTTGGTACTTACCTTATGTCACCTAGCAGGTTTTCATAGCTAAGGCAGAATTTGAACTCACAGTCTCTTGCTTTCTAGCCTAGTGTCTTAACCACTACAATGAACATCAGTATGCATGCATGGTTTTTTTTAAAAAAAAAATGCCACCGTGCACGTTAAAAAAGCAATGTAGAATAGAACATCCAGTTTCAGCCAAGCTTTGTCTTACGGTTCTTAATAGAAAGGCAAAAACTGCAATAGCCTGCATCTCACAACGTGAGCCAATTTTTCATGATGCAGCTGTTTCTGTGGAAAAGCTGATTCTCAGAACAGTTCCACACAGCCAATATTTTTTCCAGCCAGAATCACACACATGGCCCACCATGGGTATCCTTACTAAAGGCTGCTGAGGAATCTCATGTGTTGGCTAGTACGTTGGCAGAAAACATTCTCTCTCTGTGTGTGTGTGTGTGTGTGTGTGTGTGTGTGTGTGTGAGAGAGAGAGAGAGAGAGAGAGAGAGAGAGTGCAATTCCTCAGTAAAGATTAGTTAAGCAGGTTTTATAACCATAATACAGGTAGTCCTCGACTTACAACAGTTCATTTAGTGACCATCTAAAATTATAATGGCACTGAAAAAAAGTGACTTATGACTGTTTTTCACACTTGGGACAGTTGCAGCATCCCCATGGTCACGTAATCAATAAATTTCCAAGAAATGCCTGATATGGACAGGCAAACCCCATCACCTCCTCCTTCCAGGAAGAGAGTCAAAGGGCAGGTGGTCTGTGTTGGGGAGAAAGGCTGAAGGAAACGCCTCAGATTAGCAGTCTTTAAGACAGAGAGCCAGCAGAGTGACAGACAAAATGGGAACACAGATGGGGGGGTGTTAAATGGTGCTATATAGCAATCATTATGTAAGCAATCATTAATTGAGCTTCTTCACTTAGTGCAGGGGTCTTCAAACTTGGCCCTTTTATGACTTGTGGACTTCAACTCCCAGAATTCCTCAGCCAGGCAATTCTGGGAGTTGAAGTCCACAAGTCATAAAAGGGTCAAGTTTGAAGATCCCTGACTTAGTGTGTCAGGAAACTATAGCCAAGTTTTGGTGCTTGGCTCTGCTTATGTCTAGGTTTCACTGAAATCAACAGGATTTACTTCCAGATAGGCTGAAGCTGAAAAGTTCACCTGTCAAATATTGTGTTATGTAATAAAATGTTGGTTCCGTGGATTATAGATCCATTGGACTTTTTTTGTTCAGACTTCACTTCAGATGATGAAAAGTACCTGTTGTTTCGGAAGCAGTCTGGAGAACTGATGTCATTTATATCATTTCTATCAACTTAAATCATTTGTATAATTATGCAATGGACATGTTCGTGCTATTTGCATTATCATGAATTGCATGGTTATGCAAATAGAGTCAATTGATGTAAATGATATAATTTCAATTTAACAAACATTCAGAGTTAACAGACACCCTTTTCTCCCCAAATGAATCATTAAAATTAGGCTTTGCTTGTATTTAATAAGTTATCATTCTAATAAAATTCATGCAGGTATTGTCATATACTTGATTTATATTCTAAAATCCTATAACTTTAAATATATAAAATTACTACATAAATTCATTGTGAGAAATTTAAATGGCAGCATTTCAAGTATACATTCCAATTAGGAAACATATTCCAAATTTTATTGTAACATTCTGTCCCATTTAACCTTTTTCTTCTGCCATGAAATTTACTAGGTAGCCAAGAACATACATTTTTTCCAGATAATTTTAATCATTCTAAATTAAAACCTTCAGCATTGTTCCATTCACTATGTAACTTCAGTCTTAAATTTATTATAGAATTAGCTACACTTTCTTTGATCTTTTCTTTCAGATCCTCTGAGGACATACATAAAATCATGCAAATGTATTCTTAATAGATTCTGTAGTCTCCTTTTAATAATTCGCAGCATCAGGTACTGTACCAAGATACCTGATTTATTCATATAATATCTCCTTAATGGAAATGATTTATCATTCATTAAGAAGTTGGTGATAGAGTTGTAAATAAGTAGAGGTCAACTTATTTTATTAAGAAAAAAGAACCTTTGTAATTATCATAGGACCAAGAAGATTTTAAAAATTTTCTTTAAGCATTCAATTCTACCTATACCAATACAACACACATTTTTGTAGGAAATCTTTCATTATATTTAAATTTATTAAGAAGTTTCAACATAGTTATTTGTATTAAGTCAGATAAATAATGCATAACTTGAGGTACAGATGAAAACAGAGGTGGGAGTGATACTTTTTAACTAAATAAACATCAAGACATCAACCACAAAGCTGAAAAGAGAATCAGAAACATTAACCTTGAGAACATATGTGACTTGTAAGAACTTGTAACTTGTAAGCATTCTGATTCATTGTTTCTAACCCCCAAAAATTGGAAAAAAAGATTGTTTTTGAATAAATGTATACAGGTGGTCCTCAACTTCTGACTGATCATGTAGTGATCTTTCAAAGCTACAATCCTGGACCTCCCAGTGTTACAGCCTACCCCCTGTTACGTGACTGCATTATGGCCAGTTGCAGCATCCCATGGTCACATGACCACATTTTACAATAGTTTTTCCGAAAACTGGCATTTACTTCCAGTTTTCAGAAAAACAGTCCATAGTGATCAATAAGTTCGCTTTATGACCCACTGCAAAAAAAGGTCTTAAAATCAGGTCAGTCACATGACTTTGCAATGACTTAATGACTGTTATGGGCCATTTCCATTATGGTTGTAAGTCAAGGACTATCTATAGGGTATCTCAGTGTTATTGTATTAATTTTACAGTTAAAACAAATGTGGCAACTGACAATAGCAATCAATTTCTTAATCTGTATCTGTATCTGTATTTGTAGGTCTTAAGAAATGGAGATAATTAATTAAGCAGGATTTATTAGGAAAGGCTGCTGGATGATTTTTCCATTTTCTTCAAAACCTTTTAAAGCAAGAAGACTAATCTCATGTTCCACTTTCCATATTATCCACCCATAGATTACCTTCATGATTATTTCTTGATGAACTGCCAATATGGATTTAAAAGAAATTTTATATAACAAAGGATTCCAATGAGATTCATCAAAGTCAGATCTCAAATTATCCCACCAGAAGTTTTCTTTAAGAATTTCAAGAGAACCTACTAGAGTTGCATACAATATTGATTGGAAATACTATCATGAATTGACTTAGCAATTCAATTTGAGCAATAATCCATATTATAGTTAGTGACCAGGATATGTGCACCCAGTTTACAACACTGAAATGTTTCACTATTTTAATTCCAGATGCACAATCTTATCACATTAATGCCTTGTCTTTAATTGCCAGTTCACTAATAACAGTTACCTTACATTCCTCATGAAAAGTGGTAGATGTTCCAGGCAGCATAATTGAATTTAACCTGCATTTTACTTTTCAATTCAATAACATTGATGTGATTTTTTTCCAGCACACACAAACACACATCCGAAGGTTTTCCTCAGTGCAGTAAATAAAGCTGATAAAAATTAGAATAAGACAAATTTGATGGGATTCAAATGAAAAAATACTGCAAATCTTGTTAATTTCAAGACATTTCCCCTAGGAAGTTTCAAAGTATTGCACTATACATCTACAACCATCACTAGACTCTATTTCATTTGGGACTTTTCTTTGGGCAAAATAAACAAATCACCACAAATTTAACTTTACCATACAATGTCTCCATCTTATGGATATTTTAGAAAACGCACTTCATACAGAAACCTGAGCATTTTACAGTAAGGGATATTATACAGACCTGCTTAACATATATGGAGATGATTCATCTCCATCCATCATTATTGTAGAAAGTACTGTTAAAAATAAACAACACATAATTGACTACTTTAAACTTGAATTGTAATATTATATATTAAATCTACAGTTTTGCAATTTTAGTTATATTTCTATTAGCTACAGTTTCTGCAGTTACAGCCGGTTAAATAGCAGCATCTAGTGATGGATGAGTTCCAAAAAAAGTTAAGTAGGCAAAGCCATCTATGGGAAGGGGGGGGGGTTAACAGTGTCAAAATGGTGTACACATCTGGAAGTTCAAAACCTGCCCCTTTTACAATGGGTGTGATGCCCAAAATGATGGGACTTTGATCTCTCACCCCCTTTTTGAGATTGCTGATCCTCGACCCATAGGCAGGCACACCTGTAAACAGAATGAAGACTACCTAGCTCTTGGATGGGAGACCTCAGGAAATGGAAGCTACATGGGGAAGTTGGGAAAAATATCCTTTAAAAGGCAGAGGCAAATACCTTGTTGCCAAGAAAAAGGCTAACTGTTAGTAATTTCCACCAAAATCCTTACCTCCAGAGTGTGTTCATGTTGAATCAGAAGGATCTGAGAAATACTGTCTTTAATACCAGTATTATTTGCAGCAAAGCAAAGTGCATTATGTACTAAATTGAAAAAGGAATAACCTTCTCAAATTTGACTTAAAGACTACATCCTTTTACAATTAAAACTCCTGATAATAGTTTTCAAACCTCAGCTGTACCATGAATGATACATGCCTAAATTTATATGTACCTATCATGCTATGCCATTTTAGAATTGTGCAGAGAATAAAATAATAAGTCAAAGATATAATGACATGAGGTAAGAAAAAGAAAAGAAAATATACAGGGAATATACATTATCGTTCTCCATGGCTTTTATCCTTATAAACCATCCTTGCTTCCACACACCATTGTACGCATTGCTTTAAAACAGACTTTTTCCAAGACTCCATTCTCATTCTTTCTTGTGTCTCCAAAGGCCTCAATCACTTCCACATTCTTTTATCTTCTTCCCACTTCCCACCTAATGGCATAATGATGTCCCTTCAAGTGCATTCATTCAAAATGTTGCACAGTTTTCCCAAAACTCATCCCTGGTGTTTTTGCTACTACCAGTCAGTGGAATCTAACATGCAGCTGTCACTAACCTATTCCTATTTTCACATACACATAATATCCTAAATTACACTAGATCACATTTTCTGACACGTTTTAATCCTTCATCAAATGTACATCTTCACTTCCCTGCATGCTTTCATCAACTCCATTCCATTCACTCAGCTCTGTGATATCATTTCTATTTCTCTTAGTTTCACAAAGAAAATATCAATTGTTCTTTCTTTAATTTCATCCATTAATTCATACACTTATATTCCAAATTTCAATCTTTCATAGGCCTGGATTGTCACCAAATGGATATGACTTCCACTGCTCACGATGGCTTTGGTCAATTGAAACTTTCACATAAACTAAGGTTACCAGTCTTAATTGGACTTGCTTGTCATGGAACAGTCGCTATAACACAAAGGTACCTGCCAGTTTTGGCACATTTGGCACAAATGTAACCAAAGCCCAGATTTATTCCAAGCATGTTCACATTATTTTTTGCTAGCTAGTGTTACTAGAGAGTACAGTTCTTGTAGCCCATCTTAAGGAAATTTGCAGTACTTTCCAACAAGGTAAAGGAAATGATACTTTATCTTATATTTTAAAATTGGGTGAAGTATAGCACAAATATTTATGTGTCTACCTTGCTACATCCTCTTTCCCACAGCATTGTGGCATGGGGGTTTTATGCATTTCTTCTGCATAGGTGAATCAATGGGACAATACAAATGAAGGAAGGAAAACAATAAAAAATGAGAATGAGAATATAAAATGTAGCATATAAGAAGTTGACCTGTTAACAGAAATCAGACTAGATATAACACAGAATACAGAATAACAGAGTTGGAAGGGACCTTGGTGGTCTTCTAATCCCACCCTCTGCTCGAGCATACCATTCCAGAAAAAAGTCTGTCTAATCTCTTCTTAAAAACCTCCAGTGATAAAGCACCCACAATTTCTGGAGGCAAGCTATTCCACTGATTAATTGTTCTCTCACTGTCAGGAAATTTCTCCTTAATTCTAGGTTGATTCTCTCTTCACAATATTTATTGAGATATAGGTCAGAAGTATGAGGAGTATAAACAAGAAGAATGCTAAACAATGTGTACTTGTGGTTTGAACTGAACTCCTCTGAGAGAGACTTGCTCTCTTGAGTGGTGGGGAAAAGATCCAGTAATGTTGAGAAAACTGGAATACCAACAGAAAAGCAAGGAGGAAAATGCAAGGGCGGAGGAACCAATGAGGGTATAATGTGAAAGATGTATATCATCTCAAAATATCTCTTTGGAGTCAATTTTATGAGGGGTCAGGAGTGTGGCAATAAGTCACATTTAAAGCCCCCATTCAAAGAAGCTATTGTGCATGAATGGTAGTCCTTTAGAACAATTATTAGTTTAAGTAATATTGTAGATATTTAAAGATTTATTTCTACTACAACAGCCCTTGAATGCCGCTCCTAAAGTGCCTTTATAATGACAGAGGTAGACCTGTTAAGTCTGCAGGAAAAATCATGTTAGCAGTACTTAATTACATTTATTAAATGAAATCAAATGCATTTTTACTGTGGATCTGTCCATTTCTTTATATTGATCCTGCTCCTATTCTGGAGTGGTTCCTTGTCACATCGAAGGCCTTCTATTAAAAAAGACTATACATTCCTGCTTTCTATCAGTTCTGGCAGATTAAAAAAAAAGTCTTTTCTTCGCCTGTCCACCTAAGATTCTTTTATGCAGCATTGCCCAACCAGCTTCCCCAAACATGAATCAAAATAGGAAGGTATAATATTGTTCTTCTGAAAAAAAAAAAAGAACCAGACTAGTCATTATTTTGGCAATGAAGATTGCATTAGATTAGAATGGACAGCCTGTATTTCTGAGAAAGAATCTGTTTTACATTCTGGAAGATAAAAGAATCAAGAACAGATTTTAGAATCAAGAACACCATTTCCTTACTATTTAAAACTTTTTAAACAAAATCTAATTTTAGCTCTTTTTTAGTGCCAAAAAATAATATAAAATATACTGAATAGGCCAAAGGATCAATCTACTCCAACTTTCTGGGTCCCACAGAGCTTATGTAGCTGCATATCGAATGCTTGCATCATGGACCAGAAGGCAACAATCCTCTTTTTCTGTTGCTATCCAGCAACTGGCATTCTATTATGTGATCCAAAAGGAAACAATGCTGAACACAATATAATCTCCATTAAAGGTCAATGGTCTTGTTCATACCACAAGTTTAGGTGATCAAGCAGTAGTAGTAGGTCATGTTAGCAGCCAAAGTCATAAATTTAAAAGGGGATGGTTTAAGGGCTTTGGAGTCAACCCATGACATTCAAACGTACCCTGACAAATATTAAATACACATTGGTTTTCTGTTCAAAAGATAAATGACTTAGTCCTGTGATTATGTTGTATGTTGTATTATGTAGAATAATTACATCTTACTTCTTGTTTTAGAAGAACCAGATGCTTATATCACACTAAACTGTTAGTAATGCATGGACACAGCCATTATGGGTTGATACAACTCTGAAATACCATGGTTATGCCATATGCCTGAATAAAATATGAGACCTAAGATAGGACAACATGGAGGGCAAGAATTTTAAACCTTTAAACCTTTTGGCATATCTGTGGCTTAAAGAAAAACTAGAAAATAAAATAGTTTTCCTTTCCAATTAATGTTGCCATGGCAACTGGATTACCTTGTTAATTTTTAAATAATATCATTTTTTTATGATTCACTTTTTATTTTTAGACATTTCCTTTTTTTCCCCTGTTACCAACAAAACTGTTGGCCAGATTACAAAATGAAGGAGGGAGGAAAGGAGAAAGAATCTGGAACTATGTTTGTCAGACAATTGCACAAATTAACCATTTAGCTAAACTTAGCTAAATAAATTGAAAAATTATTATTGAAGCTTCAATCTTGTATGCACTTTTCCTGTAATAAGACTCATTAAACCTAGGTGCAGTTTACTTCTAAATAGACATAAATAGCGTTGTTCTCTAAGGGCTTGTTTTGCAAAATAGCCTTTAGTGATTTCATTCATTATATGTGATTCAACCTTAGTGCAGCCTAAGATAGCCTTGTGCCTGCCCATGATATACAGAATTGTTAGAGAAACAACAATTGTTAGAGATGATGGCTATGGCAGTTTTATATAGCTGTCAAGACTATCAGTTCTAGAGAAAAAAAAGTCTATGGAGATTCTCAGTTATCCAAGTCATGG
Organism: Azemiops feae; assembly: GCA_023970755.1. NCBI lineage: Eukaryota > Metazoa > Chordata > Lepidosauria > Squamata > Viperidae > Azemiops > Azemiops feae. The sequence continues at coordinate 5,163,641 of JALGBA010004098.1, read as the reverse complement.
TTGTCCCAAAGGTACTTTTTCAAAAGGTAACTGGACTTTCTTTTGTTTTTCTTCTTGAAGATGTTTTGCTTCTCATCCAAGAAGCTTTTTCAGTTCTGACTGAATGTTGGGGAATGGAAGGATTTCAACAACCAGTCATCTGGTTGTTAGCATTTTGAATGTGGGTCATTAGCTTTCTGAGAGTCATTGAGACCCCCTGAGAAGCTATCTGGACCCTCAGCGTCACCTGAATAGTGCAAATGGGTGTGGAACCTTCTTGGAACTGCTAAAAGGTCTGTGTTGTATATACAGGTAGGAGATAAGTGGTGTTGTATCCCTCCCCCTCTGTTGAGAGAGGACTTTTCAATTTTAATATAGATGGCCTCTTTTACCCCTCTTTCAAACCAGTGGTCCTCTCTGTCCAGAATGAGAATGTCCAGAAAAAAAGAAGACATCAGGACTCAATATGTTAATATTTTTCCCAAATTATTTATTCCTTAAGGAGTTGGACTATACAATCAATAGCTGCGTACCGCATCTAGAGCACAGGATTATGCTGGACAGACTTGAACACTGGGCACTATCTAACAAAATGAAATTCAATGGTGAAAAAAGTAAGGTTCTACATTTAGGCAAGAAAAACCAAATGTACAGGTATAGTATAGGGGGTACCTTGCTCAATAGCAGTAACTGTGAGAGGGACCTCGGAGTCCTAGTGGACAATCACTTAAATATGAGCCAGCAGTGTGCTGCAGCGGCCAACACAGTGCTAGGCTGCATTAACAGAGGGATAGAATCAAGATCACGTGAAGTATTAATAGCACTTTACAATGCCTTGGTAAGGCCACACTTGGAATACTGCATCCAGTTTTGGTCACCACGATGTAAAAAAGATGTTCAGACTCTAGAAAGACTACAGAGAAGAGCAACAAAGATGATTAGGGGACTGGAGGCTAAAGCATATAAGGAACGGCTGCTGGAATTGGGTATGTCTAGTTTAATGAAGAGAAAGACGAGGGGGGACATGATAGCAGTGTTCCAATATCTCAGGGGCTGCCACAAAGAAGAGGGAGTCAAACTATTTTCCAAGGCGCCTGAAGGCAGGACAAGAAGCAACGGATGGAAACTAATCAAGGAGAGAAGCAACCTAGAACTAAGGAGAAACTTCCTGACAGTTAGAACAATTAACCAGTGGAACAACCTCCTCCAGAAGCAGTGATGCTCCAACACTGGAAGTTTTTAAGAAGAGACTGGACAGCCATTTGTCTGAAATTGTATAGGGCAGGGGTAGGCCACCTTGGCTCTTTATGACTCGGGACTTCAACTCCCAGAATTGTGCTGTGCTGGCTCAGGAATTCTGGGAGTTGAAGTCCACGAGTCATAAAAGAGCCAGGTTGCCTACCCCCTGTATAGGGTTTCCTGCCTGAGCAGGGGTTGGACTAGATGACCTCCAAGATCCCCTTCCACTTTTATTATTATTATATTATTTTTATTATTATTATTATTATTATTATTATTATTATTATTATTATTATTATTATTATTATTATTATTATTATTATTATTATTATTATTATTATTATTATTATTATTATTATTATTATTATTATATTTCCAAAAATGAGAAATTAACTTGAATTAGTTGAAACCATGGATATATCATAGCTAGGCTGTAATAATCCAGATAATTACTACATGGCAGCAAGTAGTTGGTATATACTGTAGCTCTTTTCTGTCATCTAGAGCAGGGCTTTTCAACCTTTTTACCGATTGTACCACTTTTAGGATATGGCAATATTTGAGTACCACCTAGCAAGGTGTCAAAAACTTGGTGACAAAAAAAAACCTGTTCAAAGTTGCAATTGCACTGAAATGACTTATGACCATTTTTCACACTTATGACCATTGCAGCAACAGGGTCATGTGATTTATATTTGGTTGCTTGGCAACTGATTCATATTTATGATGGTCACAGTGTCCCAGGGTCATGTGATCCCCTTCTGCAACCTTTTGACAAGCAAAGTCAATGGCAGAGCTGCTGGTGGCCAAGTGCTAAGACGGGACTTCCTTCCCTGCCTCCCTTTTTCTCATTCCCATTCCTTCTGAAGGAAGAATTTGAACCCCCCCCCCCATATTTTCCCTCTTCCATATATTGATCAAACAAGGAAAAGCCTCCAGAAACAGAAAAGACAAGCTGCTGAGTGAACTAGCTTAAAAAGGCACTTCCCCTTTAAGAATTAGCTACTGGCTAGAAAGGAAAGCCAGCCGGCACTTAAGGAAGAAAAAAAAATGTAAATACTGGCTGCCGGCTAAGGCAGCCTCCCCAAATGGCTCCATTCATAAGTAAAATCTGCAGCTCCAGAGGACTCTCTCACAGTAAGTCTTTGCCTGTGCTGGCTCTTTCCCTTCCCCACTACACTTGGCTAGGCAGGGCTGCCTACCACCTGCCACTCATTAATGTACCACAAGTGGTACGCGTACCACAGGTTGAAAAGCCCTGATCTAGAGGTTATGTGAATTTTTGCAATCCAGATCTTGTAGTTATGTTACCAAAGAAGAATTTTGAGGCATTACTGTATGTCTTATTGTCATTGGCTCAAGTGGTATAGTGCTCTCTAAGACATGTAAGAGTCAGTTTAGCTTAGCAAGTCATATATTTTCAGTCATTATGATTTGTAAGTGAGGCTTAGTATACTAGATGACACCAAGAGAGACAGTTTGGTCTAGTGGTTAAGGCACCAGGATAGAAACCAGGAGACTGTGAATTGAAGGCTGGCTGGGAGACTTTGGGCCAAACACCCTTTCTTAGTCCAGCTCACCTCACAATGTTGTTGTGGAAGAAAATAGGAAGAGGAAGGAGAACTGGGCATGTTTGCTGTTTTGAATTATTTATAAAAAATAATAAATGCAGGTTTACAACATTTAAAGAAAGTATTTAGTACATTATTTAAGGTTATCTTATCTGAACATTTTTGCCTAAACTTTTTTTTTGTTACCCTTTATAATAGCAAACAAATCCCATGCTACAATATGTTTCTTGAATGTAAGAAGCTCTTTTTACTATATACATTAAAGGTGGTTTTTACAAAATCCTAAAATGTTTTTTCACTGTGCCATTATGGATATTACAGAACTTTGAACTTGATAGATAGAGAACCAGTTTGGTGTAGTGGTTAAGTGCTGGAGTACCTTGGGTATGAAAGCCAGCTGGGTGACTTTGAGTCATTCACTCTCTCTCTCAGCCCAAGCTACCTCACAGAGTTGTTGTTATGCAATAAAATAGGAGGAAGGAGTATATGTATGCTTGCCTCCTTGACTTAGTAATAAAGTAACAAAGGTTGGGATTAAAATCTAATAAGTAAAAATAGTTAACTTAGTCATTGTCCTATCCTGCATTTTCAAACTATGGTTTATTCAATAAGCATGAATTAAAGAAACATAATTTAGTATGATTTTCAAGACTGTCCATTGACACTCAAAGCTTTTACTACCGAAGGTAAGACCTACCCCGAAAATAAGCCCTAGCTTGATTTTTGAGGGTGGGCCTAATATAAGCCCTACCCCAAAAATAAGCCCTAGTTTTGGGGCAAGGCACACACCTAAAAATCAAGCTAGGGTGGGAGTGGGAGGGTGAAGCTGCCCCACCCGCCCCGCACCATGCAGCCAGGCCTCTCCTCGCCAGCCCCTTCTTCTCCGGTGTCCACAGGCCTGCATTTCGCAGTCGGGCCTTTCCGGAAGCCCTCTGCAGCCAAGAACCGAGCTATGGATTGAATCCATTGCTCAGTTATCACCTGCAGAGGCCTTCTGGAAAGGCCTGACTGCAAAATGCAGGCCTGAGCTCCATTCTGAGCTGCAGAATGAAGCTGCTCCTTCGGCCACAGAAGTGGGCCGGCTGGGTAGGGCTGTTGTTGCTGGAGATGAGTAGAAAAGACACACACACACACCGAAAATAACAGGGAGGCAAATAAATAATAATAATAAGACCCGGTCTTATTTTCAGGGAAACACAGTATGTATCAGACAGTATGCAAAGCAAAGCGAATGTGGAGGAAATAAGTCAATAACTTCAGGTGCCTATCTATCCTCCACCCTCATCCGAACCCAACCCCCTCCCTTCATTTAGGAACACTAAACCCCTCTTTAAAAATGCTCTGCAGGCACAGCGCTGGCATAGTAGCAGAAAGTGGGGACAAAATGTGTATTGGCTATCATCACACATATTCTACAGTTTATGTATTTGTACCTGATGTGGAGACACAGAATGGGCTCGCATTATGCATTTTGACACATGTTTTGTCATTTGATTGTCACTGCAATTAATACCTATGTCTGTAGGAAAAGCTAGAAATTATTACTATCCCCTATTTCAGTGGTGGCGACCTATGGCACGCGTGCCAGAGGTGGCACTCGGAGCCCTCTCTGTGGGCACACGCACCATCGCCCCAGCCCCGCCTCCTCCCACGGCCTCACCAGGAGCCCTCCAGAGGAGAGTCGCCCCCGGGCATGGCCCACGCAATGCTGCACATGGTAGCCGGGCAGCGGGGACAAGACTCCGCCTTTGCACCCCATCGCGCACAGATGATGCTGCAGGGCACGGGCGGAGGGCGTGGCCACCATGGCGCTGCTGAGCTGCCTGAGTGATCTATGGCGGGCCGTGGAGGTGGTGGGTGGTCCAGCGGGCACGGCGGAGCGGGGACAGGGGTGGGGGGGGTGGGTTTTGGGCACTCGGTCTCTAAACGGTTCGCCATCACTGCCCTATTTAAAGGGATGTTTAATGGATTGAATTTTCCAGAAACAATTCCCTAACTGTCCAGCAGATGGTGGATAGTTACCACAAATGCTTCTGAGTTTTGGATTTAGGAGAGGTTGTTTTTTTTAAATATACAACTATTTTTTCAAAATATACAACTAAATATTGTACTTTCATATATGCTTTTATTCATACAGTTGGTTAACTGTTTTTCATTACCTCTTCAGTACTTTAAAATACAAACAATTTAAGGCTAAAATGACAATTTCCAGAATTTTGAGCCTGGGGAAAAAAGACAGGATTTAATTAAACAAATCATCCTTATCACTATTGCTGCCATCATCATCATCATCCGGCATATCGAGATAAATAAATAATTTCACATACACTGATCCTATAAAATGGATCTTGAGTTATAAAATCCCAGCACACTATAGAGATATATCAGTAGGCAGCAACTGACATGCACAAACCTAACCAAAGCAATTTTAAGAGAACAGCTGAGTACTCCAGTAATTAAACTATCAAAGTCAAAGAATATGTGCTGAGTTGATAAGACAAGGACAACCCACGTCTGCGAGATTCTCCACTCAGAATTATCAACGTTGGAATGAAGCCATTCTCCAAGAATTCAGCTGGAAGAGTCTGTTTCCAAAGATACTTCAACTTGAAATGTCACAGATTTAATTTTAGATAGTGGGTGATATGCGTTTTATCATTAAAATGTATAGCTCCATGAAAAACATTTTTAAAACACTTCCTTGAGCTGTAATATCATTTGGGAAAACAGCTATAGGGCTAGAATGTACAATATTTCTCATTTGCTTTCACCAAATTCACAGAATATATGGAGTCTTGGTCTTTTAACATACTGTAGTTTATTGCATAAATCTCTATTGTCAGCGTAATATGTTGATTGTTGATTGACTGAATACAGGTATTCCTCAACATACAATCACAATTGAGATCAGAATTTTTGTTGCTAAGCAAGGCAGTTGTTAAGTGAAATTGTGCCCAATTTTACAATCTTTTTTTGGTCAGGATTGTTAAGCGAAATCCCAGCAGTTGGTAAGTGAATCGAGTGGTCATTTGTCAGAAGCCAGTTGGGAAGGCCACCAATGGTGAGATCACATGACCCCTGGGATGCTGCAACTATCCTAAATGCATGCTGGTTGCCAAGCGCCCAAATTTCGATCACGTGAGTAGGATGCTGTGATGCAAGAACTAGCCAGAAGTCACTTTTTTCAGTACCATGGTAACTTTGAATGGTTGCTAAATGAATGGGCTATAAGTCAAGAATTTCCTGTACAAATTCTAAACTACATATTAGATTTGGACAATGTGAAAAATAGTATTTTATATTTCACTCAGAAATCTTTCACAAATATGATCTTGTCGCCTGAAAAAGCCTTGTGGTTTTTGTGTCGTCCTGTTTTACCTTGTTTCAGTGGCCAAATGTTGCTTGAATGTTTTCTCTTTTCAGAAAAAGTATCTAATGAATACTCTTCAAAAGCTGGAGTTGCCTTCCCATTGACTGGTTAGGGTTCCTAGCAAAGGAGGACAATTGGAAAGGAGGACAAGGGGGGGGAAAGGGGGAGCACAATAACTGCTCAATTTTCTTGGACTCTGCAACAAAATTATAGCAAAAAGCTGTACAAAAATGCACCTAGGCCTACATGTATATGAAATTACTTTTGCCAGGATCAGAAAGAATGGTTTTCAATCACAACATTTTTCCAGCCTATCTTTCTTTTCAAGAACATTTGCTAAGTGACAATGTAGAATGACAATGTGCTTTTCAAACAGAAATGTATAATGAGCCACGTGATATATCTGCTGCAATGATCATAGATTTGAAGCCAATTGTTGGAATCAGCTAATAAGTTAAATAATATAAATCTTGGGTGTCAATAGATGAAGAAAAGTTAAAAAAAAAAGCAGACAATTTAGAAAGTTTGGATGATTACTGTTGTGAAAACAGCCCAAACCTCTCTTCCTCCAAGGTACTCAAAAGATGGACGATATTTGATTTTAAGGCTATGCCTGCAGATGGAGGTATGAGAAGTTTTATATCAAATATATTTTATTCTTTATACCGTTTCCATCTTCCCTTAAAACATTAACAGAACCCACAATGGTCTAAGAATCATCGTCTCCACTACATAATTGACAGTCAAGCTGAAACTAAATTAATCAAGTAAAAATAGCAAACGGGAAAATCCTTTACTCAATCTCCCTCAAACCTCCAAATAAGTTATGCAGACCTAATCCACATATCAAAGGATAATGTCTCCAAACACAAATAGAGTTAATTAAATTAGATATCCCAGCAGAACTGCATGTTCACAATAATACACACACACACACACACACACACACACACACACACATACACCTTAAATGTCACCCTAGAATCAGTACATAGACACTTCCCCTATAAAATCCACTCCCCCTATAAAAGTCTGCTGCTGTACACCATTTCTCTGCAGCTGCCCCTAAAGGCAAACTGTTTGCTTTTAGGAATAAATATTTCTTCTTTCCTCACAGCTGTCTGGATCTCATTTTTATTTATTCTTGTGCAGTCCCAGCTCAAGTTGGAACCCCAAATTATTCTTCTGACAGAGGACATGAAGACAAAAACATTTCCTCCTTTTGCTGGACATCCAGTAACCCTACAGAGGATTCTGACTATCAACCTGATAGCTGGTGATGATCATCAGATCCTTCTGACAAGTCAACTGCTTCAGCAAAATAGATTTTGATTCTTGGTATGCTCTTATATTCTGGCTTATTATTTGGCCCTCCTGGTTTTCCCTTAGTCTGTGTCCTGTCCATTCCTTGATCCTTCCCTCTTGTTGGCCACACAGCTTCTGCTTCCTAGCCAGTCCTCCCTTTACTGTTTTCTTCAACCAAGTTTTGACAATACAAAAGCAAAGCATTAGCAACAGCATCACTCTTAAAAATGGCTTATTGCACTATGTTATGTTTTGATCCCCACCCCCTGCAAACCTAGCATTCTTTTATTTAAAGCCATGGTTGTCAGGGGAATCCATCTGCCATCTGGTTCAAAGATTCTAAAATGGACTACATTTACCGAGGTCAGCCCAGAGAATTTTCACAAACGACATTTCACAATACAGAGCTGTAAAAAATAAGGAAAACCAAAATATTCATGGAATATAAAACTATATACAGAAATTGTTCATCAATCCAGGACGCAATACAAAAGATGTCTATAATGTGCACAAAATGCAACCAGATTCATTATCTCCCCGCAACACCTGGATTTTATATGCGGATATTTGTAAGAGTTGCTAAGTATGTGCTTGCACAATGCAAAAACACACAGCAGGAGTGAGAAAGCTAAGTGAATGAAATTATGATATCTTTGTGCTTCAGTGAACATTATCATCATAATAGAGCAGAAAATTATAAGGAAGATTTGAAAGAACCTCTGCAAAGGTAGAAATGACTGCAGAATATATGTGTGCTTATGTAAGTGGCAAAGTGATAATTTATCCTGAGTTCAAATTGTTCCATGTTTCCATAAGGTGAGTATATCCTTAAATAAGATTTGAAAAAAAATATTCTACTTGAATGGTTTGCCACATAAAATCTGCATTTCGTTACCCATATCATTTTAAACATGATTTATTTAATCATGAGTTATCTGCAATTGGTTTCCCAGATCACATTAAGCATGATTTATATAATTATGAGTTATTGAATAAGTCAGAGTTAAGCAGTGCTGTAGATCTGATTCCAAATAATTGTTTAAGAGTCTATGGGAATGCAAATACAACATCTGTCTGCAATTCTTTAAAATAGCCATATGTTCATGGCTATTTTAAAGAGTTGTAGTCCTGTGCTACTTTTGCTTTCCTCCGTACAAATTAAAGGACTGGATTCACACAGCTAATGGACACTAACACTTGCTGTTCCAAGAGTTATAGAACTTGATTAGTTTTAGAAAAAGAACATTTCCTGATATGAGTTTCTAGAAAGCAACAAGTGGTAAAAGCTTATTGTGGATTTTGCCACTCTGGAAACTCACTTCTGAAGTAGGCTGAGTTTTATTCTTCCTATGTTCTTATGCAATGCTAGAACTGATTAATCTTGGGACAGCAATGAGGCCTATATACTCATGGTCAGGTCTGGTTTTGTCAGCCCTTGAGGTAATTCAGCCAAGAAGCCTCAGCCATGGGTCGCATTGCACTCGTGTCAGAAATACTGAGGTGCTTCTGGATTGAAAGGATTGGCTGGTGAATGCCCAGTTGGGGGCTTCTTTCATGTCCCCGGCAGGAGCTGGAGTAAAGGATGAGAGCTTATCCCATCCCACAGCAGCACACAGGTCTCAAACACAGGCTTGCTAACCTCTCTATCCCAGCATCCTAACCACGTGAACCACCATACTCCTAAGAGCCATGGGAACTAATACTATTTTTATTGTAAGATTATAGTAACAGAAATTTGCAAGTCTGAAAATACCTCTTCCCTACCTGACTCTTACTTACTTTTATTGTCGTCCAAAACTAGGGAGGGTCCCTTCTGAATTGCTTTCTCCACCTCCACCCCTCCTTTGGACTCAGATTACATTTATCAGACTATTATATAGGCTGCAGTTTTTCCTCCTGTCTTTCAAGGTCATTCCCACATACCATTACAGGCCTCTAGATTTCTCCATCCAGTTTGCTTGGCCATATCACAACCAAGCCTCACCTCACTGTATCTGTTTTCTTACTGGTCCCTTTTAGAAGTGGCCTTGCATTTGAGGAAGGCACCTTTCTTGTTTAACTTCCTATCCCTTTAATTTCTCTGTGTGCAGAGAGAAGAAGAAAGAAAATGTGAGATGAGGTGAAAAGAAATGTGCCCCCAAAAACATTTTAATAGTGAACCCACAAAAGAAAATATCTATCCTGGATCCATTGTCACCCTGGCCAATAAGGACTCCATCTGGTGCTATGGCCCTTAGTATCAGTTGATAAATGGTCTGCAGGAATGAGCTGGTTTTATTAGACAATCAGGCAATAGTATTGCCAACAACAATGCAGAGGAAACAAAAGATCAAGATCATCAAAAGAATGAAATTTATGAAGAGCAACATCACATTTTATTAACTTCTGAAACAACCGAGGAAAGGCATGAAAACACTGAGGAAAGGAATAAAGAACATCATCTGTCTAGCTGTCAACCTTCCCTTATATACCAGACAGGAAACAAGACCAGATGAGCTAATTCTACTTCATTGTCAAGTCTATGTTAACAGATATATTGCAAGTCTGAAAGTACAAATCTCCTGCTGTTTCCTTTACAGCCTAAGAAATTAAGGAGCTTCTTTCTCCATCCATTATGCAGCTGCAAGATATCCCTTTCTTATATATTGTCCTATTTCTCAAGGTCTTTCTCACATACTATTACACTGGCAGAGAGAAATGGAACTGAAAGGAAAAAATAACAATAGCAATAGCACTTAGACTTATATACCACTTCATTTACAGCACTCTCTAAGCAGTTTACAGAGTCAGCATATTGCATATCTGGGTTCTCATTTTACCGACCTCAGAAGGATGAAGGATGAGTCAACCTTGAGCCAGTCAGGAACGAACTGCTGGCAGTTGGCAAAATTAGCCTGCAATACTGAAATATTTAACACATGAAAAATTCAGAGTATAGGAAAATACTTCCTCTATTGAAAAAGACAAGTAGAAAAGTTATGAAATAAAGAAATTGAATGGTAGAAACAAATTGGCTAAAACTAATCAACTAATTTATTGCACAGTAGCTATGATAATAGGCTTCAGAGATAATGCTATTAAATAAAAGCAACAAAATCAACCTCCAAACACTCAGCTGGGAAAAAATGGATAAATTACAACCTGGTATCAACAATTTGAAGAATTTGAAGGAAAGAAGATTTAAAAAAATAAAATAAAGGAAAGTTTTCAAATAATTTTTAATTAAAACAATGATTCATGGCTATTTCAAACAAATGTGAAATCAGTTTGGACAAAATCGGCAGTTTTGAACAAACCAGCATTTGTTTTATAAAGCATTGCTGGGAGATACTATAAATCAGAGTTCCACAACCTTTCCAGCTTGACGGCCCGGAAGGAAAGGAAGGAGCAGGGAAATGTGCGTACGTACGGCCCCTGCATGCCCACGCGCAAATGGGTGTGCGCACAACAGTGGCGCTAGCATACATACGCATGCACAAGCAGACCATGCGCACTCATGCAAACGGGCTGTTGGTGCCCGTGCGCATGCACAAACAGGCTGCTGGCACCTATGCAAATAGGTAGCTGGCATCTGTGCGCATGTGCAAACGGGCCGCTGGTACCCACATGACGCTGGTGGTGGTACTACCACGACTTGCCAGCTATTCCCACAGCCCAGTGGCCAACAGGCCACGGCCTAGTACCAGACCATGGGCCATAGGTTGGGGACCCCTGCTATAAATAATACCCTAATAAAGATGAAACATTGAAATTTTGGAGTAACATCTGAGAGAATTAAAAAAACCCCATAAAACTGCAAAAATGCAAAATGGATAAGAGAAATTGAGAAGAACATTGACTCAGTTAAAATGGTAAATCATAACACCAGATAGGATTTTTTTAAGAAAAAAAAAGCAAAAAAGGATAAGAACTGGAGCACACCAGGAAAAGGTGAAGTATAAGTTTGACTTAAGTCTGATGATTCTCTTTTGGCTTAAACTTTGGCTCAATTTAATGAAATATTGTAAACTGGAAAAGCTGCAGAATAGTAGAACAGTTTTAATATAAAACAAAGAGACAAAGGTGTAATTGCAAGCAATTACAAACCAACACTGCTTGCCGACAATGTTCATCCTATTAAGTAGAATATTAGCAAATATTCAGGTTATATATTCAAAAAAGTCATAGGCTATAATTTAATGCAAGTAAGACAGAAAAAAAGAAACGTGGATCAAATTATTATGCCAAGACAACAAAGATAAAAACACTTACTGAAGTTTTAAAAATAAACCCTTAAAAGAAGCAGAAGCAAAAAAAATATATAAAAAAAGAAAATACTTTAGAAAATTGGAAAAATAAAACAAATTGAAAACATCAGGAATTGGTAATATTTACAAGTTGGCACTATTAAGAATGAAACAGAAGGATCTATTATGCATCCACCAGAGCTGTGGTGGCGCAGTGGTTAGAATGTAGTACTGCAGGCTAACTCACTGCTCAGTCCAGGATTCGATCCTGACTGGCTCAAGGTTGATTCGGCCTTCCATCCTTCCGAGGTCAGTAAAATGAAGACCCAGATTGTTGGGGCCCATATGCTGACTCTGTAAACCGCTCACAGAGGGCTATAAAGCACTATGAAGCGGTATAAAAGTCTAAGTGCTATTGCTATTGCTATCTCAAGAATAAACATTGCATACAAACATTATAAAATCAAGAATTCAACATGTATTAAGCAGCAGCATATTCAGAGTCTTTAAAGAAGAAGGTAAAACCACGAATCACCTAATCTACTAATTATGTGATCTGTGGTTTCAACGCTTTTCTTCTTTTCTGCATTTGCTGCCATTCAACACATGCTGAATTGCTTAGACTGATTATAAACAATGTCATGGCAGAGCACCCACTGTGATCCATTGGCATCTGTGCAAAAATTATAATTTCAAAATTTCTTGAAAGTGGTATGAGCACAAAATTGGGAAGGTTGCTGAAAATGATATTAACATTTTATTAGGTTTTCGTATACAAACTGATAATCATTTAGAACACATCAGATATAATAATACTTGAAAAGAAACAATGGATTTTGTAGATGTGGCAATACCTAGGGACAGCAGAATAGAGGAAAATGGATTAGAAAAATGATATGATATAGACTTCTAACAATCAAAATAGGTAGATTTTGTAAAGATCTAGAAAACTCAATCTCTGTAACAAATAGATTAAACAAATATTTTACAAGAATAACAACAGCTCTATCAACTGTGGATTTGCAAAAACAAAAAAACAAAATGTAACACTTTATTAGGCACATATAACTTATAACAGAGGTCCCCAATCTTTTGGGCACCAGGGACCAGTGGTGGGATTCAAATATGTGAACAGCCGGTTTTCTGTGTGGATGCCGCTTCTGGAAGTCCATTCTGGGCCTGAGCAACAAAAAATTAGCTACCGGTTCTGCCGAAGTGGTGCGAACCGGCTGAATCCCACCACTGCCAGGGACTGGTTCTGTGGAGAGAGGTTTTTCCGCGGACTGGAGGGGGCATGGTTTTATGTGCTGCCTGCATCCCGCAGATGGGGCTTTGCTTTTTTGTGCAGACCAGTTGCTGGCATGCCGCAACCGTACTAGTCCATGGCCCGGGGATTGGGGACCCCTGACTTATAACATGAAACCAAGATCCTTGGATTCCCAGCTGGAACTCCAAATTCCAGAAAACTCCAGTCAAACCTGTGATATCTTTTGTTTTTTCTATGTCCTGTGCAGTTCCTTGATGAATAAAATCAAATAATGTTTATGATGATTGATATAGCTGATGAAACTTCTTTTTATTGTAAAAAGTTCACAAAAAAGAAGTGAATGAGTACTTCTTAACTAATATAATGGGATCCAGAATGCATGCATGTAGTGCTTGTCTAAGCTATAAAAATCAGGCTCTGATCTTCAGCGAAATATAAAGAACAGAATGTCAACCAAATTGATTCAAGCAATAACAAAAGCAGTTGATTGAGACTAAAAGAAATCACATAGCTGTAAAGAAACTAATACATAAAGGAGAGCTTATGCTTCTTCTTTTGCTGCAAAAAGCATTCTAACATTTTAAATAAACAGCAGTAAAACATGATTCAGAAGAAAACTGCTTTCAGATGAAATTCACAGCCAAAAGTAAGCAGGATCAGAGCTGATTAGTTCTTGGGTGGGTGACTATCAAAAAAAAAAATATTAAGGCTACAAATTCAACTGGGAAGTTGAAAACACATCCTGGATGAAAGCAATAGCAAACCATTTATGTACTATTGCCAAAAAAGCAGCCTATATCTATGAAGTAATCAAATATCCAAACTGACCAAAGAAGACTTTTTTCTTCATGTGGGCTTCTTTACAGATCTAAAAGGTGTTCAAAATTGAATAAAGCAGTAATAGTCTTATTTTTTTAATTCTGTAAACATCTTTGGAGGAAGGGAGAAGAATGAAATTCAATGTTATTTTTCACTGATTTCAAAAGTTGGGTTGGAAATCAATGGTTGCTAGGCCCATCAAAACTTAGGATTGTGGTGTTATGTTCTTAGCTAGTTTTCAGAAATTAACCCTAAATTTCCTGCAATTATCAATATGTTGTATCTGTGCTCACTTAAGATTTCTGCAACCCAGTAATAGTGGTGTAACTCAAAGTTTATTTTTCTTTGGATATTGAAATTAATATTATTTAATTATTATGTAATTATGTGTCCCATCAGCCAAAGAAAATTGGATGGCAGGAACCAGGAGTCTCTGCCATAGCCCCTGTCCTCTGTAGCATTCCGATCTTCGAAGATCAGAATGACCCTGATCCTGTTGGCCTTTTGTAAGGCCATGAAGATTTAGTTGTGTGTCCAGGTCAAGGCCCCAAGTGTATTAAGGACCCCGTTTCTTGGCTGTATTAACATCCATGGCAGTAGTTCTATTCTGTGCTCGTATATATTTTGTATTGTTTTAATTGTTTTTAATTTGTTTTTGTTTTTTGATGTACACTGACCAGAATCACTTCTTGAAATAGAAATCAAATCAAATAAGTAAATATTGTGTAACATTAGATATCATAGTTACAGCTACAAGAGAGTATGAATGTAATCCAAGTTACAGTACTATAGAAAATATACACAAAACTTTAATCTAGAGAAACAGAAAATCAATAAACAATATAGTTATCTTCCAACTGAGGGACTACAGCAATGTAAATGGCTAATAAATCATTTCCAAGGTTGGCACAGATAATAATGACATAAATAAAGTTTAGTTTTTCTGCTATAGTGATTGAGGAAAGTGTCTATGGAGATTCTCAATCATCCAGGTCATAGTTATCCCAAAGATGCTTTTTCACAAGGCTACTGGACTTTCTTGTTTTTCCTTTGAAGACATTTCGCTTCTCATCCAAGAAGCTTCTTCAGCTCTGACTGGATGGTGGGGAATGGAAAGATTTATACCGTATAAATCGTATAAATCTTTCCATTCCCCACCATCCAGTCAGAGCTGAAGAAGCTTCTTGGATAAGAAGCGAAACATCTTCAAAGGAAAAACAAGAAAGTCCAGTTGCCTCGTGAAAAAGCATCTTTGGAATGATTGAGGAAAGATACTGCTTTTAATTCTCTATTCAATGGGTACAAATTATATTTTCAATAGCTGCTGCTAAGATACCTCAAAGCATTATTTAGGTCAGGTTCCCAGGTTCTTTATCAATTCAAAAGCTGCAAGTTGAACAAAAACAATCAGCAGAGTTTACATCAGTATAAGTCCTATGACAAACGTCTTTCTTCTTGTTGTTACGAGACAATATTCTCCTACAATGTATTTATTCTGTGCACATGAAGCATTATTTCTGAGCAACAAAAGATGCACAAAACCAAGGAAAAACTATATGAGGTTGGATGGCAAGGTAGAAAAGGAGGGATGACACTGCCAGTGATTGTTATCATTGCTACTTTTCAATAGCTGCATAACAGAGCAACAATAATACTGCTGCGTTCCAACAACTGCCTTAGCCAACAATAGGTACACTCATTTAAATAATGTGATCTGAGCTGATCAACAATTGTCCCTGGAAGAAAAGCCAGAACATTAGGTATAATTAATATATTAATGGACAGCACTGGAAAAGTTCTATGAATGTTGACTGGATAAATAGAGAACCGGAAGTCCTAATTTTCTCCAAACGAAAAAGAAAGCAAAGTACAAGAAGATAATCTCTTATCTCAACTGTACAGGCATGCCAATCTAGAAGGACTGGATCATTTATTCATTCATTCATTCATTCATTCATGAGATTTATATCCCACCTTCCATTATGGCATGTAAAAAAACCAACAGAAAACAAGCCAATCAAAAGAATAAATACAAGAAACAAATTAATTGAAATTCAGTTCAAAATGGAACATAATACTATAGTTATAAACATAAAACATACATAATACTATAATAACAGATTACTGCTTGCTGGCAATGTAATGCCATAATCGTATATATATATATATATTTTAAAAAACCTTAAACAATAACAGAAAAGTAGTTTTAATGATTGACAATTGCTAATGCCAAATTGCTGAAATGTTGTTTTTCCTTTCCATAGCCAATTTCTCAGCTAGATTCAAACTTAGACATTAATCCACATAGCAAAGCAAGTTATATGAATCTGTAAGAACAACATATTATTTGTTTCACTGGATGTCAGTATAACAGACAAAATGACTGAAAAAAATGACATTCTGAAAATGTTAAGAAAAGTTGTTTAATGTAAAGGTTGTTTTTAATCCTGGTGCCAAGAAATTCCTGGGAGGTAGTGAGAACATTGTTTTTAAAAAGCAACAATGATCCCTCTAGCACCAGAGAAGTTGTGACATGCACTTCTGGGGAGCAACATCTAGTTCATCAAATGCTGAAAAAGAAGATTTGTTTAATTCAGTGTTTCTCAGCCTTGACAACTTGAAGAAGTGGGGATTTCAACTTCCAGAATTCCCCGGCCAGCCAGGGATAATCAGCTTTAATAATAATAATAATAATAATAATAATAATAATAATAATAATAATAATAATAATAATAATAATAATAATAATAATAATAATAATAATAATAATAATAATAATAATAATAATAATAAAGTTGGAAGGGACCTTGGAGGTCATCTAGTCCAACCCCCTGCTCAGGCAGGAAACCCTATACCCATTTCAGACAAATGGCTGTCCAGTCTCTTCTTAAAAACCTGCAGTGTTGGAGCATTCACCGCTTCTGCAGGCAGGTTGTTCCACTGGTTAATTGTTCTAACTGTCAGGAAGTTTCTCCTTAGTTCTAGGTTGCTTCTGTCCTTGATTAGTTTCCATCCTTTGCTTCTTGTCCTGCCTTCAGGTGCTTTGGAGAATAGCTTAACTCCCTCTTCTTTGTGGCAGTCCCTGAGATATTGGAACACTGCTATCATGTCCCCCCTCGTCCTTCTCTTCATTAAACTAGACATACCCAATTCCAGCAACCGTTCCTCATATGCTTTAGCCTCCAGTCCCCTAATCAATTATTAGACAAGTCAAAATTCTCAGAACTCCAATAATAACTTTCCCAAGAGAAATTGCAAAAGCTGGAAATCAAAAAGAAGTTGTTTTAAGTCCTCTTGATCAGGTGCTATGCAACATGTATACAGCATTTACCTTGAATAGATACAGATTGTAAGTATATGTGGCTTTGGCAACCATTTAGAACCAGCCTTGGATCTGCCTGATCTCATGCTATCAATTGGCTTGAAAAATTGAGCTGCAGAACCTCGTGGCAGGCCATTAACCCATGCTTCATTCTGTCTCCCTGGCCTTAGCAATATCCTTATTTTTCCTCCTCATTTCTTCCCTAGAGCTTCAGCATCGTATTCATAAAACTTGTCTGTAAGCATTGCTTACAATCAATGGTGGGACTCAAATATGTGAATAACTGGTTCTCTGTGTGGATGCCGCTTCCAGAAGTCCGTTCTGGGCCTGGGCAACAAAAAATTAGCTACCGGTTCTGCTGAAGTGGTGCGAACCGGCTGAATCCCACCACTGCTTACAATGTATTTCCTCCTTTCCAGGTATCTCAATAATTTATGGTTGCAACAGCAGGAAAAGCTCCTGGTTTCAGAAATGCTGGCTTGTTGTCATTCCACCTTGGTAGCTTATAAGAAGCTTCTACTTGTAACAAAGGAATGACAGCATCCCTACCTAGCAATCACATTTTTTTCTCTTTCTCTCAAGGAATAAGCAGATTGTCATGACCTTAACTGTGAAGCGGTATATCAGTCTAAGAGCTAATGCTATTGCTATCTGTGGGGATTTCATTCTAACCTACAACTTCAGCTAATGAAACTTCAGATAGCATGACCTTGAGTCAATGAGAATTGAGACATGAACTTTCAGAGCACTGAAAAATGACTAAAAAAAAACCCACATCAAAATATAGGACAAAAGCAAAAAAATAAGGATGGAACCCAGCACTGTACCTTGATAATTTCAGACCTTCTGCTGCTCCATTCTCCAGCAAGTCCTCCTAGTTCCTCCAACAATGTGATATTGTAAGGTTTCCTCAGTCTCCTTCCCTAATCTTTGTACCACCCTGTGGTCCACCATTGCTACTTACATTGCCATATTGATGCTGTGTAGATTGTAGATGTGCTTAAATCTTTCAAATCGGCCCTTATTGGCAGGGTAATCATACTGTATCCCTTCAGATGTTCCTTCTGCTTAATCACCTTCTGCTACAAACTGCTTGTAGAACCACAATGCTTTCTCAGAAAATCCTAGTCTGGTTTCTGAATGTAGGCCTCCATCTGTAGGCTGAGAACTTTGTCCATTCATTCTCTGTGGGTATTATATGAATGGAATACCCTTGAGACATGCCACCACCATATTTACACTGACACTTGCTTTTCTTTTACTTATGGAAGAGACAGTAGATTCATTGATACTGTAATGGCATGTAATAGATGTCACATTGTTTTACAAATCAACATATCCAACAGCTTCACTTTCCCACTCTGCAATAGTACTTGCCACGTCTTTTAGCAGAGTTCTGTTTGTCACATGCTCTAATTGTGAAGGAAATAAAACTTTCTGTCAAGATGAGGATGAACATATAGATTCAGAACCATGTACCTAAACTCATGGGAGTCCAAAGCCCTTTACTGCAAATAGTGAGGTCTGGTATATATTTATCAACTGCAAAAATGCCATCAAGTCATTGTTGACTCTTAGCATCCTCATAGACTTTCTCCATGACAATCTTTCCTTAACCTGGTCCTTCAGCATCTTCAATGACGCTTCCGCTGTACATCACCACTATAACTGAGTCCACCCATCTTGCTGCAGGTTGTCTTCTTCTCTTTCCTTCCATCTTTCCCACCATTAGAGCCTTCTCCAGAGAGCTGGGTCTTTGCATGATGTATCCAAAGTGGAATAACTTGAACTCTCATTTGTGCCTTGAGTGAGAACTCTGATTTGCTTGATGATCCATTGTTTGTTTTCTTGGCTGTCCATAGTCTTTTTAGGAATCTTCTCCAACACTAAAATACAAAAGCAATAATACCCTTCCTATCTTATTTATTCAAATTCCAACTTTTGCTTCCATAGAGTACATTGGAAATGCCATGGTTTGCACAGTTCTGGTCTTTGTAGATAAAGACACATCACCACATTTGAATATCTGAATATACTTTCCAAGGCCTCCACTAGGCATAGATTTATTTATTTGTTTGTTTGTTAAATTTTTCTGCCATCTACCTCGCCATGGGGCTACTCTAGACAGCTTGCAATAGTAAATGAAAATGAAAGGAGTGTAAACAGAACAGAAGTAAAATACTAGAACAATAAAATAAACAATAAAAAAGAACACAATGATAATACATTAATATGATAGCCAAAAAGATGAATGGGTGGCAAGCAGAGTGCAAAGGGAGTAAATCTAGACCTATTATATATCTAGATGTATACCTAATCTTGAAAGATTATTCTACATGGATACTTTAACTCTGGATAATGGCCATTTAGCTGTCCAACTGCTAATGGAGATAAATCAAAAGCTGAATAGCTTTTGTTTGGATTTGTATAGCTAAACTGAAGCCATGGGGAGGGCCGGATTTACTGTACCTGTAAGAAGTTTAATTAATCTGATTCATATATGTTACTTCACATTTTGAGTTGCTTCCTTCATTTTAAAGGAGGGGACAAATCTTCACAAGAAAAAGCATGTTCATCCCACTGTACTTCTTCTATGAAAATAAAAGGAGCAGAGATTTGAATAGAATATTACCACATATACTTTGAAATAGCTGTATGCAAAAAGAATGTCTAAATAAAGCCTTTGCTTTTATCTTCTTAGAAACTCTTAGATGTGCATGGCCCAAAGATGTAAATTACTCATGAAAACATCTTATTATACCCAAGGGAGCTTAAATTAGAATTGTCCAATGTTCTAACCATTAACTATGTGTAACTAATGTAGAGTCTAGATTTAGCTGTCAATTTAAACATACACTGAAGTTAATAATACATATAATTAGGGAAGGAAATGATTTTTATACATGTTTTATTTCAATTACGTGCATTGGTTGTATTACTTTTACTGTAATGGCTTGTTGAACACTACTAAGGCAAACAGTATAGCAGAAAAGACTATTTTGAGTACAATTGAAACACTAGCACACTAATAGACAGTGATCTTGTCAACATACTAAGCACAATTGGATAGAATACTGACTATTAGGAGGTATAAAAGGCAACCTCGAACAAACCACTCGCATAGTTTCCAAGGATTGTGCAAAGGGCAAGCAAAATTCAGCTACATTTTGGATGGAGAACTGGAACAATTACGACATGATGGAAAAGAGAACTGATCTAAAGCAGAGTGTTCCTGCATCCTGTAGGCTATGTGTCACGTTTAAAAATAAAATACACAACACACATGCACACACACATTCGTTTTAAATCTATAGTGACATGCAAGGATTTCAGAAAAAGAAGATGATTCTTATCCTTATGAACTAAGTTTCCAATTTCTCGCAGGGCTGCCGAAATTAATCAGAATGAATGAATTCGTTTTCTTTATGCAGGAACAATTTCAGAATGAGTAATGGGAGAAATAGATGCAACTTGGGCACATAGTTTAGTGCAGATAACATCAACTAGATATGGCTTGAACAAGTTCCTTCTATGTTGGTTATAATATTCTTAGGAAAGGCCATATTCTTAAGTTCCAGCCTTTTTTCATTTAAATAGTTCCAACTTGATTCAGCAAGTGATATATTTTAATATTTGATATATTTGCTACATTTTTAATAGTAGATAGATAGATAGATAGATAGATAGATAGATAGATAGATAGATAGATAGATAGATAGATAGATAGATAGATGATAGATGATAGATGATAGATAATAGATGATAGAGATAGATAGATAGATAGATAGATAGATAGATAGATAGATAGATAGATAGATAGATAGATAGATAGATAGATAGATAGATAGATAGATAGATAGATAGATAGATAGATAGATAGATAGATAGATAGATAGATAGATAGATAGATAGATAGATGAGATATACATAATACATACAAGTGGCTTACTCTGTCAGTGTTGGTGGGAGTGTCTTGAGATACATATATTTTCTTATATCGGTAGATGCTTCTTATGTGGTTCAAAGTTGTCTAGATTAGCACTAATAAAAGTGCAGCATATTTATCTTGTTTACAATAAGTTTAAAGAAAACTACATTATGTTACTCATTTTGGAAAAGACATTTGTGGCACTGCAGCTACTAAAAAGCTTATGAACAGGCAATATGTACTGCCATCATATCCAAGACCTTAGAGCATATGGAATGATGCAGAACTATTGTAGAATGTACATTTCAGAGTTAGCTTGTGGCAAGATGCGCGGTCAATAAATTTAATAATAAAAATAAAAAAATAAACATTTACTGATACATTTCTATCAGTTTTGGCCAGGATACTTATATTGCAATGTGAATAACAGTGCTATGCACATATTAATAGATTAAGCTAGATGAGATAAACTCCATCACAGTCAGAATGATGTCCTGGATATTAAAGATGGCTGGAAGATAATTGTGACATGTCACATCTCAGGTATGTGTTTAATTATTTCACTGTACAATATAGAAAATGGGTATGTGGGGTGTTCAGGAAGGGGTAGTACCTCTGATGCTCCACTACAGCAAAAAAAAATTTTTTTTAAAGCAATATTTTTCTTATCTACTTGAGGAGGAACCGTAAGTTCATCTTTTTTAATTCAACAGTGTTTCTTGCTTCCACTAAGCTTTTTCATCCATTCATCAAGGGCTACCTCTGCACAAGGTGGAAGCTCAAAAGGGTTTGGCTAATTTGCGGTTCAAAGGGTCCTGTAGATGCAACAGCAGCCAGTAACAAGCACCAATATTAGCGTAGTGAGAATTTGCCACACCACATCTCCAGTGGGTTAAATCAGTGGTTCTTAACCTTTTTGAACGAATCGCCCCCTTGAGCCAATGAGGAAGTTGTCATCGCCCCCCTCCCCTAACATAACCTCTCAATCACAACATAGGAAATAATTCTTCAATTTATGCAAACACTTTTTTTGTTTTCTTTAAAATTGTCATCAGGACATATCAATGCAAATAATTTATTTCCAGTCTTTTTCCCATATCTCAACTGTGTGAAAAATTTTGGTGCCACCCGTCACTTTATTCCCAAACTTTGTGATACATGTATTTCATTATTATCTTATTTATTCAAGACACTTAAATGTAATGATCACTAAAAACAAAATTCAATTGCAAGAAAGTGAACTGCCCGAAAAGAAAAACTAAGAATTTCAAGACAAAAACTCTGAAACTAAATTAAGATTCGAGGAAAGTATATATAGTCACGCACACTGTAAAAAGGATTAAAAAGACACAAAGAAAATATAATGTCACAGGGGACAGCCACTCGGCATGCGATGTTTCGAAAGAAGCGCTCCCCCCTCCATCACTGCCCATTCTGGCCAATGGCGCGCCACTGTATGGGTAGAGGCTGCTGCGCAAACGCGCATGAAGATAAGCGATGCGTATTCACATATGTACGGCGTTCTGTACTGAAGCCAGCTGGAGGAACATTTGAAAACACAATTCAATCCACTAATAGCGAGCGATCTGATGTTTTTGTATGACAGATATACAGCGATTCACTGTACGAAAAAATCTCAAAAGTGTCCCCCAAACGTCTCGCTCCATCACCCCCATATCGCCCCCTTTTTGTTCCTTCGCCCCCGCATCGCCCCTTTTCGTTCCATCGCCCCCCTGAAAAATGAAATCGCCCCCTGGGGGGCGATATCGCCCAGGTTAAGAACCACTGGGTTAAATCACAAAGCATGTGTGGAGGGAGAGGTGAAAGCAACTCCAACTTCCCCCCCAAATAAGCCTGACTCGTGGCAATTCTCCATCCGTGTTTGACGGACAGCCGCTTTGTGGCTGGAGGAAGAAGTCGGGATAACGACCAGCCATCCCCTATGCATTCGAGAACGGGAAATTCAGCTGCTGTAGCCTCCCATCTCTGCACCTTCCGGCTAGAGAGAGCTGCACCTGTTGGCTTTCTGCACAGGCACGATCTGCCGCAGGGGAGAAGGCAGACCTAAAGCGGGCTCCTCGCACCATCGGAAGGCGCCTCCCGCCCGGGATTAACAACACCTCCAAGAAGTGTAACGTGTAGCCACGTCCGCTCTGGCAGACGCGCTCCCCCGCCCCGCCGCCCTTCCACCTCCGTTCCTTCTCCGGGCAGGCTCCACCTTCGGTCACCGATCTTGCACCGGAGCCACTGCGCTCCCTACGCCCATTCCCGCCCGCCCTTCCTAGCAACGGCGCCTCAAAACAGTGGCAGTGCGGGAGAGGCGACGGCGAGGCTCGCAGTGGCGGCGACAGCAGCTCTCCAGCCGGCTCCCTCCAGTCTCTATAGCGCGTGAAAACGACGCCTTGGGCAGCAGGTAGGCAAAACCCAGCCCCGCCGCATCAGGCCCCCCCCCCGCCCCCGGGGCTCCTGAGTCCAATGCTTGATCCCGAGCACGGAAGGTAAAAGAAAAAAAAAAGACAGCCCCCCCCACACACACACACACACGCGCGCGCTCTGGATTCTTTTCATGGACTCTTCTCTTCACCCCTCCCCCTTCTTTCGTCCCCTCTTCACCCCCCGCCCCCATATAGTGGTCTCTTCCTGCTCGGATGAATTATGTGTAAGGGTGTGTGAAGGGTTGCCTAGAATCTGGGGTTCTCCTGGGCATTATCCTTCTAAAGGGAAGGGGGCATCTCATTATGGAGGAAAGAAAAAAAAGGAGGGGGAGTGCCTGGGAAATCAGGACAGATGGGATTACCGTTTGATGCATGATTTGTTTTTATGGGGCTTTGTTCTATCTGGAATTGGGTCTGGATAAAATGGATTTAATCCCCATGCAGAATCCTGGCATCTGAGCCAGAGCAGGAGAAAGCAGGGGTCATTCTGTCTCTTTTATCACATCAAACTATATATGTCTGGTCTTTAGGTCGGATTTATCTATTCACCCCAAGGACACCTTCTCCTGGTGTCCCCTTTGCACTTACATCTACCTTTCTCATTCTTGTCTGCAAGCTGCCTAATAAAATGTCAAAAAGAAAGCATGATGTATAGTTATGCATACCAAAGGGAGATGGTGGGGGCAGAAGGAAGGGACCAGCCTCCCATATACAGCTGGGAGGAAAGGTAGACATTGCCGATGCAATCATTTCAATAAAACTAAAGAGCCTTTTTTAAAAAACATTGAAAGCATATCTTATGTCAAAGATACTTGGCAACTCAAGAACCCCCAAACTATTATCTGTAACATTGGGACTGGACACCACCTGTTCTTTATCCTTTCTTGCCCACCTTTTTCTCATGTGGGGTTGGGATTTATAATAAGAGAGAGGTTGGACATTCTGGGGAATGATAGAATATAGAACATATCTGGAGGGAGGAGATAGTTCAGTTCATTTGTAGCAGAAGATTACCACATTCAGTCCTGGAGCTAAACCTAACCATCCAAAGCATCCATTTTTCAAGCAGATAAGGAGCTGGAAAGGTGATGTTTCTTACTGAATTAATTCACCCGCACACTATAGCTTTACAAAAGGGTTGTCTTCTGATTAAAATGTTGGTCAAATACAGAATTACATGGTCATAGTTTTTGTGATGACCTCTTTCTCAACTCTCTCAAAGTTGCTAGGAAGATAGGTCAGTTTCTTTTGTGGGTAAGGGGGGGGGGGCAATTATCCAGCACTTTCTTTCTGAGTTTTTTGCACAGCTAAATGATTAGGAAGTTGTGCTCTGGCCTCTATTTAATGCAGGAATTGAATGTGTTCTGCTTCAATTATTCATTTTGATGCTACGGTCATTTCCAGCAGCTTTTCTTCTCCCAGGATCTAATGTATAACAAGAGGCTTATGGGTTTTTTTTGTTTTTGAGGCTATCGTCCCATTCAGCCATATGGTAACTGTCTTTGTTGCAGTGTTTGTAATGAATGAAAGAAAGAAGGGCAAATAATAGTAAGAAAATAAAGCTGGGCCTGGATTGTTCTCTAGATCAGAGGTCCCCAACCTTTTGGGCACCAGGGACCGGTTCCGTGAAGAAAGGTTTTTCCATGGACCGGAGAGTGCATAGTTTTGTGTGCTGCCTACATCCCATGGATGGGGCTTTGCTTGTTTGTGCAGACTGGTTCCTGGCATGCTGCGGCCCGGTACCGGTCCACGGACTGGAGGTTGGGGACCTCTGCTCTAGATTGCTCTGTATTTCCCTATGAGACTCTTAAGTTTACCTTTGACATTCAAGGGGAAAGCAGAGGCAGGAGTCCTCAGGAATCAGTCCTGATTGTTTTTTTTCTTCCATTCAATCATATCCAATTCTTGAAAACTGTCTGGACAAGTCCCTATAGTTTTCTTGGCAAGGTTTTTCAGAAGTGGTTTGCAATTGCCTGTTTCCTAGAGCTGAGAGAGAGTGACTGAACCAAGGTCACCCAAGCTGGCTTTGTGCCTAAAGCAGGACTGGAATTCACCTTCCCATTTCTAGCTTGATGCCTTAAGCACCTCATCAAACTGGTTTTCATCCTTAGCAGATATAACTTCTTATAATATCTTTTTAAAAGATCCATAACCTCTCAGATCTGGTTCTTTCCAACTCAGATATTTTCTGATTTCATGAACCAGAATAACAAATTGGTATTTTGGAATTCTGAACATACTTATGGTAGTACTCTCATCTGTTACTTTATTCAGTTCTCTGAAATATAATCCATAAAATCTTGATTAAGTAATTTGGACCAGTAATTTGTCACACTTCCTCATCCAGTATTCTTTCACTCTTTGTCTTTTGTTTTTATAAGAGTAGCATCCAGTTTCAGTAGACTGAATTAATAGGTAACATAATCAATGGAAGCAGATCTACTCAACTTCTATGTTTCAGCCCATTTAAGGTTTGTGTCTTATCCCTTCTTGGCAAAATGAAATGTTATGAAGTGGAAGGAAGAGGTAAAGGATGGGGATCAAAATAGGAAGAGATGAAGAGCCAGTGCTGTCTCTGTCAAGGTGAATAATACTACAGCTGGACAAGTCATCCAAAATAGAATATCTGAAAAGCATTTCTCTTTCCTGCTGAACAAACAGCATCTCCATCCTAAATTTCAGTTTAGACCTGTTCTATCATATCCAGACTCTCACAGATTTCAACAGTATCACCATTCTGTCTGGTTATCATCAGCTTATTGCTGGTACCAAACTCCAGACCACTAGATGATCTTTCCCAGTTACTTCAGGAAAAAGTTATATAGCAGTGATGGCGAACCTATGGCACGCATGCCAGAGGCGGCACTCAGAGCCCTCTCTGTGGGCACGCTTGCCGTCACCGCCAGCAGCTTGCACAGGTCCATTAGGCCACCACCGGTGCCTGGAGCGGCAGCCCCACCCAGCACAAAGGAGGCGAAGCAGCCGGCTAGCAAGCTCGAGTAGAGGTGATAGAGCATGCCCCCATGCGCTCGCTGGCCTCTGTGTGCGGGGGCCGATGGTGTCAGGCAGCAGCCGCCCCTGCCTTGCCTTGCCTTGCCCCACAGCAATGGCACCCCCGCCCTTCCACCTGCCTCACACTGCAGGAAAAGCCTCCTGCCCACCGCCCCACCCACCAGACACCCCCTGGATCTCCCCCAATCCTGCCCAGCCCCCACAGGCATCTCCCCCACGAGCAACATCAAGGTGGCCATGCCCACCCTGGCCATTCCCACCCAGTCTGCTGTGACCACCGCAGCCACGCCCACCCAGTGGGCCATGCCCCCCCCACGGGCACCACAATGCTGATGCGGCCCTGGCACTTTGCGATAAATAAGTGGGTTTTGGGTTGCGGTTTGGGCACTCGGTCTCTAAAGATTCGCCATCACTGTTATATAGGAATGGAGAAAGGTCCCAGCAGGGAATGAGAGAGAAGACCCACAAGAAAACAGCCACTGGGTTGATCTGCTCCTCCAACTGAAACTACTACCTAAGGAGGGAGCAGAACCACTACAAAACAGTGCCCACAATCCTAATCCTGGAAGACAGTCCAAAAAAATGCCATGATGATGATGATGATGATGATGATGATGATGATGATGATGATGATGACGACGACGACGACGACGACGACGACAACGAAATAGCAGCAACAATTTGGCAAGAATATAACCATTGGCCATATGTTTCCAAGCCTTTCTCTACTGCTTTAAGGGCTGTTTTGTATGTTTATGTGGAAGTTGATATTCTTAAGAAATCTTATAGTCAAGAAGTTTCTTTTAAAACAAACCAAAAAAATCCTCGCTATATCTTTTTCCTTCTTTTAAAAAAAATATATATAGATATTTTGGGAATCAACACTGGAGTTCTATATTAAAGAAAGAAGGATCTTGTTCCAGTTTTCTCTGAGTGCAATAATCACAGTAAATTTAATATTTACTTTCTGCTGGTGTTCCCATTGTTGTATATCAATTGCCCTGTTTAATTTGCAAAAATATAATAATGTAATTTCTGACTCGTTCAATTTCTGAAACATATTCAATAACATTTAAGCCCTGATAGATGTTTTGAATTTGTGTTGTGTTTTTCAAATTTGCGCAAGTCTCTAGGTTTTCCATTTCGCATTTATAATTCCTTTTGAACTTTATTACTTATTTGGATATATTGGAACCAATGAGGCATTTCTAAGCATACCAAGAGCAGCAAAAAATGTCTTCTTTAAAAAACAGATTAAAGTCTTGCAATCTATATGAATTATTTTCTCTCCACTGATTTTAATACATCTTCATGAAAATAAACAATATTGAAGCAAGAAGGCAAGCAGCTTCTTCTGTAATTAAGAGCATTATGTAGAATTGAGTAATACTTTATACACTGGACACTTCTGATTGAATCCAACCATAAACATTTATGCAAATCTTCTGGGAACTCTGCTTCTTAATATGGCCCAAATATGGCCCAATCTTAAACAACTGCCATGATCATCTAGTTTGAGATTTGTCTGGGATGGTCCAAGGATTTTTGTCCTGGGCAGGCAATTGGATTACAAGATCCCCAAGGTCCCTTCCAGTCCTACAATACTATTATTCTATGTTATTTCACATTAATGGCACTTAGCAATTAGTACATTGGGTAAGGCAGAGCTTAAATCATACCTACCATCTAATTCTTATGCTTCTTCTCCTAAATCAACTTTATAGGTGTTGCACATTTTCAATTCAAGAAACTAAAATCTGAACTTAGCACTGCTGTCTAGTTCTTTGTGAACTAAAGTAACCCCACAAGTAGCATTTCTTGTGTTATTATTCAGTTTGAAGTTAGCCAGTGCTAAAAATGCTCAGAACTTCCCCAATTTATTTTTCTTTTAACAACCCTATAATCCCTTGCATCGGGGTGAAGTTGGAGCGACTGAACAGAACTCGAGCATTTACAGGCCAGATGCCCTTCCTGATGCCTATGTGGAGTTCGCAGCAGACAATTACTCACTGCACACAGAAAGAGAAATATCTGCCACTACTTAGGATTGAACTCACAGCCTCCTGATTGTGAGGTGAGAACTCCATCTGAGAGTCACAAGTCCATGTTTATCTGGAAGTAACCATGTTAGGGAAGATTTTTTCCATATGAACCAAACCCAACTTAACATGGCAAACAGAAATTAGATTTCACCTAATTAGATTTTTGCCTGTTTCATTTCTATATTCTTATTTCCCCCAAATTAAGACCTGGTCTTATATATTTTTTGCCTCTAAAAGAGGCACTAGATCTTAATTTCGGAGAATGTCTTACCTTAGGACCACCACAGCCAGGCCTCCCACACCCCGACACCTGTCACGCCACTCCTTGACTTCTTTTGCGGCCACTTGCCACCTGTTGCAGCCAGACGCCATGGGGCTCATTGCACCATTGCTGCTCCTCCTGGCAGGACACCGCATGGTGCTTTGCGCCTTTTCTGCTGCTCGCGGTAGGACACTGTGTGGCTCTTTGGGCTGTTTCCGCAGCGGAAACAGCCTGAAGCACCATGTGGCCTCCTGCCACAAGCAACAGAAGTGGCCCGAAGTGCACAGGCAACAGAAGCAGCCTGAAGCACTGCGCAAGCTGCAGAAGCGGCCCGAAGCACTGCGCAAGCAGCAGAAGCAGCCCGAAGCGCGCGAGCAGTGGAAGCAGCCCGAAGTGCGCGAGCAGTGGAAGCACCCCGAAGCACCATGCACCATCCTGCTGGGAGGAGTGGCAACAGCGCAATGCACCACATGGTGGCCAGACATAAGTGGCAGCAAGCGGCCACAGAAGAAGTCAAGTAGCGGCGCGACAGGTGTCGGGATGTGGGAGGCCTGGTTGTGCTAGTCCTACCGGTAAGATAAGTGGTTGCAGGGTGCATGGGGCAGCTTCACCCCCCTACCCCCACCCTAGCTTGATTTTTAGGGGTGCGCCTCACCCTAAAACTAGGGCTTAGTTTTGGAGTAGGGCTTACATTAGGCCCACCCCGAAAAATCAAGCTAGGGCTTACTATTGGGCTGGGTCTAACTTTCGGGGAAACACGGTACAATAATTAGGGATATGAGAAGAGGCAACAGTAAAGGCTTGGGAATATTCCACATCTACTTGTAGGAATCACATTATTTATTAGTGGATTTAGCATACCAATACTGCGTTTGGCCAAGTTATTAATCACTGCCTTGGTAAGAATGGGCTATTTACTAGGGAGTTGAACTTATAGAGTGAATATGGAAAGTCCACATCAGCACAGACTTTACTCATACCCACTCTCATATTTCGACCTGTTTCCTCTTTCTTCTGGATTTCCTGAGAAATTCCAGAGTTCATCAGATTCCCAGCAGAAATTAAGCTCAGATTGCTCTGTGATATGAATAAGAAAGATATTGCTATCTAAAAGCTTGATCTTGTGCCTTGTTCTATAGCAGCCTATCCAAATAATGAAGAAATGACTGGGAATATCCTCCCCCCCATCATACTTTTTTTCCCTTCACTTCGGAGGCACTTGAAAGGACCACAGAGGATGGTGGACTAAAGACAATGATCCAGCTTTCTCATTCCTGCACTATGTCCATTGTAATTCCTGGCCAGCGTAGCCAAGGATCCTTCTGTAGCACATCCTTATCCCATTGGGGATCAGGATGCAAGCCCTATAGCAGAATCAGAGGGATCAATTAGTAAGACAAGTAAAACTCTTCCTATTAACACAATAGGATGCTGGGTGGGATCTTGAAATGCCAACATTGCCACATTAGAGTCTGAGATTTATTTAATTAGTTTAGCTTTCCACGTACAAATACAGTATTCACACTGTCCAGCACTTTTTCCTTTTTTACACTCAGCCATGTAAAATATACTACTAAGAAATGCCCCAGGCCTACTGATGTATATATTTTCTCAAGCCTGTTCCAACATTTTACTGTCACTGTGTAAGTTAATCCCCTTTGCTCTAATGAGTAAAGAACAAGAAAGAAAATTCTTGCTGTGTCGGATCAAAGGGTTGAGGCTTCCAGTAGGAATAACTCAGCCAGGAAAAGGAAATGATCACAATATTAAAGCATCTGACAGATTGTGTGTGTGTGTGTGTGTGTGTGTGTGTGTGTGTGTGTGTGTGTGTGTGTGTGTGTGTGAGAGAGAGAGAGAGAGAGAGAGAGAGAGAGAGAGAGAGAGAGAGAGAATTTTTTCACCTTCATCATTGTATTACACATATCCACGCATACATCTTAACACCACTGACATCTTAACACCACTGAGAGCCTCAGGCCCTTGGGAAATGTGAAAACACCTTTTTCAGGTCACAACTGTTGATTAGTTTCAATGGGCAAAGAGAGAATAGATGCTGACTACAGGAAAATCGTTGATTGAGCTTGGCATCCATGCAGCCTGGGCCAGCATTCCTAAATGGAAAGGAAGAGTTACAGTTCCCTTTCTCTTTGGGCAACCTGATAGAGAAATATATGGGGGTTTGTATGTTTGGGAGCCAGTTTGGTCTAGGCCTAGGGCAGGGATAGGCAACCTTGGCTCTTTTATGACTCGTGGACTTCAACTCCCAGGATTCCTGAGCCAGCCATGCTGGCTCAGGAATTCTGGGAGTTGAAGTCCACGAGTCATAAAAGAGCCAAGGTTGCCTACCCCTGGCCTAGGGGTTAAGACACCAGGCTAGAAAGCAGGAGATTGTGAATTCTAGTCCTACCTTAGCCACGAAACCCAGCTGGGTGACCTTGGGCTAGACATTCTGTCTCTCAGCCAAACTCATCTTGAAATTATGCTTGGAAATAGCCTTTTTGGATTTTGTACTGCTGTTTCCTGGGAGAGAAATATAAATCCATGTATTAATGAGAGTAACAAATGAAAATATATTAATGAAAATTAGTTTTTAAAAAGGATTGTCAGAACACCAGCATGAAAGAGTATACCATTTTCCTTTAAGTTCTCAAACTGATGCATAAATTGAACATGCTGCACTTAAGTTTCCAAAAATTAAAATCTGGGGGGAAAATGAAATGGATTGATTTATTTATCAACTTTATAAAGGCTATTGCTGCTACAAAATCATCAGAAGGACAATGCAGATAAGGATGAATCACTAATTATTTATTTTTACTCTTATAGAAAAAGAAACTGATCTGTAAGTCATATAATTTTATCTATTTTGTATCTCTGGATTGAATCTGTTGCTAATCTGACCTCAACGATCTTGTGGAGTTCACACCTTAATTCCTAAATGTATTCTTCTAAGTAATATAGAAGAGCTAGTACAGTAAGTATATCTGTCAAGGACAATGGATTTGTACTACTAAGACCTGAATCTGAAATTTTCCAAAAGCATAAATCTATTTGAGAAAGGACATTTCATGGAGCTGACTTATTGTTACAGTCTGGTTATTTGGCATGAATTAAGTAAGAATTATACAGTAAAGCAACTAGACTGGCGCTATTCTTGAAGCGATAAATGTTAATTCATATGAAGGGGTAGTTTGATTTTTTTCTAACTGGAAAATTACTAAGGAAGTGTGCTGATTGACTACAGCACGAAGTTGAGAAGGTTCAATGGAGATTTGGAGAAAGAGGGAGTACTGGATGACAGAGAGAAGTTGCTGAAGGAAATTATTTGATCTAGAAAGCATGTAATTTATCTTTAGTCTGATGGTTGATCAAAAGGCGTAGGAGGAATGTCATTAGAGCAGGAGAAATTTTGTGCTAGTGTGCTGGTTTCAACAGGACCTGTAAAGTCATTTAAATATGAAAACCTCTGAATTTTGTGTCCTCAACCAAATAAGACTTCATGGCAATTAGCTGAGTATTGTGCCTTATTGTGTGCAAGTCTTAAAAGACCAGAAATGTATTAATAGCTACTTTCTGAGCAATAAAAAATAAAACAAGCAATTTTTTGAAAATAATTCTGGCTAAACAGTTTTTAAAAATAATTTTGCTACTGAAAGGAGAAAGAGTTGATCTGTTCAACAGGTAGCCTGGTTTGGAATTTCCTGAGCTCATATATACCATTCAGTTTGCTATTATGTTTCATTGGTGAAAAAGAAGCCGGACAATCAGATTAATCTCTCTCATGAATGATAAGCAAAATTTGAAATCTTTTTCCAACAGGAAGATAGTATCAACAATCAACAATTATCTTTATTGCCCAAATTATAGTCAGGGCTTAGAAGAGGCATATCTCATAAGAGGAAGCAACTACACAAGGCCTGTATGAGGACAATGATGGCACAACATTGTTGCTGAGAACACCTTGTTGAGGTCCTCTTAGTAAACCTTGAAGATTGACTGCTAAAAGGGTGTCATCAATTAGGTATCATGAAGAAAATTCAAGCTTAACCATTTGTATTCATCCACCTACATGGGAAATCAGTTTAGTAAAACAGTTAACACATCAGGTTAGAAACTGGGAGACTGCGAATTCTAGTCCCATCTTAGGCATGAAGCCAGCTGGGTGACTTTGAGCCAGTCATTTTCTCCCAGGGCTAGGAAGAAGGCACAAATCTTTCCAAGAGAAGTCCATGAATCTGTCCAGGCAGTTGCCAGGAATCAATAATAAGTTGAAGACACACACACACACACACACACACACCTCACAATTTATTTGGACTTCAGTAAGGTATTTGACAAAGTAGACCACAACCTACGACTTGATAAGATAAAAAAATGTGGGTTAGAGAGCATCACCACCAGATGGATTCGTAACCACAGTCAATGTGTAGTCCTCAATGGAACTGCATCTACACAGAGGGAAGTATGCAGTAGGGTACCCCAAGGCATGGTCTTAGGCCCAATACTCTTCAATATCTTTATCAGTGATTTGGATGATGGGATAGATGGGGAAGTCATCAAATTTGCAGACAACACCAAGCTGGCAGGAATAGCCAACGCTCCAGAAGATAAGCTTAAGATACAGAAGGATCTGGACAGACTTGGACATTGGGCCTTATCTAACAAAATGAAATTCAATTCTGAAAAAAGTAAGGTTCTACATTTAGGCAAGAAAAGTCAAATGTACAAGTACAGTATAGGTAGTATCTGGCTCAATCGTAGTAATTGTGAGAGGGATCTTGGAGTCCTAGTGGACAATCATTTAAATATGAGCCAGCAGTGTGCTGCAGCTGCCAAAAAAGTCAACACAGTGCTAGGCTGCATTAACAGAGGGATAGAATCAAGATCACGTGAAGTGTTAATGCCACTTTATAATGCTTTGGTAAGACTACACTTGGAATACTGCATCCAGTTTTGGACACCACAATGTAAAAAAGATATTGAGATTCTAGAAAGAGTGCAGAGAAGAGCAACAAAGATGATTAAGAGATTGGAGGCTAAAATATATAAAGATCGGTTGCTGGGATTGGATATGTTTAGTTTAATGAAGAGAAGTACTAGGGGTGACATGATAGTGTGTTCCATTATCTCAGGGGTTGCCACAAAGAAGAGGTAGTCAAGCTATTCTCCAAAGCATCTGAAGGCAGGACAAGAAGCAATGGATGGAAACTAATCAAGGAGAGAAGCAACCAAGAAATAAGAAGGAATTTCTAGACAATTAGAACAATTAATCAGTGGAACAACTTGTTTCCAGAAGTTGTGAATGCTCCAACACTGGACGTTTTTAAGAAGAGATTGGATAAGCATTTGTCTGAAATGGTATAGGGTTTCCTGCCAGAGCAGGGGGTTGGACTAGAAGATCTCCAAGGTCCCTTCCAACTCTGTTATTCTGTTTTTTTTTTTTATCATCCAACCTACATTACAAAATGTTAACATGAAAACAAAACTGTTATTGTTTAAAAGGCTGGATCATTAAAGCATCATTACACTATATTAGAATAAGGGAAGATAGAGCTTAGGAAAATGATCTTTGTTGTGTTTGCGAACAAGCATCTCAGGACAGCAGAGATTGTTACAACTTATTTTCTTTACATACAGTTCCTGTTCAAACAAAATATCTAAACCAACAATGATAAAGTGGGCTTGAGAATCTAATAACTTCTAAGCTCTGGAAATCTCATTAGTGGATGACATTGAGCAAATTCCTATCTCATCATTTATATCACTCCAATTGGGCCACTCTCAGGTTCTTGGGAAAAGGGGAACATACAAGTGTGATAAATAGCATTAGTCACTTTAAGATAAACATGTTTTTTATTATATGAGAAAGCAAAGAAAACAGTATTCTATAGAAAGATATAGAATCCTAAGCAGTGCACAGAGGCCACCAAATTATTTACCAAACACTCAGAGGAAATAATGCTACAGTGCAAATCCAGGAAAATAAGCCCTTTAAATTAAATTACATAGACTAGTTTTCATGTGGTACATTTTGGGTACTGTAATCCACATACTCTTGAAATACAGCATCTGGGGAAAGATGTGGGAACAGCAGAGGAACAAAGAATTGACAATCTCACTCTTAATACAGGTAATCCTTGCCTTACGACCATAATTGAGTCCAACGTTTCTGTTGCTAAGTGAGACATTTGTTAAGTGAGTTTTGCCCCATTTTACAACCTTTTGTTGCCAGAGTTGTTAAGTGAATCCTTGCAGTTGCTAAGTTAGTAACACTGTTGTTGAGTGAGTCTAGCTTCCCCTTGCTTGTCAGAAGGTCACAAAAAGAAGATCACGTGACCCCAGGACACTGCAGCCCGCAATAAATAGGAGTCAGTTGCCAAGCATCTGAATTTTGATCCCCACCCAACATGGGGATGTTGCAACGGTCAGAAGCAGCAGAAACAGTCGTAAGTCATTGTTTTCAGTGCCATTGCAACTTTGAACAGTCACTAAATGAACTGTTGTAAGTTGAGGACTGCCTGTACCTCATCTAATGAAAAATCTCCACCTCAACTATATTTCGTCATTTTAAAAAATAGCCACGAAAACTCAAACTAAACCAACTTGACCCTGAATGGTCTGATCCGTTGTGAGAGTGTTTGGAGAAAACAGATTGGCAAGCATCAGATTTTACATCTATTCAGAGGATTCGGCCAGGCCTAGTGGTGACTGTGAGTAGGCTAGACCCGGCGGACTGATGAGATCACTGCCCTAGTTTTCATCCCTTATGCTAAACATCTGTACCTCTTGGCAGAAAAACTTTGCATGCATGCACAAACACACAAGCATACACACTCCTCTGTGTTATTCACTAAGCAACCGTTCGATCTGGATACAGTCACAACAGCATTTAGAATTCTATAAAAAGCTGTTATTGAACAGAAAAGGCCTTCCGGCTTAGACTGTCAGTCCAATTATGAGGCTAGCATTTCTGTAACTGTGCCCACTGACCTTCAGGGCAAAGAAACAAGACATTAATGGTGACCCTTTATAGTGCTGTGACAAACAATAGTGACCTGCAATCAAATCTTGGAAAATGGAATGCTCCTGACTATTGTCAGGAGGCCAGCAATAGCGTTTCATTTTTCTTCTCTTCTGTTTTCTGCCCTTTACCAACCAAGGGAGTCTACAGAGTAGGTTAAAAAAACAAAAACAAGATGGCGACCAAAATTGTATAACTGAAGCTTTGTATATTCTTTATGTCTATTTCGGACACTCCTGCTACTCACCTTGCTCTTCATTTCACAATCTCTCCTGCTGTGTACTCGGTCTTTGCTGACCTACTTCACGGGGAAGTCTGCCCTGGGTTGTCTCTCACCCCAATTTTTTTGTGTGTTTGTTACTCTAAGTCTGTTAATATCTCCTTGTGTTGTTTGAGCTACATACAGCACAGGCTTGCATTTGAATATTTGAGATAGCGATTAGCAGTGCTTTTTTTGTAAAACAAAAAGGTGCTGGAACTCACACACGTCATACAACCCGCCTTGCCTACCCTACAAGGTTCCATCCAAAAAAGGTGCCGGAACTCCGTTCTGGGCGTTCTATGAGAAAAAAAGCCCTGGCGATTAGTAACAATAATTGGTCTTGTGGATATTATTTAAGTTGTCAATTAAAGCAAGAAATGAAACCCGAATGAAACTTGGCAGTCAAACATTCTTGGTAAGCTTACACAATCTGTCCTCAGAGAAGAGGTTTCAAGAGTTGTGGGTCTAATACAAGTACAGGAAGCCAGGTTTGAGAATGCAAGGCATCATAGTCGCACTCTGCCTGGCCTTTGGTTTCAATGGTGAGTAGCTTGTGAGAAGAATTCTCCTAGCCAAATGCTCCTATCAGCAGAAATGGGGAGGAATGTACTTCTTCCTGAACTGCCCTCCAAAAATCTTCTCCAGAATTTTCCTATATAGAATTGTCTGGAATTGTAGAAGCCTACAGGGTGAGAGGGACTTGTCCAAAAAGTTATCTCCCTACATTTTACTAGCAAAATGTCTCTGTTTTATTTGAAATCTCCAATGATCAAAAAGAAGCTTCTATTAATAGTAGCCGAAGCTAGAACCCAGTCCTGATTGAAATGTATCATTAAGGATACATACATACATACATGTATATGTATGTGTGTGTGTGTGTGTGTGTGTGTATATATATATATGCATACAGAGAGAGAGAGAGAGAGAGAGAGAGAGAGAGAGAGTAGGAATTTAAGTCATTAACATATTTTATTCTTTGGTGTTTGTTATATCTTTGGCACATTGGAAAATGTTTGCACTCCTAATAAGGCAAAGGAAGTGTGATGGTTCTCTTCAAATAGTGTGTTGCTCTGCATGCTCTAAAATCCTGAAAACATCCAGAGTAAAGAGAGAGTTTTATTTTATTTCGATTTCTTTTGAATTCTCATGAGGGAGACAAGTCATTCCTTTGCCAGCATTAGCATTTCCCATCAGTTAAATAATGTTCTGGGAGACCTAAAGGTCCTCTGGTACCAGAAGGAACAGCTGAGAATTTCTGCCATGATTAAGCACTGAAAAAATGTCTAATATGAAGAGAGGGTCTCTCTGGGACCAGAAAACTGCTCAGCAACTGCTGAAATAATTGTACCGAACGTACAAAAAACGCTGAAGTGAAAGCATTAGGCTTTCTTCGAACTACTTATAGAGGATTTGCTCATTCAACTGTGGCATATTAACCTTGAAATCCCGTGTGGTTTATTATTACCATGCATAAATGATATGAATTACTCCTGCTTTGGGACTTTTCAGCCAAGGTAAACAAAGCGTTGTCCTGTGCTGTTACATAGATTAGTGACATATGGTCATTGGCTTCTGATAATCAGACCACAAAACATAAACTGTAATGTGAGGGTTCTTTACTTTCCAATGATTGGACACAACACGGTCAGTGGTGGGATTCAGCCGGTTCGCACCACCTCAGCAGAACCGGTAGCTAATTTTTTGTTGCCCAGGCCCAGAATGGACTTCTGGAAGCGTCATCCACACAGAGAACCGGTTGTTCACATATTTGAATCCCACCATTGAACACGGTGTAGTATATCTGTAGTATTTATTGCAGCACACACATTCCCCATCAATAGTCTATTGCTCTGGGTCAAGTCCACACTTCTAGGACTTTGCAAGGTGATGCTGCCATGTAACTATGTCTTTAATACTCAGGCTGTTAATACTCAGCCAAACAAAAGTCTCAAAGTAGCATACAGCATTTGCCTTTTTTCCCCAGAAGTTCTTGCACTAGTTGGGATGGGGTGCTTTTTCAGTGTTTCAGTTTTCTAGTTGCTGCAGTACAAAATCCAAGCTCCAGGCAGGACTCCCAGTAATAGCAACAGCAATAGAACTTAGACTTCTATACCGCTTCACAGTGC
Organism: Azemiops feae; assembly: GCA_023970755.1. Classification (NCBI taxonomy): domain Eukaryota; kingdom Metazoa; phylum Chordata; class Lepidosauria; order Squamata; family Viperidae; genus Azemiops; species Azemiops feae. The sequence continues at coordinate 5,125,455 of JALGBA010004098.1, read as the reverse complement.
TTTACAGCACTCTCTTAAGAGGTTTACAGAGTCAGCACATTGCCCCCAACAATCTGGGCCCTCATTTTACCGACGGATGGAAGGCTGAGTCAATCTTGAGCCGGTGAGACTTGGCAGAGTCAGCCTGCAATACCGCATTCTAACCCCTGCACCACCATGACAAGATATGCTTCTCGCTGTAGCTTATGATCTTGCCAGTTGAGTAATATTCCTCTTGTCTGCTTATAGTAGCTGCCAACCTCCAGATGCTGCCTCCACTTCCCCGTCTTTGTGCCATTTGCTATCACCTTTACTGCTACATGCACCCCTCCTCACTCAGTCTTAACATTTGCTTTGCAAACTAAAAACCTGGGTGGACATCAGTGCATCCCTGAAAACACCAAGATGAGGCTAAATTAGCCCAGCAGCTGGAACATTGCCATGGATGCTTGTGACTAAATGAAAGTAAGAATGGGAAGTGGAGGGATGGGAAGGGTTATCCATGACTGCAGCAACTCTTCAGAAGTGCTGACAGCGATCCCAACTTCCCTCCCTCACACATAATATGTTAATTAATCTTCAGGGTGCAACAAGAGAGTTTATACTGTACATATGGTGGAAACAGTCAGTGGATAAAACTATAGGTAGTCCTTAGCTAATGACAGCGACTGGAAACAGAACTGTGTCTGCGAAAAATGAGGTCATATAGCTAGCCCTTGACTTACAACCATTCATTTAGTGACCATTCAAACTTACAATGGCACTGAAAAAAAGTCTTATGACTGTTTTTCACTTTTACGTCTGTTACAGCATCCCCGTGGTCATGTGATCAAAATTCAGACGCTTGGCAACTGGCATGGGTTTATGACGGTTGCAGTGTCCTGGGGTCATGCGATTACCTTTTGTGACCTTCTGACAAGCAAAATCAATGGGAAAGCCAGAGTCACTTAACAACTGCAGTGATTCACTTAACAACTGTAGCAAGAATGGACGTAAAATGGGGTAAAACTCAGTTAACAGCTGCCTTGCTTCACAATGGAAATTTTGGGCTCAACTGCAGTCATAAGTCGAGGAGAATCTGTAAATCACAACGTCACGTGACTGCATCACTTAGTGATGGCAATCCCAGCAGTTTCTGTTACCATCATAATTCCAGGACTGTGCAGATCATTAAGCGAAGAGCTCAAATTACCATGATGTGGGAAGAGGCTATAATCCCAGGCAAACAAGCCGATGGGTGAAAGCTATGGAGCGGGGGGGGGGGCAGGTACTAAGGAACATGGGCAGAGTGGCAGGTGCCAAGGAGCATGGGCAGGCATTAGGGAACACAGGCTGGCAAGTACTATTGCTTCTCAGGAAAGGGAAGGGACTGGGGCCTTGAGTCACCCATGCCAGGCACCACTGCCAGCTAGAGCAATCCTCCTGCCAGGCAGCAAGGTGGGGATGTTTCCACAGTGCCCCCCATATACATGTGGCCAGGATGCCTGGCAGTTATTCTTGATGGCTACTCATCTGAGGCCTTCCTGCATGGCAAGGCAGCTGGAAGAGGAGGCAGGGGCAAGGGACATGGGATACCCTGCATTAAGTGGCCGATAGAGCTCCCGCACCCTAGGGCTTGAGGCCACCTGGTGTCAGTGAACCCAGTGGAGGGGAGGCAAGCAAAGAAGATGACAAAGATCAGCTGGGGGGGGCAGTCTGGGTGGGTGGGTGGGGAGAACAATTGTAAATGCAACCTAGTTGCCAAGCTGAAATGGCACTGAAATGGCCGTTACTTTGAGGACTGGCCATAAGTCCATTTTTCCAGGGCCATTGTAATTCTGAATGGTTGTTGAATGAATGGATGTAATCCGAGGACCATATGTATACATCCCCGTTCATGTACCTCTCAAGCCATGGAAACCTACTGCTTTCAGTTCGCCTTAAATCAGAAGGAATCTGATAATACATTTTCCAGCTAACAAATTCAATTAAAAGGCATAAGCCAGTGATGGCGAACCTTTTAGAGACCGAGTGCCCAAACTGCAACCCAAACCCACTTATGCATCGTCGAGTGCCGGGTGGGTGTGGCCCATTGGGTGGGTGTGGCCCATTGGGTGGGAGTGGCCCATTGGGTGGGCGTGGCCCATTGGGTGGGCATGGCTGTGGTGGTAACAGCAGACTGGGTGGGACTAAAAAGTTCAATCAATTCCAACTTTGCAAGATCTTTGTTTTTCCCGTGAGAAGTTGAAATTGACTGATTGAACCTTTTTTTTTTTTTGCACACGGTGGCGGAGGCCTAAAGTGAAAACGTTTTATAAAACCCAGCTGAAGGCCTAGGACTGGGGCGACGGCACGCGTGCCCACAGAGAGGGCTCTGAGTGCCGCCTCTGGCACCCGTGCCATAGGTTCGCCACCACTGGCATAAGCTTTCATGAGGTGTGGCTCACCTCAACAGATGCCTGGAATAGTATCAAAATATTTAACATTTCAGATCTCAAAATAACCCTGGGGAAAAAATGAGACTTGAGAGTATTTACACGTCCTACCAGATTAGACAGGGTGAGTGTGGGTCCAGAAATGCAAAAGTTCCCTATTCTTTTAGCTTTGTGGAGAGCGGTGAAAACATGCCTTTTTCTCCCTAGTCCCATTGAACTAGGATAGGGGTTTTGCTGTGAGAATGATTGATCTGACCTGAGTTGAAGGGTACTTTTGTTTTTAGCTATTATTTTTATGGATTATGAGCTGTCTAAAGTCATCATATAAGATAGGGGGTCAATCAATCCTGTTAATAAACAAATAAATCATTTGACACTAGTTGTCTGCACTGTGAATGATTTATAGAATGCTCAGTGGATAACATATGAATGAATCAAAGAGAAAATGGTTTCATGTCTATGCTAACCAGAGGCTTGGCAGGCTATTCATTGTGCATCCCTTTGATGATTCTTATAATTGAGACATTTGAAGCTGTCCTTAAAAAATTACAATGAATGTGATATATTAAATGCAGCCAACTAGAAAGTGCCTGGATTTTCCAAGGCATCTGATTACCAAATTTGGGGTTATATGTAAAATAGTCTGTTTAGCTATAAAGTTTCGTTTCTGTCAACATCTTGATATGTCATGTCACTTACTGATTTAATTGATTAACCAGACATCTGAACTGACAATATACCAATTTAAAACATGATTAGGAAAAGCTCCATTTTCTGTAGTTCCAAAATATATTGTATGTGGCCTGCAGTTTTAATGTGAGCTATAATACTTTGATTTCTTTGGCTTTCAGGTCATTAAGAGCCACAAGCAGAATCATGTATGGGAATGTTCCAATTGCTTCTGCCACTTCAAATAGCCATCTTTTAACATCTGCTAAGTTGAATTCATAAATAAAGTTCATAGAAACCTCATCATTGTCAACCCCAGTGCTGCCTCTGGATGAGCAAGCGCTAATTATGAAGAAGCCCATTGGCAGTTTAGGAATTCTTCTAGATCAGTATTTCTCAAAGTTGGCAACTTTAAGACATGTGGACTTCAAATCCCAGAATTCATGCTGGCTAAGGAATTCTGGGAGATTGAAGTCCACATATCTTAAAGTAGCCAAATCTGAGAACCGGTGTTATAGACTCCATGATGCCTACTAGAACAGCAGTGGAGACCATCACAAATGGCAGCACTATTGATCTGGAATAGCCTGCCCTTGGAGATCAGATTCAACCCTCTCTGCTGGCTTTCAGGAAATTATTAAAAACTGAATTATTATGGAGGGCATTCTCTTGATTAATATACTGCATCATTTATTTTTAGGTGTGCCATTTCTGTTTTCACTGAGGTCTTATATTGTATGAAATTGAGTTTATGATGGGTCTGGTAATTTCTGTGTGTGCAATCAAATAACCAGTGAGCAATTTGATTGCAGCAGAGTACAAAGTCCAGAAACAAACTAATAAATAGTCCAAATTCTCTTCATCACCCAAAGTACTTCAGCAAACATGCCATCATTTAAACTGTGAGCAGCAGAAATAGTGCTAGGATTGGGAGAACACAATGGTTATGTTTTAAATTGTTATGTGCTTAAGAATGTGCAGACCTTAACATCTATCATCATGTCCATAATCTTCCCTGGTATTTATGTGAAATGACTGCTTGGTCAGGCTGATAACATTTGAAATGGAGGCCAGTGAAGCAGTGGTCAGAACATAGTCAAGAAAAGCACATTGCTAAATATATGTTGGTTGAAACCAAAGATGCTGTTTTACTGCTACACATGCTATTTTGTTGAACCAGCAGAGTTGACTATTAACCTATTTGGCTCTGATGAAAGAGTCTTCTACTACCATCTGCAGGTGCTCCCCAACCCCATCCCTGGAACATGCCTTGGGAATGAGGAAAAGTAACTGGAAAATCCTGTTAACTGAGCAAAAGTTTGATCAGATGATACTGTATATATTGTTCTTTCAGAAAATATAAATGTAGAAAGGACCTCCATGTTGTCTCTTTTTTGGATTTAAGAAGTAGGTCTGGTTGCACTATGGAAGCATCCTGAACATACTTGGACCATTTTCTTGTCATTCCCAGCCTATGCACAAATAAATACATGACATTGGGTTTCAAGAAAGACTTGCCATCACCATCTCTGAATGCACAAAAAACCCTCAGCCAAATGAACTATTAGAGATTTTTCAAAAAGAAGAAGGTAGTTGAAAGAAAATGATTGCTATTCATAAAATAGGAATTCATCGTAGGTTTTGCTGAGGTAAATAACATTTTTCAAATCACTTCTAACTCCATTACATATGAGTTGGTTGAACCCAAATGTGTTCTCTAATCCAGTATTAATATCCAAAGTGAAAAAATGACCTTGTCATACCATCCTTTATGTTATGCTTTTGTCAAGTAGATCTCATATATTTTATTTATTATTTATTTCAATTATAGCTTGCTCTTTCATGCAGTGATTCCAAGGGGTGGGAAACCTGTTATTTCAATATTTCCAAGTGTAATTCATTTGCTCTGCAAAAGAAAACAAGGATTGCCCTGAAACTGCCAACAGAGGTGTGATCTATAGCAGAGCTCCCCAACCTTTCCAGCTTGGCAGCCCAGAAGGAAAGGAAGGAGCAGGGAAATGTGCACGCACATGGTCCCCGTGCACGCACATGCAAACAGGCGCATGCACAACAGCGGCGCTAGCGTGCACGCGCATGCACAAACAGGCCACTGGCACCCATGCAAACAGACTGCTGGTACCCACTCTCATGCGTAAATGGGATGCTGATGCCTGCATGCATGCGCAAACAGGCCACTGGCCCACCCACACATGCACAAACAGGAACACTAGCACTTGCGCAGCAGCAGTACTATGAGGGGGAGCTTGCCCGCTATTCCCGCAGCCCGGTGGCCAACAGGCCACAACCTGGTACTGGGCCGCGGACCATAAGTGGGGGACCCCTGATCTACAGCACTGTTTCTCAACCTTGGCAGCTTTAAGATATGTAAATGTCAATTCCCAATTATGCTACTTGGGGAATTCTGGGAGTTGAAGTCTACACATCTTAAAGTCACCAAGGTGGAGAAACGTTGGTCTAAAGAACATTTTTACAAATGGAAAGATTTCCATTGCTAAATGTCTACGGAGATTCTCAGTCATGCAGGTCATGGTTGTCCCAAAGGTGCTTTTTCAAGAGGCAACTGGACTTTCTTGTTTTTCTTTGAAGTAGTTTCGCTTCTCATCCAAGAAGCCTCTTCAGCTCTGACTGGATGGTGGGGAAACATCTTCAAAGAAAAACAAGGAAGTCCAGTTGCCTCTTGAAAAAGCACCTTTGGGACAAGATCTCCATCGCTACCCCATCCTGCTGTTGCAATAGTCCTTTCCAACCTATAACTAGGCTAAAAGACCAGAAATGTGCAAGGTATCTTTTCCAAGGCACAGTCATAGGAAGAGCGAGAAGATGGATAAAGTACACTCATGAGTGGAGTCTTTTTTTCATTTTTTTCTTGGATTCAGTTATGAGCTTTATCGTGGCTTGTTAAAAGAGTGTTGCAAAGTTAACATTATTCTTTAATCAAAAACCTTCATTCTGCCTAATGAGATTTATGATTGGAGTAGCCCCCAAAAGTAGTTTGGATAGTGGGATGAACCAATAAGAATAGAGATTTTTCCTTTTTTTCTTCCTTTATCATACTCCCGTTTCCCTGAGATTGAGACTAGAAATGTGTGGTAGGAATCAGACTGCACTGATTTCCCTTAAGAAAACCTATGGCTCTGGAGTTTCTCTCGAATCTGTTGGAGAGTATTGTCCTTTGGTGAACCATCATATACAGGACTTACCAAAGATATACTGTCACCCTCCAGGGTACACCTTCCAAAAAACCTGAATCCTGAATAAGTAGTATTTCCTCTGAATTTCTCTCTGCTTAGATGTAGGATGAGTGCATATGGCAGTAGCATGTCTGCAATACCAACTTGCCCTTAAAATCATTCTTTGGCTCGGATGAAAGGAGTCCTCTGAATCTGTAGACTGTTGATGGCAATAGACCAGCTTTGAAGTGACAGGGAGAGACAGAGACAGCAGACAAGAGAACCCAGCCACCAGGCCTTCTGACTGAGTGATGTTTTAATGAGCGTGGAAGAAGGACAATGTACAGAGCTTCATGTCTTTGCAATGACTGACAGGCTTGTTCTCAGATTGAAAGTGACCACAGATCATGTTTTGGCCTCTTGTCATTAGAATCTTAAATACTGGAGCAGGAGAAATGCATTAGGTGTTATCTTTTCTTAGATCCAACCAGCGGTATTCACTACAGTCACAAAGTTTGGATCTAATGCTTTAACAACCTATTTTGCTTTATGATAGGAATATTTTTCCCTTTGTATTCTTACACACAAACCCAAACACACACAAACCTTTTTTTTCAGATTTCTCAAATCATCCTTATTATTGTTGGCAATGAGATGTGTCATTTAGGCCAACTTGGTGGGAATTGGGAGGAGGCAGAAAGTGGCAATTTCAGTTCCACATTCTTCTTTAATCTAGTGAATATAATAGGACAAAGAATCAGCGTCTGAATATTCATGTTTTGTGTCCAGCTGAACTTAACAGCTTTTGCCTAGCCCTAGCCAGTTAAATGAAATAATTACAATACACAGCCCTTAATAATTTCTGAAAACTGAAGATTACAATGGTAAATTAGATGGGGGGAAAAGAATTAAGAATGTTTTAAAAACTGAACTATATGACTCAACTGGGTTACTCCAGCAACAGTATTTTGATACAAAATCAGTATTCAAAACATTTGTCTGGCGACATCCTGTCAATGCTAAGTACAAACCTAATTTTTTCCCAAATCAAGTCTACCTAAATGCATTTCAATAAAGACAAAGGTGTAGCCATAGTATGTTTCTGCAGATTAACAGGTATTTCTTCAGGTTTGAGATTTAATAGTGACAGCATATCTATATTCAGACATACTCTTTGATAATGTCTTCTGCATGTTTACTAAGTATTATATCCTGTTACATTTTCAGTGTAAAATACTTCTTTCTATTATGCTTCCAGTGAAGAGCTGGTATCAGTGTCAAGGTTCCGACTGATGATCCCAACGTAGTAAGCACAGCTGAGACATTCCAATCTCTAATGCAAAACTTTATTGAGCACACTATATCGGCATTGATGAATAGAAAACCAGGTCTGGCTAAATTGGTGCCAGAACAGTAAATTAAAAGAATAGAAACTCCCCTTTCCCCTGATAGTGCAAGTCACATTCCCCAATTAAAATCAGACAATTGTTATGAGAGAACTCTTTCGTTACTTCGTAAATAATATGAATGACCTTGATTCCCAGACTTCACAGCTCACAACCTGCAAATGCACATTCCATTCATCCCCCCCTTCCCCCCTGGATCTGTAGGCAAGCCAAGAAACAGAAATGGCTGAAACATCATGAGGTTTCTTTGAAGCTTGACAATCAGATCTAGCAGTGTCTGGGTTTCAAATATCATCTATTGACAACACAAAAGTAAGTGGAACTTTTAAGGCTCCTCTCAGATCGAAAAGCAGTTTTTGAATACATTGGTTAAATTGTCTCTTCCCCCCTCCCTTTTCTCCCCCCCCACCTCTTTTTTCTTTTAGATATGATGACTCAGCGGAAAGATCAAATTTCCTTTGGCCTTCTCTTCCATTTGGTCTGCTCCTTTGGGTATGGCTTCCCTGCGGATTCTGGGACTGAATTCCGGTCTGCCTTCTCTGTCGCTAGGACCAGCAGCATGGAAGGAAGCACCGAGATGGTGATCACCTTTGATAAGGTCTATGTAAACATAGGGGATGACTTTGACCCCAAAGCTGGACTATTTCGATGTCGTATCCCTGGAGCCTACTATTTCTCCTTCACTGTTGGAAAGTACCCCAAGAAAAATTTGTCAGTCATGCTAATGAGAAACAAGAATGAAGTGCAGGCAATTGTATATGATGAACATCACCGTAAAGAGCGAAAAGTGGCCAGCCAAAGTGCCATGCTGCAATTGGACTATGGTGATACTGTGTGGCTACGTTTACATGGGGATCCAAAGTATGCCCTGTATAGCAATGTGGGCCCCTATACAACTTTCAATGGGTACCTCATTTATCCAGATACCTCTAGCTACTTTCAAAATAGAGTAGGATCTCCAGAACTAGGCAAAGAACCTTCTCAGCCTCCCTCTCATGTCATTCAGCAGCTGTCCATCAACCAAAACCAAGTCTCAGAAAGACTCCTGCTTTCCGATGAACCAGCAAGACCACAGGACCCTCGCTCTGCCTTTTCAGCCGCCCGTTCTGAAAGCCTCCTAGGATCGGATGAAAAGCAAACCCAGCATGAGCCCATCACATTTGACACCGAGTTTGTGAACATTGGGAGTGACTTCAATTTTTCAACTGGCATCTTCACATGTCGTGTTTCAGGCGCCTACTATTTTTCCTTTACCATTGGTAAAATGCCTTTCAAAACAATGTCAGTAAAGCTGATGAAGAACCACAATGAGGTTCAGGCCATGATCTATGATGACAACCACTCCAAAAGGCGCGAGATGCAGAGCCAGAGCATTATGCTCCCTCTTCAATCTGGTGACATTGTCTGGCTCTACAGTCACCAGCACGATGGCTATGGTGCTTACAGCAATCATGGCAAATACATAACCTTCACCGGCTTCCTCGTCTATCCAGAGACCAAGACAAAACCCTCTTCAAATTCCAACATTTCTCCAGGGTCAAATCTCTAAATGTGCATATACAACATAAGAGGCATAAGAGTAATCCAGATGCAGCAGACTCTTGTGCAGGCCCTGGACAAATATCACTCTTCATATGAGACGATACAAGCATGCTATTATATGTCCAGTGTATTCCTCATGGACACGTTCCTTGTGTTTTCTGCCTGCAGAGCCATTGTGATTTCTCTCATTCATCCCTAGAATGACATTCACAAGTTGGTGTGTTTTGTTCATCATTACTATCAGACATAAGACTAAAGCATGAGACAATTTGGGGAATAAAAGAATAGGGGGAGATAAATGAGATATGCAAATAAGGAAATTTTTTAAAATGCTGAAAAGGGTTATACGGTAAAAGGCTCCCTCGGCGGAACGTTTTTGAGAATTGATTACATTCTGTTCAGCTGTTGGCAAGCATCACAAGAGAGGGACAGATATAATGGAACACCAAATAAAGCCTGAAACTAAAAGGACTGTGTGTATTTGTATATTTGATGTCGCGATATTCAAACCTTTCCATTCATGAAAAAGGATCCCAAGCTTTAAATGTGTGATATGTTTGTAGTGTATCTCCAATAATTGAAAAATCATTTGATGTTTGATAAATTAAAAAGTACTGGATATTTTAAAAAAAATGCGTACTGTCAAATCCTTGACAAAACTATCGCAGGGAATCGAATTTTATCAACGAAGCTATTCATCATTAGTATTAAAAGGAAATACTATTTTATAGGCTTCTTTAAGTCTTCTCCATCTAATGCAGAAATACAACAGATCCAAAACATTTAAAAAAAAAATCCAAGAAATATCTCTTAACTAGATCAGTGATTAAAACTGATTCCACCTGATAAATCAACTATGGATATTTTAACTGATTGATATATCAGTTAAAATACTCACTTGTGTGTTGGCATGTTCGATTATTACAAAAGCAGCCCAACAGAGAATTATATGCCTCAAAAGGAAATTATATACACATTTTATATGACGGTTTATAATGGCCAAAGTGCAACAGCTGTAACAAATAAAAAGATAAGTGTCAAGGTTCCGACTAATGGAACACTAATATGGGATATTATTGCTTTGACAATAAGTTTGTTGAGTTCTTCTATGGTACTTTCCTTGGTGACTATATTAAAAAAAAGCTAAAAGATAAGTTGTTTAAGGATTTAGTTGCTAGAGCATTTCTATATTTTATTTTGCCGACAAAGAAATTGTTTTGGGGGAAAGTGTAGAACTGGAGACTCCAGGCAGAACCATCTGTTCCAACCAGTTTTGGGTACTAAATTATCTATTTCACTAATGAGCAATCAAGTTAAGATGGCAATATAAAATATTTCTTAGTTATGATCATACAGTCATGACCTTGTAAATTTGTATTTTAAAATATCACATAGCCTTCAGAGCGTCCAGTTTCCAGGACGAACATATGTAATGTCCTCACCTCATTTACTATATATGTAAAACTTGTTATTAATCATGAACAAACAGGATATTTAGCATTTTAAATTGCCTGATGAAACACCGCCACCACCCCAACTCTTTCTTTCAAATATTCTGGATGCTCTCTGTTCCCTTTTTATGCAGATCCTGTGTTTGTAATTGTAATTGTAAAGTTTTCCGCCAGTGCAACAATGTAACAGAAAGAAAATGAAAGAAATGTTGTTGCTTGAGCACTGCTTTCTCAAAATTATCCTGCTAAACAGATTGTTACTCTTATCATGACAAGATCTTCCTTTTAACATGCATCTGCTTTTTTATCATTTATGCTACATGAGAAGATAATTTGTGTTCTCTAACAGCAGTTAGCATGGAGGGACATATAGTCCTGTTTTCACTGAAACCTGTTTTCACTGAAGCCAACAGCAAAGACCTCCTCAGCGAAAAAAGTAAAGAAGTAGCATAAAAGTAATCTCTGAATAGGACACCCTAGAAAAAGAGGGAGAGCCGTGTTCAAGCTCCTGGATCAGCCTTCTCTAACTTGGCATTCCCCATATGTGTCAGGGCTATAAATCCCAGAATTCTTTATCAGACTAGTTATGACTGGGAGTTGTAAATTATAGTATATCTCAAGGTCATTGGGAAAGGTTCTCCTAAATTAGATACATTCAAGAACAAAGGACTGAACTTGGGAAAACAAAGCAGGAAGATTGCTACTTTGGTCCATGCAGAGTCTCAGGATAATGCTACAGAGATCAAAGAACTTCAAATGTATTTCTGCATTTTAGTGTGCATATTATGGGGTGAAAGAAGTTTGGCCCTTTATGCACGAAAATCAGTTTCCTTGAGTCATAACGAAGCTGGGCTGATAGAATTTCTTCAATGCACTAACATAGACAGGCATTTCTTGCCAAGGCCTGGAGGCTAAATGTTGAACAGAATCAGTCAGTTCCTGAGGACAGAATTGTTTGCAGAGCTCCCGGAGGATTTCACTGACCAGCTGAGAGAAAAGGTTGATCCACAGATTTTTATCCAGGCCTTGGACAATCCGAATCTGGTAAGCAGTAAAGATGGTAGTGAAAACAAGCTGCTCAAATTCCTCTGGAGTGATAGGGGTGTCAGACTGAGAGAAGTGATCCAGGTATTCTTCAATTCCTGATGGATTTTTGGGAACTTTATGCTGAAAGATCCAGAGTAAGCGCTTTGCAGGGCGCAGAGATGCCAATTCTTCATCTTCTATCTTGATGGTCTCGTTTGCCGTAATTTCAATTCCTCCCCAAAGTAGCTGAAAAAGAGGAAGTATGAGGGAGTAGCAGAGACCTTTTCCAAGTCTCTAAATTTGAGCTTGGGTGATATTCAGTGCTGAACAACTAGCTTAACTTACAGCCTGCATTCAGATATCACACTGAACAAAACCATGCCAAGTGAAGCTCATTGTTCTGAAGCATGAAAACTGCTAACAGGATTAGGCAATGTTGAAACCAATGTGGTCAAAACTGAATACTTAATTGCCTGTTAAGGAATATTTTGTATATGTATCTAAAATGTATCCCCTCATTTACAGTAATTATCAAAATATAAAATAATAATGGGAGTGACAGGGAGATAGACAGCATACAATTTAATAAATAAATATAGATTTTTTAAAAAAAAAAAGCTATGAAAAGACCAAGATTGGGAGGCATTATCTATCCCTTCAGATTATTCCCCTTCAGAAGCAATCTAATGTGCAGAATTAACTCCAGGATGCCATCTCCTGGCTCTTTGCTAAAAGAGTGTCACAGGTCGCAGCCATAAAAGTTAATTTCACCAGTCCTTGAGCTGGCAGAACAAGTTAACAAAAGAGATGGGTGGGATTTCTTTACCTTTGTTTCCCTTCATACCAGGCATTACTTGCTGGCAGCAAAAGCAAGCACTGGCCACTCTCCTTAAGATGGAATGGGTGTTTGTGTGTGTGTGTTCCAAGTATTGTGATGCTTTCAATGAGGGGTGGGGTTGATAGTCACCTATCAACCCATCTAACAGCACAGGTCTGTGATCTGCCAATTGCACTATTTATGAACCTGGATCTAATGTGAGATAAAGCTGGAGAGACCTTTCCTAATGTTTTGGAAGTTATCTCATCTGAAACTTAAGTGCCTTAATTTAAATAACAGTTAACTTGAGATCCCTAGCCCTACAAAGCTTAAGTAAACCCAGTGCTGTCAAGCAAAATGATTTCTGTTAAAGAACAACAACCCTATCACATCTTGCAGAACTAGGAAATGAGGAAGAATCATTTGAATAGTAATATAAACTTGATAATCCAATGATAGCAGCAAACAATTTGGAGGCAAAAATCCATAAACACTAGAGAATAATAAGGAGCAATAATCCCACATTGGAGAACAGTACTGGATTTCCTCATTTTTCTGCTAAAGAGATGGATTTTGCTTTCGTTACCTCTAATATGATCTCAGGATTTTCTTCAGTATCTTTATCTGCCAGGTTCTTAAGGTGGAATTGCTCATCTAGAAAATAAATAAATAAAAATACATTTTGATTTCATGGATTAAGAAATATCCTTTGACCAATTTCCTTCACATCGGCAGTGATTTCTGATTTGCTTTTATTGTTAGAGGATTTAAATAAAACCAAGTGAGATAAGCACTAATAAAAAGTTAAAGCAATGTTATAATTCACCAAGGTCCCAGATGATTCCTATTCACAGCTAGTTACCCAATGGGAACCTACAAACTAAAAGAAGTATTAGCACCTAAGTTGTGAGTGGCATCACAAAAGTATGGAAGCTTCATTGGCTGGCAGTTGTTTTATCTGATGCTTTGATGCAATCATTACAATTCTTAGAGCTCTGGGATTGTCTGTTTTAAGCAAAATATAAATAAGATGATTGGAATCTGAGCAGCTCTAACAAAGGCAAAGGCTTGGGCTTATCCTTACTGCCCTGTGCATCACTAGAATAGACAGACAAATGTTTCTGAAACAACATTGTCTCCATTAATGCTCCACGCACTGTCACAACAGTCATTTTAGAATTAGGAGTTTAAAGTGGAGAATTAACTACACAACTGCTGATGGAGCAAAATTATTTCTTACATTCTCCTTGGAAGCTGCTAGGTGAAGCTAATAAATATATGCAAGAAATATAAATTGTTGTATTTCTTTGACTGCTTTTAGAAAAATACTGTATGGTTATCAAGATTTCATTCTAAATTCATTAACTTCAGGAATGGTTACCATTTAATAACTAAAACATGCAATTCTGTTTGAAGAAATCTATACTTCCTTCCAGAGGGAGTTACAGGCTCTTCGATTAAAGACAGATGTTTGTAATGATGAGTGACATTTGGTTTGGAGAACTATTTATTTTTTCCTAATACATAACTTTTGAGGCTCAAAGGCTATGTTTTATATATTCTGATAAAATGACACTGATTAGGTCCTGATAGCTATCATCTCAGGCAGCCTAGTGACTTTTAAAAAGAAAGTTGTCACTGGAAAGTATTTCTTTGCCTCTAAGAACTAAATCACATATTAAAGTTCCCGAATTCAAAATGACTAATCTTTAGAGTTTCTTACATTGTCATCTTCATCTGTCCCAGAAATAACTGTTTCATATTCCATAACTCATTTATAATGAAATCATATTCTCTACAATAATTCAACGTTCTTTATTTTTGAAATGGAAGTGAACCACAATTCTGATGTGATTTTTAAAAGAGAGCAGCAGCCAAACAGAAACTATTAGAAGTTATACATGGAGATAGATCATTCTAAATGTTTTTGTTTTATAATGTACTCTGCCCAGAAAACTTTGTTCAGATGGGCGGCCATAAAAATCTAAATAAATGAATAAATATTCCCAGTTTATAAGAAATGTTTCTTTCAAGGAAAAATGTGCCCATGTTTATTCTAGAACTTAAACAGGAAAAGAAATCTAATATCTTAAACAGGAAAATAAGTTCTAAGATTATATGTGAAAAATATTTGAGCTTTTGTTCTGCTTAAAATCAAAGGGCTGCATTTTAATTTCTAGTCTCACACTTTCAGGCATTTATAGCTGCATAAAAAGCAGCAAAACCATGAATGCAGATTCTCCTGTCATCCTTTCATAAAATCTGCATGTGGTGGAAACCCTTTATCAGTTGAATTTGTTCCACGTATAGCAAAAGCCCAGTGGCTTTCCTGCAAGAAAAATAACCTTTGCAAACATCCTTGCATTGGTTTCAATCTATTAAGATTGCTTGGGGTTATAGGGGCAGGAATCAACAATTTCCTACACAGCTGCACATAATGGGAAGCTTTTGGACATATGTTTTAACCCTCCAGTAACAGGAATGCAGGATTCTCTGCCCTTGCCGAACTTCTCCCTTCTACACAAGTTATTCCAAAGGTACTTTTTCCAGAAGGTAACTGGACTTTCTTGTTTTTTTTCTTCTTTGAAAACATTTCACTTATCATCCAAGAAGCTTCTTCGGTTCTAAATTAGTGTAATTAATTAAGCTAATTAATTTAGTGCCAGCAGAGGAGGCATGCTATGGGCCCCATTGGAATCTGGCTAGTTGGGGCCCAGGAGAAGAGCCTTCTCTGCCGTTGGCACCAGCCCTTCGGAAGATCTTGCCTCCCGGGAGTGAGGTTGGCTCCAACTCTCCTGACCTTCCGCAAGAACTTAAAAGACCTGGCTCTGCCAACTGGCTTGGGGCTCCAATGGAGGGGTTTCACACTGGGGGTGGCTGATAGATTAATAACAGTCCTCCCCTTCTTATCCTTCCCCCTCCATCCCCATGTTTTAATTGAGGCTCAGTATTTGGATCTTTACAGTATTTGATTTATATCTTTCAGGTTTTGTATAGTTTTATCTTTTAATATTGTAAGCCACCCAGAATTACCGTGTGGCAAGATGGGTGGCCAATAAATTTTATAAACAAACAATCAATCAAATAACCTACCTGTCTGGCTCTGGGATCCAGCAATCACAAAGAGAAGCAGAACTGACCAGACAGAAGGTCTGAAATGTAGCTGGAGACTTTGAGCCATGTCGAAAAGAATCCTTGTCCCTTCTGCGGCCATACAAATTGGGTGAAGATAATTCTGTTTACTGCAAATTCTTTCCCCTCTTTTCAATCCCAGAGGCCACTGCTGGAATAGTTTCTTTGCTTCTGTTCCAGTGCTGGGAAGAGTTTGCAGTTGATTTCTGTTACTTGGAGCACCAGGCTATTCCTTATTTTATTTCTGGCATTTCAAGTTTCTGACTTTTTTTTTTTAATGGAAAGGACACTAGTTTTTTTGCTCTTAAAGCAAAGTTCATGCTTTAGAAACTAAGAGTTCGTATTAAATATTTAAAACAGAGTTATAACAAGCCCTTTTTCAAAAGCCAAGATGTTTCCCTTCAAGACAGGCAACAGCTTGCATTGCTGTGTTTAAACCATTACTTTTAACATTTGCTTTCCAGCAGTTTAACAGAAGACCAATCCTTACATACCATGGGAGGGTGGATCTGTCAAATGCCTCCGTTTTGCAGCATCCAGCACACATATTTCAGAGGAAAGTCACTTCTCCTCTCCAAATCCACAGTCGTGTCCCTCATGGAAACTTAAGTCACATAACACAGCCCTCCCCACCATCTTCTAACTTCAGCCGGACTACTGCCACACATGAAAGAAGCTGGATATTCCTTGTGAGTACATCCTGTATAAAGTTTCAGAAACCATCTGGGTAGCAGTTGATTATAATTATTATTATTATTTTTAGAATTTCAGCACAACAGGATTGCGAGACATTGAAGCCTTGTGTTTCTGCAGCTGGAGTGACTGAAAGAATGAAAGGTATGTACTAAGACAGTGATGGTGAATCTATGTCAGGGCTTTTCAACCTTTTCACCCATTGTACCACTTTTAGGATATGGCAACATCCAAGTACCACCAGTCGCCTAGCAAGGTGTCAAAAACTTGATGACCCCCCCCCCAAAAAAGGAAAAGTGATAATGTACAGGTAGTCCTCGACTTACAACAGTTCGCTTAGTGACTGTTCGAAGTTACAATGGCACTGAAAAAAGTGCCCCCCAAGCCACAGCCGAGGAAGACACCTGCCTGCCCGCCCGGCGGCGCTCTTCCTGTCCGAGGTTTTCATTGTTGTGAGCATTTCTGTTGAGGATTGGCAGCGGGGGTGGGATGGGGGGGTGTTTGGTTTTTATTCCCCCCCCCCCGTCTGCTGGGTGGTTGTAGCAGGTTTTAGTCACTTCATATGACCCTGGGACACTGTGACCATCATAAATATGAATCAGTTGCCAAGCATCTGAATGTAAATCACAAGACCCTGGAGATGCTGCAACATTCCAGCTGATTGGCGCTTCATCTGGGCTCAGCAGAAGTGCCAGGATCAGTGCTGCTTTCCAGCTGATTGGTGCTTCTTCAGGGCTCAGCAGAAGCACCAGGATCAGCGCCGAGCTCCAGCTGGAGCCTGGCACTGATCCTGGCTCTTCCGCTGAGCTCTGCAGCTCCAGCCATCTCTCGCTCAGGCTTGTGCGGTGCTGCCACCGGTTCAGCTCATTCCCCTCCCCCATTACCACTTTTCTAGGATGGTCACGTACCACCTGCCAGGTGCCAATGTACCACAGGTGGTACCTGTACCACTGGTTGAAAAGCCCTGATCTATGTCACACGTCAAAGGAGACACGCCATGATGTTTTGGCTGACATGCCAGCATTCGCCAACACTCAACAACTATTCTCAAAAGCATGCCCAGTTCTTGTGTGATTTTCAGAGGCTAAGGATGCCACGCAAGAATGTCCTTGCACAGCCTCTGGAGTCTCCAAAAATCACACAAAAGTGTTGCATCATCATCAAGAGTCCTGGTGGTGCAGTGGTTAGAATGCAGTACTGCAGGCTACTTCTGCTACTTCTGCTACTTCTGCAGGCTACTTCTGCTACTTCTGCTGCCAGCAGGTTGGCAGTTCGAGTCTCACCGGCTCAAAGTTGACTCAGCCTTCCATCCTTCCGAGGTCAGTAAAATGAGGACCCAGATTGTTGGGGGCAATATGCTGACTCTGTAAACCACTTAGAGAGGGCTGTAAAGCACTGTGAAGCGGTATATAAGTCTGGGTGCTATTGCTATTGCTATCATCCTAGCCTTTGTCTATCCACTGCAGGATGAAGCTTTCTTCCGCATGTTTCCAACCAACACGATCTTGAGCTTTCGTTTGCCAATTGGGCCCATAATACTTGCTGATGTCATCAATCCACCTTGTTTTAGGTCTCATTTGTGGATGCTTTTCATCAAGTGGAAATGGAAATGGGCTGGTCACATAGCAAAAAGAACTGGTGGAAGGTGGACTAAGGCAGTTATAGAATGAATTCCACTTGATAAAAAGTGTGGCATAATTTTATTTATTTATTAAATTAAAAATATTTATTAAAATTTATATGCTGCCCATCTCCCCCATAAGGCAATTCTGGGCAATTTTGCCCCATTAATACTGCATGGTTTTCGAAGGCCGCAGAAGAGCATTCTCTTAAACTGTCTCAAAAACAAAGGCCTCGTGTGACTGAAGCAGCCTCAAGTAGGCCATAGGCCTTCTGGCTGTCAACAGGAGGAGAACACCATCTGAAGGTAAGCATCACACAACAGATCCTGAGGCACACGCCAACAGAATCAAGTTAAGTCATTTTTCAAATTTGTGACACGCTGAGGACAAAAAGTTCACCATGACTCCACTAAGATTTGGTAGCTACAAGATGAACCACATAGTCATAGCCCTTTCAATAGAAATGAGATGCAAACACAGAGACCCCAGGGTCTCATGGGACTCTCAAAAGATTTGGAATGACCTCCTCCAACTTCCAAAATTGTTACCAAAATGTGGGCTTGAGGGGGGAATTTATTAAATGTGTTATTGAAAGTAATATTAACTGTTTCATTTTAATTAATTTTAAACATTAAGTTCAAGTATGGCCCTACCTATTCCTTTTGGGTTATGGATCTTAGCAGGCCATTCACAGCCAGGCGTGGCCTCAGGGCATAGCCAGCCTTGTTTCTTCCATCACGGTGTTAGCCAGTTGTGATTCTATACAGGCTAGAAGTGTTCAAAGGGGACGAAGTGGGATTTTTCCCACCTGCCCAAATCTTCCTTTGCTTTGCATTAGAAAACACGTATGCTGTTCATGTTGTAATTTGAAACCTCAAATCATTAGCAAGATACCTGAATTCCATAAGCATCTTTGCTGATTTTAGCATTTCTGGGGAAAAAAAGATTGCCTAGCACAGAGATTATGATTTTCCCACTAGAGTTGAAGCAGTTTACTTTCCTACAATCTTTCCATTAAAATATATACCAGGGGGGTATATAATACAATGATTAAAGCAACAGTACCATCCCTCAGACATCAAGCCTTTCAATTTTTCTAATCTGCTAAAGAGAGTCAGACAATATTCCATTCACCTCTGTACTGGTTGAGGACTGTTGATACTATATCCAAATATACCGCCATCTCTTTATCTTTAGTGCTTTCACCATTGATGAGAATAGTAGGGAGGAAAATCTGCTTCAACTGCAAACATACTACAAAACATTCAAGTGTTCTCCTTCCCCAACCACAATCACTCCAGATATATTTAATTATAGCCACTGTTGCTCAAGACAAGTAGGAATTAAAGGAGCCACATAATTTTCTTCTACCACATCTGGAGACCAAAATGATGGGGAAGCAAGCCTGTTTCACATCATCTACAAAAGGAGAAAGAGATTGAGGAAGATTCATGCACCCCGATCTCTTAGAAACAAAGCTCACAGTATTGTGATTGATTATTTCCACATCCAATCACCTTAAGTTGCTTCACTTTTTGCTCCGAACTTGGCATGACTTCTGTTGTTTCTAGAAATTTCACATGCTGCTGCAGATTTCTAACATTTAATGTGCATTAAATATTAATGTAACTTAAAACATCTGTATTCCAGACGCTGTTCTGGGCTCTAAATCCCAGTGGTAAGGAACATTTTTAATTATTTGAAGTCAAGTTAAATACTTTGCTTGCCGAACTTTTCAGCTTCCAGTTCAATTCTCCACACCTTTATCATAACATCCTTCTTTTAGTGTAACTTTCTAAACTCACTATACTCAAAATACTCTGATCAGAATGTTTTGAATTGGACATCTTCCAAATAAACAAAACTTGAAATATTCTCTCATGTGTTCCACATGGAAGAAAATTTGAAACATTTCAAGTGTGGAACAGCTAGAATGAAGAAAGCAAACCAGCTGTTCTTTTGTTTTTCAGTCCAAATCTATATAGTAGAAAGGATGGTAATCGAGATCTTGCCATCGGGCCTAAAGAAAAAAAAAATAGCGAAAGAGGTGATTATTTTTTTTATATGCAATTTTTACATTTTCATAGGGGACAATGGAAGCAAAGAACACGTTTCCCAGTCTGTTTGCATAAACATTCAAAGAAACTCAGCAAAGAACGCATATGGCATTATTCACTTGAACAGTCTCCATGGACAGCAGCAAAAAGAAAAAAAAATAACTTATTTGACTATTGACTTCAAGCTGTTTTTCTCTTCCTAGTGCAGAATTATAGACACAATTCTGTACTTGACAATCTGGCACCAATATTCAACAAGCAGACAAAAAAGCAATATGGCCTTGACATTTTAGCATACAGATTCAAAGCACATCAACAAGACCAGGTATATGTTGCATTTTAGAAGTTACAAGCTAAAAACTAGAAAAACATCATTAGCAACATTCAGGCCCAGCCAGCACAGTCCATTGCACACATCAATCACAAGTTGCAATAGCTGGCTGGCAGCCAAGATCAGTCTATAATAGTGGCTATGTTTGGGCCGGTCATCCAAAATTGCAGATATAACTCCCTGCTTGCATCAGGCAAGCCGATGATTAGAACCCAGCCAGCATCTGTCTTTTAAGTTAAATAAGCGGTTATTTTTCCCATTCACTCTTCTCACTCTATTCTTTGCCAATAGCAGCCTAGATAGAACTAGCTCCTCTTATTTTTCTGGCTTTGCTGAAAAAGAAAACTAAGAACCAAGCTTATTGCAATTTACAAAAGAAGTTGCAAGATTAAAAGTTCTCAAAACACTCAAAACAGTGTTAATAAAGTATAAGGCAATGCTGTCAAGCCATAAGATTCTGTTCCCGACTTGAAGCTTTTGGAGCAACCATTTCAAGCTTGGAATCTCTTGCAATTTAAAAAGCATATATATGCTGACAGATGGCGAGCATCTCACTCATGACTTCCCATATTCCTCAGTAACAGACACTGAAATCCCGGGAAGGCTATTCTGATTAATGTTCCACGTAATGGTGGCTGCATCATTATAGCTATAATTCAGAATGACACACAGTCCCGACAGTCCAGTTCTATGATATAGGTTCCCAACTTTCTACCTATAGAAACTCCTGACAGCTTTTTATCAAAAGTGTGAAAACATAAATCAAAATATAGTGTGCGTGAATACACTTGTGAATGATGAATGGTTACGAAGCCTTGAAGATCTTCTCACCCATTCATTGCCTGGAGGCTTTTTTGCTCTCCCAAAGAGAAGCTCAGCTCACCACTCATTATATGCTCATTTTCCTTTTAACTCCTTTCATTGTCTCTCCCCTCCTTTATTCCCCCACACATCCCCGCCTGGAACCCATCAGGCTCTCCCACAAAGCCAATGATTGTCAGGCTGTCTTAGCAACAGCAATAGCCAATAGCACTTAGACTTATAT
This sequence comes from Azemiops feae, assembly GCA_023970755.1. Lineage (NCBI taxonomy): Eukaryota > Metazoa > Chordata > Lepidosauria > Squamata > Viperidae > Azemiops > Azemiops feae. Next base: position 5,104,080 of record JALGBA010004098.1, on the reverse strand, counting down.
ATCGCTTTGTAGTGCTCTACAGCCCTGTCTAAGCAGCTTACAGAGTCAGCATATTACCCCCAACAATCTGGGTCCTCATTTTACTGACCTCAGAAGGATGTAAGGCTGAGTCAACCTTGAGCCAGCAGAATTGAACTCCAGGCAGTCAGCAGAATTAGCCTGCAGTACTGCATTCTAACCCCTGCGCCAACACACAATTAGCAATTCGTTTCACTTTATAGGTAATATTTTTTCATTTCACAACCAATCTGAAAGCTCAATTTCTCCCATACATGAGATAAGCAAAAACTTCACATCAAGTTTTATTTATTTTTTATTATATATATATATAAATACATAATTGGGCAGAGAGGTGGCAAATGTATCCATTCACCTCACCCTCCCCTTCTCACTGTTCTTTCCCATCTCCTTTCTTCTCTCCTGGTTCTATCTTCAAGGTTTGGGGAGCCTGGCGATAGGCAGGGAAAGCCTCCCAAGGACTGTTCAGATCAAATTTGCGGAACTCTTGAGCCAATTCCAATGGCTCTGCGACCACTCGCTTCATCTCATCATCATATCTGACCTAATAATGGAGAAATAATGTTAAAATGAAGGGAGGGGTAGACTATCTAGGGTGGCTACAAGAGGCATTTGGATTTTTTTGCAAGTCATTTTTCCCTTCACACATGCAGTGGGTTGTTATTCAATACTAAAATGTCATATTTGCCAATAAAACCTCCCGCCACTGTCTTTTAAGGGGATGCCACTCCAGACCTTCATTCTTGGTCCTCAGTTTCACATCCCCACCAATGAATTAATTCTCATTTGTAATCTCAATCAGAAGTGGAGTATGACTAGAACCTGTGCAAGCACATAGAAAATCTGGTTTTTTCAACCATTTCCTAATTGGCAAATCACAGCTGTATACTTCCAATAGCTACCAGACAACAGCAACAGAAGAAGTCTATCATCTCCTTTGTACATCTGTGAGCTTCCTGAATGCATCTGGGTGGCCTCTGCAATGCAGGATCAGATGGGCTCCTCTTTGTTTATGTTTGTTATTATGACTGAATATGATTGTTATTATGACATAATATGGCATAATAAGAGAAGACCAGAAGCCAGCAGCTCAGTGCAGTGTTCAGGAAGATGAAGGAAGCTGATGAGATGGACTGGTTTGCTAAAAGTTCCTTTGGGAAATGATTTCACGCTTGCATTTTATACCCTGAATTTGCCTGCAAGATGTTTGTTATATGGGTGATGACAGATTCTATATATGGGTGATGACAGATTCTATATATGGGGAAGGCCACTTTCTCCTCAGATCCAGTTTGCTGGCTCTGCTTTTGAGTAGAGAATTGGTGAAGGAAGAGGGACTCTCTGGCGGTGCAAATATTGCTGTGACCATTCAGCCACCTCCAACCCAGATGGACAATGACGGATGCCAGAATTCATCAAACATTATACATTTCCCACTTCTGGATTAGCCATATCTTGATTGCTCTCCTATCTCCCTCACAACAGCCCGGTTTTCTATTCCTCAAAATAAAAAAGTCATATCATGGATGCCCGGTCTGTTGTGAAATGACTTTGTAATTCATTATCTTATTCATACCTCCACATATCCAGAAAGGGGAAAATCTTTCCTGAAAGGATGACCTTCAAAGCCATAATCTGTAAGGATTCGCCTCAGATCTGGGTGGTTGGCAAAGAATACTCCAAACATATCCCAGACCTAGAAAAACAGAAATCAGGTAAGTGAACAGCTCAGTATATGTTGACTTTACAGACTCTAGTTGATTAGTCTGATTTCTCTGACCTGGATTATGATTTTCCAAACATGAAATATTAGCTATTAATTGCTAGGAATGTAGGCAGCTGATAGAAACAACTGGAACTTAAATTAACAAGTGCTTGAGAATTATAGGAAAGTATCAGTCGCTGTATTCATTTATCAAATTTATATAGCTGCCCTTCTCACCAGAAGTTACTCTGGACAGTGTACCACAGAACCACTGATTTAACATTTGTTGAAGTAAATCACCAGGGGTGAGCACAACATGGGGGGAAACATTTTGTTTTGAAGCTGAAACAAACCAGATCAGCCAGTTTGGCAAAAACAAAATCCAGAAAATACATTACCTGCTATAGGTATCAGGTGAAACAAAATCTAGATGGCTTGCATAGGCCAAGGCTGGCAGGTGTCACCCCCTTCACTCAGCAACTCCTGACATAGTGTATTCCACTGATCTGCTTCACCCCCTCCCGTCTTCCCAGCAGCTTGTATTCCTTCCTCAGAATGGGACAACTCGACATGGCCAACTCGCCACGGCCAATTCACCATGGCCAACTCACCGCAGGACAACTCAACATGGCCAACTTGCCATGAGACAACTTGCTGTCGGACACTTCAACAATTCAATTTAATTATTTAAAATAATTTTAAAAATGTTTTCATTTTTGTCATTCACATTTTCATCTTGTCCTTCCTTTGGCATCCTTTCTTTAATGATTCTGTTCCACAATTTCTTCGATATTAGTGTAACTCTTGTCCCACGGCAATTTGTCCTGCAGCGAGTTGGCCATGGCGAGTTGGCTACAGCAAGTTGGCCGTGGTGAGTTGTCATAGACCAGGGGTAGGCAACCTTGGCTCTTTTATGACGCGTGGACTTCAACTCCCAGAATTCCTGAGCCAGCCATAGTTGAAGTCCACGTGTCATAAAAGAGCCAAGGTTGCCTTACCCCTGTCATAGACCGTTCCTTCCTTGCCCTCAACTGATGCTGCCAGGGTCCCAGCATGGTGTGTCCTACCAGTCCACTTTCCCCTATTTTTCTTCTTTTCTCTGAGACACTGATGTCCTTTATTTTTTTTCCCCCACTACCTATCTTCCACTATGCCAACATTTCTGCCTGGAACAGAGCATCCCCATTTTATTCCATTCGTATAAACAGGCCACCCCAAACCAGCTATTCCATGTACCACATCGTTTGCCCATGGAACAATTTGTGCATTCTACTATAGAAAGCCAGGTTAGTATAGTGGTGAAGATGCTGGCCCAGAAAAGAAAGGAATGAAAGCCAGCTGGGTGACTTTGGACCAGCACGATCCACCTTATAGCATTGTAGGGAAAATAGGAAGCAGGAGTATTATGTTATGTTCACTGCCTTGAATTATATATAAAATAAGGTGGGAAAAAATATAATACTAATCCATTTAAATCATCCTACAATATTAGCAAAATAGTGTGTAAACAATGAAAGCAAAAGTAGCTTTGCTTTCAACAAATAATCTGTAAAAAGGAAAGGATGATGTCTCCCAATATAAAATTTGGTAATTTACAAGCAGACTCTCTATTAGCAAAAACCAACCCAAAATACATATGACAGGTGACTTTATTGGTTGAGCAGCAACTGGATCAACTTCTCTTGATGAAAATCGAAATTCAAATGGATCTTTAGTTAATTTAAAAGGGACTATTCCATGTTGATATATTAAAGAATTCTAAAAGTTAGTTTTATATTTAAAAAGTGGGCCATTTCAAAAGGTCAGGTTCAAACTGAAGGGAAATATTTGAAAATGAATAGAATCTAAGTGTGAGTTAAAACATTTCATGTTTGTCCTTTTTCCTAACCCCTTATATTAAACACAGTTTTGCAAAATATGCATTATATATAAACACTATTATCTATTCTTGTCACATGTTTTTTAAAGGTTTCCCTGCATAACATGACAATTTCTTGATCTCCAAAACAATACATGCAAATCCTACACATCTGGAATGACTTACAGTCATCAAATATGGCCCATCACAACTCATTTTGGCATGCCATTCACCTATGATGCTATAGTTTCCTTTTGCAACAGTAACAGAGATAGGCTTTGTAATATGAAAAAGATGGTGCTTATTTGAATTACCCAATTCGCTTTTGGCTTGAGTCAACATAAAACTTTTTTTTCCCATTTGGTATACTCTTTATTCACCCCAAATCTTACCATTAAGATAACATCTGCTTATCAAAACACAAAAAAAGCATTTTGAAAGATCAAAGTTCTCCTCTGTATTTATATGAAGATTTTAGATTGCATTTCTAATATACAATCAGCATCACTGAGAAGGTATTCCACAGTATAGAACAGTGATGGCGAACCTTTTAGAGACCGAGTGCCCAAAAACTGGCCCCGCCCCCGCTTCGCCCCACCCCGCCTACCCGCAGGGCCACTGCCTCCAGGGCCCGCCTCAGATCGCCCAGGCAGCCCAGCAGCGCCATGGCGGCCACGCCCTCTGCCTGCGCCCCGCAGCATCAACTGTGCGGGATGGGGCGTGAGGGCAGAGTCTTGACTACACTGCCTGGCTGCCATGTCCTTGGCTGCGCTGCTCCGTGTGGGCCACGCTCGGGGGCGACTCTCCTCCAGGGGGGCTGCTGGTGAGGAGGGGATCACGGGGGGAGGCAAGGCTGGGGCAATGGCACGTGTGCCCACAGAGAGGGCTCCGAGTGCCGCCTCTGGCACCCGTGCCATAGGTTCGCCACCACTGGTATAGAAGCACTAGTACAGTGATGGTGAACCTTTTAGACACCGAGTGCCCAAAAACCGCCCTGCCCCCGCTTGGTCCGCCCCTGCCCCGCCCGCAGGGCCAGCTACCGCCTCCACGTCCCGCCGCAGAATTGTATTCCCTGCAGCACCATGGCAGCCAAGCCCTCTGCCCGTGCCCCACAGCATCATCTGCATGCGACGGGGTGGGAGGGCGGAGTCTTGTCCCTGCTGCCCGTCTGCCATGTCTTTGGCTGTGCTGCTCCATGCGGGCCACCCCTGGGGGCTACTCTCCTCCGGGGGGGCTGCTGGTGAGGAGGGGGCCGCGGAGGAAGGCGGGACTGGGGCGACGGTGCGCATGCCAACAGAGAGGGCTCTGAGTGCCACCTCTGGCATGCGTGCCATAGGTTTGCCACCTCTGCACTAGTACATTCCTTGGAATAAGAACATTAGCATGTGTGAAAAAAATGGAAGGAATACAATTCATCACTTCCTAAAAGAATTACAGGTTATCTAGACTGCAAGAGTCAGAATGGCTGACCTGCAAATAAGGAATAATATCACTGAAGCCATGATGCTAGCACTATTTGGGCTTTAAGCAATGTTGGTATCAGAAGCTCAACTACTGTAAGGTGTTCAAAGTCCCTGTGAATGAGATGAGCGACAATATAAATTTTCTTGAATAAATAAATGAATAAATATTCTCAGATATGTTAATAAATAGCAATGGGGACAGAAACCAATCCCAGTGTTACCATCCCTAAGGCTTACCTCTCTTTCATACCAATTTGCCCCTTCAAATAATGGTACTAGAGACTCAATCGGTGTCAATTCATCAGTATATGTTTTCACACGAATTCGGGAATTATAGTGTAGAGATAAGAAATTGTAGACAATCTATGACAAAAAAGGAAAAATAGTGAGGTGGAAGATTTTAGACATTGTAAAAAAGAAGAAAAAAATTAAGTGATGGATTAAAAGATGCTTGCTCAGCAAACTCATGAGGTAACAAAATGAAAATTGGAATGATAATCCTGAAAGGTGGAGCAAAAAAAAAAAAAGGCCAGGGGTAAAGGAATAATCTCAACAGAAATAAGATCTGTGCAAATAAGTCAAGTGAAGATCAATATTAAATTATTTTTCAGAGACATTTAACAGACACTTAAATTTAATAGTGTTCCACCTGTGAAATCACTATGAGTTGTTTGAAATTATCCTCCAAATTTGGAGTAATTGTCCAGGCTTCACAACAGGTTCACACAGAAAACTCAAACATAAAATTAATCAAAAACTTTTGAATCTAGAAGTATATAGGAAACCCTAGATATACAGACACACCCATAGAGAGACAGACACACATATTCATATGTACACATGACGCAAGGATCAAATTCTACCGATTCCTCTGCGAACCTTGAGCTGATCTTTTCTTGATTCTGAAGCAAACTGTCATCTAATCTTTATTTACAAGCAATTTTATTTGGCTGAGAATCAAGAGTTCTTGTTTCACTAACTTCCACTTTGACAGTAACAGTTTGATACACATACATCCAAAATGGGATGGAAGACAGATCTTGCTTCTCTGATATAAGTGTTTTACAAAATGATGTTTTGTAGTGTCTGACAGACTTGGCTTTTTTTTTTTTTTAACTTTAGCTGAAAAGAATCCTCTGGATACTGTAGAATAGGGGTGTCAAACTCAACGTCACGTGATGTGTCGTGACATATCGCGACTTTTTTTGCCATTGCCGGCAATGGGGTGGGTGCAGTTTCACTATGATGCATCCGCCCCGTGGGCCGGCAGTTTGACACCCCTGCTGTAGAAAAAGTATGGTTTCACAGAACTCCACTCATCTTGATAATGCCAGACTTTACCATTGTTTTTTTTAATATTTAACATTCACTTTCCATTTTTTACTTTCATAATAATCTAAGAACGTTTTAGCTAACAAAGTGATGTCATTTGCATATATCTCCAACTGTTAATATTTTCACCTATAATTTTAATTGCAGCCATCATCTCTTTCAATTCTGTCACTCTTCTGTTCACTACATAAATTAAACATTATGGAAACAATATTCATGCTTGGCTCATCCTCTTTCCTTTTCTGAGCTATTCTGTTTCTATATAATAAGACATTGAATTCTTATTATAAATATTGGGGTTTCTGGCAACTACTAACGTTAATACATTCACATTCTGGCAGGATGTACACAAAGACTTTGTTGTAGTCATTGAAACAAATGCCCTTGCATTCTCTTGTTCTCTACATGATCCATCTTGTATTAGCTATGTTAGAGGTCCCCAACCTTTTGGGCACCAGGGACCGGTTCCATGGAGAGCGATTTTTCTGAGGACCAGAGGGTGCATGGTTTTGGGTGCTGCCTGCATTCCGGGGATGGGGCTTTGCTTGTTTGTGTGTACCAGTTGCTGGCATGCCGCGGCCCTGTACTGGTCCACAGACCGGGAGTTGGGGACCTTTCAATTATGTGATTGCATGTCTCACTGCCTTTTTTGAAACTTATTTATTCGGTAACCTTGTTAATGTGACAAATTTGTATTTGGTAATTTTCTTTCATTTGCCTCTCCCTTCTTTGATACAAATACATAAGTCAATGCAGCAAACTCTTACTCTTTCTCCTTCCTTCCTTCCTTCCTTCCTTCCTTCCTTCCTTCCTTCCTTCCTTCCTTCCTTCCTTCCTTCCCTCACAAATGGACTATATGTAAAGTCCTACCTTCACAGTTGTTCACTCTCTCCAATAGCCAAAAATTAGATTGTTGCATAGGCTATTTAAAGAAAAAAAACCTGATCATGAAGGGGGGAGCCACGTACGAACAAAGGCAGAATGTATAACCAAATATTTAATATAATAAATATTTAAAATATGCTTCGGCTAGCAGTGATCATTTACACGATCAGGCAGGGAAAATTATTATTTCCCCTTACTCTAACACTGAAGATAAATTGTTCTGAACCAGTTAAACTATTTTTTTAAGTATCTCTTCATCTCTCTATCTACAATATTTTGCAATGGGCTCTTAGCTATTATTTTCGCTTGCAATATCTTCAAAGGAAAAGAGAAAGTGGCTCAGGTCAGCTTTTAAGAAAAAAGCAAAGGAAACTCATTGATTTGATTTGAAGGTGAAGATCATCAAATCGCACGATCCCAGAAAGAACGTGAATATTATAGCACAAAAAGAAGGACTGGCCCATTCCAACATCTTGACAGTTTTGATGGATAGGAAAAGGATCAGAGTGGCAATGAAAAAATCACCAGGAACTAAAGCAGTTATAAGATAGCAAAAAATGCCAATGTTATATTTTGAATCAAAGATCAGATATAAAAGAGGATGCCAATTAGCCTTCTTCTCATTCAGGCTAAGGCGTACAGCATTTTCAAGACACTGAAACAATGAGCAGAGCAGATGAGGACTCTACCAAAACATTCACCACCAGCCATGGCTGTTTTGAATGGATTCAGTGAAGATTTAATTTCCACAGCACAGTCACACACACACCTCAGGTGAACTGCACCTCCCTTACAGGCTTGCACACTTTCTCCGAGCTTCACCGCACCTCCCACGTACCAACCTCATGCACCTTCCCCGACCCTCACTGTACCTCTTTTGTATACTCATGCACCACCCTCACACCATCCCTGCACCTCCCTCACACACGCATTGAATCTTCTCCTTGCACCCTTGAATCTCATGCGCTGCCTTGCACTTTTGAACCCTAAATGGTTGTCAGATTCACCTAAGAAAATTTACACAAGCAAATCATTGCCGAGAAGCTAAAGCTTTTTTTCAGCTATAGTCAAATGAAGCTGCTTATAATACCTCCTGGTGGAGAGAGAAAAACAGCCTTCCCAAGACAATTTTAAACAACCAAGGAACTTTCTTGTAAACTTTACAAAATATATAAGGCTAATAGTTTGTATCATACAAACATATGATACATAATGTGAAATATGAGAAATATTTCTGCATTGGTAACGATTTCCATCTATAGAAGGTGAAGAAAGCACCTTTGTCCCAAAACTTCCTGATAGGATACCAGTAAACATGAAGCTAGGTGGATCATAGGTATGTGAATAAGCAAGAAGAATACTTTCACATATTCTGAATAGACAAGCTATACAACCAGTCACTACACTTTAACCTTAGTAGCCTTCGTGTTAAAGTTATCATAGAATTCTATAGTTAATACATATTGAAAAGTAGATCTTACTTCGAAACGGTATTGCCGACTTGGAATATCAACTGCTGTCAGGTCAACTATGTTTTTGAACTGGGCATTTGTGTGATCTTTCAGAAAAGCTATCACAGGAAGGATTCCATCTGGATGAATTAAAATTTCCAACTCATTGAAACATGTTATCTGGTAGAGAAAGAAACAGTAATGCGTTAAAGGGATTAGCTTCTTACGAAAACTGCAATGCTAAGCAGGCCCATTTAGTACTAATCTTTTATTTCAGTCACTGACTAGCAAAATTTACAACCTTAAAATTAAAGCCATCATTATGCCAATAATTTAATCTACTCAGTATAAAAACAACGGGTTTAAAGTGGTAGCACATATATAGAAATGTAATTAAAGCTTTGAAGAATGGAGGAATTTTAAAATCAATGATAAATACCACTATATATGTGTATATATATATGTATATCTGTATACTGTATATGTGTAGCGGGGCTGGCTGAAAGGCTTTGCAGGAGCCTGCCTGGGAAGAGGGAAGCTCAGACAGCTGCTGCCGGTTTGGGGCATGGTGGGCATGGATCGGGCAGAAGGAAAGAAAAAGGAGGAAAGAAAGGGGGTGGTGGTGGTTGCTGTTGCTGTTACTGTTGTCAGAGAGAGACCAGGTGAAGTCGAAGAGGGATTTGAGGTTTTAGCTGATCCCTTTCTGCGAAGGAGAGGGAAGGAGAGAGTGAGAGAGTGAGAAGGTGGAATTTTCTGGGGTTGCTAAATTCAGATTTTAACAATAAAGGAAAGGGGGGAGGGGTTTTGACACCGACGAGACCTGAGACTGTGAGCGACGACAGAAGAGAAGGAGAGGCTGGTCGTTACTGCTTTGGAGACTGGCGGCCATCCGAACTTTGATTATTGTTACTTGTGCAAGTCATAGACATTGTGGGGAGTTGCCCTTGCGGGGTGAGCTATTACTGCAGGACGCTGACTACCTTCATTCGTGTTCCTATCGCTGCCTGGAGCAAGGGGTTTCCCCACCCCACTTGTTTCCAAACGGTTGCTGTGAAATCATTGACTGTTGCTGCTATGACAGCCTGGGGCTGTTAAAACACCATCATGCATTGACTATTGGGGCTAGAGGCTGGTCATCTTTGTTCCTGAAAGCCCCTCCTTTGACGACGAGAGTCTGCCACCTCCTCACTTCATGTGAGCTTCTGCTTGAAAAGACACTTTACTAACACCTTGAGAGCACAGCTGCAGAGCGCAACAGAGGGGAGCGGGGCTGGGAGGACCTGGGCTTTGGCGGTCTTTGAGGGGGTAACGCTACATATGTATGTATTATGTAAGTGGTACATTATTATATAAAACTATATATAAGGCTAATAATGCCTAAACACAAATGCTTGGAAAGTATCAGATCACTAATTACTAAAAACTATAGGTATTTCAAACTGAGTATTAATGATATGAGTGAAATACAATGGTGCAGAAATTTAGAAGGGATGACAGAGACTCTAAAGACTGAAGAGGCATTGCCTTAATTACCCCAATGATTCCAGTGCCTAAGAACACAATGACTGGCAAATATATGAAACATACTTCATAAAATAACATTTTTTTTTAAAAAAGTAAAATTAGCAGTTAACTGTAGCAATAATTGTTATTGGTCATTTTAGGTGGAATTTATACATAATATAACAACTTTCCTACTTTTAAAGAGACAAAGAGTTATTTTGATCATCTGATAGTGTAAATAGAAATGATACAAAGACCTGGAAATTTAGTTAAAAGGGGGATATTCAGCTGGTAACAAATATCCCTGGAAATCTGACAATAAAGAAGAATATGGGCTATGGTTTCTATCCCACTACGCTGCAGGGACAGTGATTCAAAATAAACTCCTTTATATTCTCTTTACAAAACAGGTATGGAAGGTGTCAAAACCCTCATAAATTTAGAGGTGCTATTTGGTGTAAATATGACGCTGATTGGGAGCTAAAATTTGATTATCCATGTATCCTATGGGAAGGCAGCATTTTCTACTTGACCTTCTATCTCTAAAATCCTCTGTTTTAAGGCTAGTTTAGTTTCATCTAGCATTCATGGTAATATACCATCACTAGAAAAACCATGATAGCCTCATGTCTTTTGTGTTACTTTTTCCCAGGAGGATCTGAAATTATCTATCAGTTTTAGGTGGACCAATCCAACAGGGCTGCGGAGTAATTTCAACCAGTAACTAAGAATATTTAATCCAAGAGTGGATTGATTCCTGCTTCCCACTGAAGTGCCACTTTAACTGCTCATTTAAATACTACTAAATAAATTTATTTATTAAAAAGCAGGATAGCAATCATATAAACAAACATAAAAGTGGCTGGATTGTGAAAACTGAAAGTAATTTAAACTTAGGTTGCATAATTGCAGCAGAAAAAAAAAATATCGTTCCTTTCTAGACTCTCTTTAGCACACATTTTCATTCCAAAGTGAGCTGGCATTTCATAGTATAAGACAGTGATGGCGAACCTTTTAGAGACCGAGTGCCCAAACTGCAACCCAAAACCCACTTATTTATCGCGAAGTGCCAGGGCTGCATCAGCATTGTGGTGCCCTCGGGGGGGGCGTGGCCCACTGGGTGGGCGTGCCTGCAGTGGTCACGGCAGACTGGGTGAGCGTGGCCAGGGCCAGTCCCTCGCCATCTCCGGGGCATCCCCAGGGGGCCAACGCCGCTTGCTTGCTCACTTCCTGCCCTGTTGCTTCCAAACGCCATGTGCTCACTACTCTGGCGAACTCTGCTGGGGCAACGGCGCGCGTGCCCACAGAGAGGGTTCGCCACCACTGGTATAAGACAAATAATTGGCAGAACTCACCTGGATTTGTTGGACATATTTAGGCAGAATCTCAGCAACGTATTCTCCAAAGGCAGACAGCTGTTTCTGAGCTATTTCATCCTTTGGTCTAATTGTGGCTAAAAATAAAATTTAGAACGGTAACTTAGGAAAATAATAGTTTTTGCATTTTGCTCTTCTTTTATTAATTAAAAAACAATAAAAATAAAATTTACAAGTTATGAAAATAATAGTTGTGCCTAAAATCTGGCTCACCTAAAGCAACCACATCACTTCAAAAATACTACGTAATTGTATGTGCATGCATATAAGCAATAATACAGTATATACTGGACCCCTTTGACACTTTGATGAGTGACCATGAGTGAAAGGAGAACCAGAGCTTATGTAACTTTGCCCACTACATTTCAAAGGCAAGACAAAGCAGGCACATTGGAAATTACAGTATGACATTGGAATATTTTAAGACAAACCCATACAAATTGACTTATTTTATTATTCATCTCTTATTAGGCTAGCATACTAGCTATGCTATGTTGGAGTTATAGTCAGTGAATAGAAACAGTTTGGTTTACTAGGTCACAGGTTTCTGACTGAGTTTTTCCCCTGTCATCACTCAGGGACACTTCAGCTTGCTGTGAATGTTTCCTTCAAGGGTGCCAGTCAATAAGTATGGGGTGGGATGGGGAGAAATCTCATAGATTTGGTAGTGAATGTAGTTTACATGTTTGCGTGTGTGTGTGTGTGTGTCAGTAATCTTTTACTACTGCTTAGTGTCATTATACAACTAAAGCAAGCTTAAGGTTATTCCAACTATGCTAGGACCAGCAGCTGAGATGAAGTAAGAACTTTATTTTTACCAAATGGATTGGTGCCTGAAACATTCACCTTTCCACAAAGGTAATGTACTATTTGGGAAGATAACTGTTGTTATCCTCAGTGAGACAAGTTTAAAAGGGTTTTTACTGTAAATGTTGTTTGTAAATAAGTAACAAAATGCAAATTTATTTCTATTATCTGAACATTGCCACAATCTCCTAACTCTGGGCAGTTTACAACAACATGATTTAAAACAAGTCAACAATTTAAAACAAAAAAATCCACATAAACCAAATGTGGGCTTTGCAGAAGACGGGTTGGGCTCAGGTATGTTACAAGAGTAAGGAGATCCATGTCATGAGAGGCAGGCAACCACAGAGAAAGCCTGCCTCCAAGTCCAAGTTCCCTTTACTTATTGGAGAGATGAACCCTGAAAGGTTTCTCAAGTGATGCTCAAGCAGAAATAATCATTCTGAAGGAAAAATAGAATCTCATCAGTAACTTGATGTACTACCATGTAAAACGTCAAAAGTAGTATTTCTGAATTCAGTTCAGAAACTTATAAATAATGAGTGCAGCAGCCAAAGAGCAAGTTATGTTGCAAAAAAATTGAATGTGTTCATCAGCAGCTTGGCTGATGCAATCTACACCACCTATACCTTTTCCATCATCTTTAAAAGCAGCTCCATATGGAGTACATTGCAGTAATCTAACCATGTAACCACAGGTCACTGAGACCACTGCTCCATAGTGCAAGTACAGTTGTACCAGCTGAACCTACACAAAGGCTATCTTAGTCAGAGCCTTCACCCACTGCGCTACTAGGTACTCTAAGTCCAGAAACCTGGAAGGAGAGTGCAACCTCATCCAGAGATCTCACTGAAACCAAACTAGAGCCAATATGTTTCAGTAACTCCTTTGTCCTAGAACAGGGGTGTCAAACTCGCAACGTCACCTGACATGTCGCGATGTATCGTGACTTTTTTGCCATTGCCGGCAATTGGGTGGGCGCAGTTTCGCCATGATGTATCCGGCCCGTGGGCTGGCAGTTTGACACCCCTATCCTAGAATTTAATCTGAGCACGTTTTATCCCCCTCCCCAATCTTTCATAGCCTGCAGAAACTAGCTCAAGATATTTTAATATTTTTAAAAATGCAATTAACAATATTGAAAAGAACTGCTAAAAAAACAAATAATTATTTTTTCTGCTGAGATATTCCAGACATAAAAACCATTAAAACAATCCTAAAAATATTTAAACTCAGCCACAAATTATGACATGCCTTACATGTAACATAAAGCCTTGCAATGATTGAAAATCAAATGTACTAACATGAAGGAACTAGTGATTCCATTCTAGGATGTCCATATATTGCTGGATTACAAATTCCACAATCCCTAGCAAAAACAAAAGGAATTATAGTCCAGCAATATCTTAATATTTAGAATTAGGGAAACACTGCAGTGTTAGCAGGATCTTAAGCATGAATTAGATAGAATATTTTGGAATTACTCTAGCCACTCAGAAAATCAATATTCTAGATGCACTGAAATAGACTAAACTGTCCATATTGAAAATGCCAGTTGAATATTAAGTAAATCAGACTTACGCTTAGTTTCAGCAGAATAATTTCCTTCAAACCGAGTCTGTAATAGCACTGCAGGACGCCCAGCAGCTACAAAATTGAAAAAAAGTCTATAAAATCATATATTTTGACAATATTATTCTTTACGCTAATAAACAAATAATCAGTAATATTTAGCCTATGTAACTTATCACAACTGCTGGAGGTGGACCAAAGCTAATTTTCCATTGGATAATCAACAGGAAATCCCTGAAAAGATAATGCTACTGAAAAGACTTCAGAACAACTACTATTAACTAAAGTTTGCTTCATAGTTTAGAGATTCATACACAAAAATATTATGTCAAAATATTGTTCTTATCTAAGGAGTAAAGACTACATATGTGGGATTCAAATGAATTTTCTATTAGATATTTCTATAGAAAGATGTTTTAAAATACTAAGCAGCTGTTAAAATTGTTCATTCGGGAAAACAGAATAAAATCACATTGCTCCAATATAAGTTTTCATTTTTAGCATGGTAAAAACACATTAACTGTAATTTGTACGTTTATTTGGGATAATTATATTCCAAGCAGTGATAGATTAAAACGGTGGACAAATACAGGTTTCGAAACCCCAGAGCAGAAGAAATTGACAGAACAAGAGACACTACGGTTAAGTTCATGCTCATAATAGAAGTGTTTGTTCTCACTACGGTATGTACAGTAACTGTCCATGGCTCCATCTTTACAGAATCATGGGAATTGTAGCTTTGTTGAGGGAATTACAAAGACTCCGTTAACGATCCCTGATCTCCTTAGCGAACTACAATACCCGGCAACCCGTGGGAAGGGAAAAAAAAAAAGAAAGACATGTCCTCCAGGAATAACAATCGATGCCCTTCTACCAACAGTACTAGTGACCAACATTGCCCCACCAACTAAGAGAAACTTCACCCAATTCTCCCATTAGAGTCAGGCAATTAAGCAAGATCACCTCTTAGCCCGACTCGGGCTAGCCCTCGAACTGCCGCAAGCATCCCACCGTCTCAGAAGCTCAATTCACGGTCCAGATTTTCAAGGACTTCAATACTGATCCATCATGCGCTTGCGCAGCGTCGGGGCTCCTCTGATTGGCCCGACGGAGCGGAAGTATCGTGACCAGGTTGTAGGAGCTTCCACCGCAAGAAAGCCAATCACGCACCTGACGGTCAAAATGATCCGGAAATGAAAGTAGCGCGGGGCTCGGATGATCACTACAGCTGGCTTCCGGGTATGCTCATCTCCAAATCGGAAAGCGCAGCTCCTCCTGTTGTTGTACCTCAGGACCGATCCCTCCGTGCAGCCCCGAGACGGCGAAATGAAGGGAGGAGTCGCAAGTAAGAGCTGCCGTTGGCCGAAGCCGGGGCGTTTTCCTGCCTGTTGAGGGGGCGGGAAGGTTCGGTAGCCGTCCGCAGGTGGTGGGTGGGGGCGGTAACTCTGCGAAGCCAACTTAAGAAAAAGCATGTCGGTCCCGTTGTGGATGACAGCCGTTAGTAGCCCCTCCCGCCCAGCGTCGGAATGCTGAAGAAACTCCCGCGATCCAAGCTTTCTGCTCGTATGGTTGAGGAGTGGGATTAGCTGCGGCGGCTCAGGAGAGATCACTCAGGCCAGCATGTTTTCATGGCCTTGGTTGTGGTTTGTTTACGCGTTAATACGACACAACTCTCATAACTTAAAGTGGTCAACTCCTGCAACCCTATTAAGCCCATTTTGGAGGTCGCGAGTTCTTAGGTCTTCTAAGTGACTGCATCGGATTGGATAGTTTCTAATCCGCCAATACTGTACTTTGTTATCCTCTGATTTCTTTTTTTCCTTAGAAATAACCTGTTGCTCCAATGGTCTACTTTGTAGAATATAAGAAAAAAAGGAATGCCTTTAAAGCCTAAATACATTTTAGGCTACTGCAAACCAATCATAGCCTTCCAAGTTTGAGTACTATATAATATTAAGTTGTTTGCTTAACACATTAAAGTGTGCTTCAATGGATTTGCATCATACATTAAGCGGCAAAGTACCCAACTGTGTTTTAGCCCACAGTGGACATGGCTTAAATATGTTTACAGTTATAATTATTTCTACATGTATTTGGCAGATTGCAAACTAGCACCTTAAAAACAATTTATTTCAAGACTGTTTATGTCGGTAGATTTTAGCATATACAACTATGCATAAAGCATTCAGCATTCATTGGGCTTGATTTTGTATTGAATTTTATATACTGAAAATGTAACTGGTAATCTCTCTAATATGATAGAATTATGAAACACAAAATTTCCTGCCAGTTACATGAACCTACTGAAAACAAACTTGTCTGAGTACATTTCTCATAAACATAGTTAAGTTCTATTTTTTTATTCTGGTATTTATTTTCTATTTTAGTTTCTTTTTTTATTTAAACAGCAATACACATTAAGGTATATTTAACATATACAGTACTGCATAAAATATGGTACTTAGTGATTCTCTACTACCAAATATACCTGTTGTCTTTTGAGATACTTACCTGGTTTATTTTTTGAGATTTTATAAATAAAATGTGTACTGTCTAAAAAATTGATTCTTGTTGTAGTTGCCTGTTGCAAGAAATTATCCAATAATTAACTCTTACACAGTAAAATACATTTTTCCACTTCCCAAATTCTATTTTTTTTTTTATTTTAAGTAAATTTAACATTAGATTTGCTTTACTTAAGGCACAAAATACTAGAAGAATTCCCAATGTCTATTGCATTTCAGATTACTGGAGGTCAAATCACAGCAACAACATGAACTCGCTCGAAGAGACAGGAGGTTCCTCAACAGGGGATACTGGAAATTCCTCAAATGAGGAAAACTACTTTGTGAATTACACCTTCATTGATCGTTCACATTCTAGCCGTGTGGCCCAAGGAATTATGAAGTTGTGCCTTGAAGATGAGCTCTTTGCTGATGTCACCATTTCTGTAGAAGGCAAAGAATTCCAACTGCACCGCCTAGTCCTTTCAGCTCAAAGCTGTTTTTTTCGTTCTATGTTCACTTCCAACCTTAAGGAGGCACACAACCGTATCATTGAGTTACAAGATGTTAGTGAAAGTGTCTTTCAACTTGTGGTAGACTATATTTACCATGGAACTGTGAAATTAAGGGCAGATTATTTGCAGGAGACCTATGAAGCAGCAGATATGTACCAGCTAACTGCCCTTTTTGAGGAGTGTTCTCGTTTCTTGGCTCGAACAGTGCAAGTGAAAAATTGTTTGCAGATTATGTGGTTGGCTGATCAGCATAGTGATGTAGGGCTCTACACAGCGGCCAAACATTGTGCTAAATCATGTTTAGCACAGCTTCAGGAAACAGAGGAGTTTCTGCACCTTCCTCTTCGTTTCTTGACAGACATTGTCTCAGGTAAGTCAGTACTAAGATATGTGATGGTAAATGATGGCTTTTCAACTCATTTTTAATATATATATATTACTCTGATACGTGGCCAAATTCAGGTTTACTTCAGGCCCTGTTTTGGGACAGATAAAGATTTGTTTAAACTGACATGTCTATACAGGGTCGAGAAATACCTCCCTGTTGTTTCTCCTGAACCTTTTTTCAGCTTTCAGTGCAATCAACAACTGTGTCTTCTGCAATATTTGCTGTGAATGAGACTTGGAAAAATTGATTAGGTTCACACATTGTATACAGTCATCTTTGGGACATAGTGCAATATGTGACACCAGTCATTGTGGTTTTGTATAAAGTGTAAACTGGGCAACTGTTTCTTCAATTAAGTATGGTTTAAAATTTTCAATTTTGCACAAAGTCTGGACTCTGTATTATGGAGATTCTTAATAATAGAGGTGCTTTTTATAGTAGATGAGGTAGAATTTTTCTTGAAAAAGTAAACTGTACCTTACAGTTTTGACTCTGGCTATTCAGTTTCAATAGTGAGCTAGGAATGACGTACTAGATAATCTTTTTTGTAAAGAAGACAGGTATTGCTGTGTTTATACATTGTCTAATTACCCTGCAATTGAAAAAGTCAAATCCCATGTAGAATTTACTTTGAACCTTCATTGTTCAACAATTTATTGCCCAGAATGATTAGAGACTAGTGTTGAGAATAAACTCCATTAGAAAAACAAGTTTATTACTCCCTTATTATTTCCAGGTCCAATTCAAAGGGGCTTTGGCAGAAGCAGATCATTTGGATCTATTTCAGTTGGGACAGGTTATATTATTGAGATTATTGATTATGCTAGCAAGATTGGGAGATCGGTGGTGTATCGGTCAGAAACCTCCTTCTCTCAGTGACTTTCAATGAATAGAACAAGGATAAGCATGTGCATATTGTTATATGCCAGTGATATTTTTACATGGACCTCAACTGTATTTTTAAAACTATTTTATTTGTCCTGTTTCAGAACAGTGTGTGTTCACTGCAGAGTTCTACTGATTAGATGAATAGACATATAAATATGTTTATTAAATATGTTAAATATGTTTAACTAAATAAAGATGCTGCTATGACATTTATAACCTTATACTATTTAGGGTTCTGTTTAAGCCTATCCATACATTAAGACCATCATATAGGCCTCCTGTCAGTTGCAATCTAAGAAACTGAATTTCAGAGAAAGCTTTTTCCAAAACTCCCTGAAGATTAGAACTGCCTGCTATGTGGGAGCTTCATTTTGCCTTTTCATTGGCTTAAGTAAAATTTTATGTAACCTTCCATGTGTCATGAATAGCTGAACTACATTGTTTTACCTTTGTTAACATCTTACTGTGTAATTCTTTTTTAATGTTGGTTTGTTAATTTTTATTTTTAATTGAAGAGAGAATGTATAGCTCACGGTTGAACTGAGTACTTGGTGCTGTCTGAATTTGGTGTTTGCTTGTAGACATCTGTATCCAATTAGGTAACATCATTAGTGCAAATAAGTGTGGGGTTTGCTCCCTGTTTATATACAGTAGCTTACTATGCCACTTTTAGCAGGGATGTGGGCAAACCCCACAATTATTTGCACTGATGTTATTTAGTTGAGTAATGAAGCGTCTGAAAAGAAACAACCAAGCTCAGAGAGCAACAGGTACAGGTAGTCCTCGAGTTACGAACATAATGGAGCCTGCCCATTCCATTTGTAACTCGAAAATTCGTGGGAGTGAATCTCGTACCTTGAACGAGATCACTCCGCTTGTTAAGATGCATGTGGCTCGTTAAGTGAACATGAGGTATCTCAGGGTGGAACAGGCCCCCAAGGCCTCCCTGACCCACTAAGATACTTCATGCTTCCCCCTCTCTTCTTGCCACACTGGACTCACTTACCTTGAAAAGATCTGTCTTCTGTCTGTCTTTTCACTTACCTTGAAAAGATCTGTCTTCTGTTCCTGCTTTTGAGAGACAGGAGAGTCAATGGAAGTTCCTGGGTACTGTAATATTGTGCAAGTTCAGGCACCGATCCTCTTTTGTAGAGAATGGGGGCCTGAACTCTTGCACTGTTCGCAGTGCCTGCCTCCTGCTCCCCCAACTCCAGAGCCACGTGGCTGTTACCCCCACCCGGAACAGACATTTGGAGGCATGCAGAAGCCTCCCCTGACCTCCATTCCAAGTGGCAACGGCTTGGAGCAAGCCTCTGAGGCCTGGATCCAACCTCCGGAGGCACACAGAAGCCTTCCCCGACCTCCGTTCCGGGCAGCAACGGCTTGGAGCAGGCCTCCAAGGCCTAGATCCGATCTCCAGAAGCATGCAGAAGCTTCCCCAACCTCAGTTCCGGACTTAGAGGAAGCCTCCGGTGGGCTGGAGGCGGGTGCGAGGGGCTTGGCCCTCTCCCTCAGTTGAAGGCTTCAGGCCTGCCCTCAGGCAGAAAGGAGTTGGGGCAGGAGCAGGAGACAGGCACCGCAAACACCTTTCGCATAGAGCAGGGGTGTCAAACTGGCAACGTCACGTGACGTGTCACGACATATCGTGACTTTTTTGCCATTGCCGGCAATGGGTGGGCGCGGTTTCGGCATGATGCATTCGGCCTGCGGGCCGGCAGTTTGACACCCCTGGTATAGAGAATGAAAGTTTCTGAGGTCTGTGATTTGGCGCAACTTCAAACACTCATGTGAGATCACGGACTCCAGAAACTTCCATTCTCGGCATGAAAAGCATTTCCAAGCCCACTCTCCTCTCCCTCAAAGGGAAAGAAACCGTGGCAGAGAGGATTTTTACAAGGTAATTGAGTCCGGCACGGCAGGAAGGGAGGGGGAAGCAGTTGTGGGGAGGGGAATAGGGTGAATGTTGCAGAGCCTCTGCGGTCGTTTGTAAGGGTGAACGACTGCCGTGGTGCTGCAAGATTTGTGATTTGGGAACTTGCTCGTAAGCACTAGGGGGCAGTTGTCGCGTAAGTTCAAACGGGCGCTAAGTGAACCCTCATAACTCGGGGATTACCTGTAACATTTTTGTTTTTGTTGTATTTCATTTTTATTAGCTATGTGAAATATCACTATAAACATGGCATATAAGCTTTTGTAATGAAATATACAATACATGATATGCAAAATCTAATAGGGGCATTAGAAGTTTCCAAAAGCATTATAAAGTACATGAAAACTAACTTTAAAATATGTATAGCTTATTTTAATAAAATAAATTTGTAGCAAGTATACCGCATTTAAAGTTTTCCTCATATCTAGATTAATGACTTTTCTTAAACTGAAATCTTTTTAATAGTGCTGGCTTTTACAGCCATTGATTTTCTTGGTTGTAATTAGATCAGCAAAACAACATAGACTTTTCCACAATAGTCTCCTATACTGATGATTAAGAAGCCAAGTCTGGGACTACATCTAACAATGGACCTCATTACAGTAACATTATAATGCATTGCATTGTATTACATTGAAACTGCATGTTCATAATCATTAATTCTATTAACTGCAGCAAGAAATATTGAACTCTTGAGAATATCCAATTAAAATAAAAATCTGGTATTCGAACAAGAGTGCAAGGGGAAGGTAAGTTGCTTCTTTAGCCAGTATTGAGCCACATTTCCCAGGTGAGTCACACATTCATTGGGTAATCTTGGGAAATAGAGCATATTCTTGCTGCCTCTAGAGTTTTGTAGAATAGGAACTATAGTATTCAAATGCAGTTTAAATGGATGGAAAAGGATCTGCAGAGATTATTTGTTCTGGCCATTTTACAAGTGTGTGTGTGTTTGGTTTACCTCTACAATCATTCAGATGGGGTCCCCTGCTCTCAGAATCCTACAGCTGCAATAGAAACCTGGATTGGCTTCAGTAAAGAAGAGCGGGCAGGTTTCTTAGAGTTACTGCAATCAAGCTTAAAGGTACGAGTCATGTGCTCCCCATATTGTATCTGCCCATCCTGTAAGACTTGAGTTCAGACTCTTGTATCCCCTTGCTTAGGAATTGCCAACTGCAAAAGTGCATTTGATTGCTTTCCCCCTTCTTTTGGAATAATATTCACTGCAGCATCCCCATTCCCTTTCAGTTTTTAAGTACTTGGTTCTTCCAATGAGATTGGAACAGTATCATTAATCCCGCTAAAGTATGAAAAGTATTTTTAATCTTGGTTATGTATTTCCAGTCCTAGATAACATGATTTTGTGTCTCACCTTTTATTATTTTTACAAGTAAGGTGGCAAACATATCCAACACACCTTCCTCTTCTTATTTTCTCCGCTGCAACCCTGTGAGGTGAGTTGGGCTGAGAGAGGCCCAAGGTGACCCAGCTGGCTTTCATGGCTAAGGCGGGACTCATACTCACAATCTTCTGCTTTCTAACCTAATGCATTAACCACTGGTCCAAACTGGCTTTCTTATGGTTTGGTTTTAATATGAGTTTATAGGGATGGAAATTGTATGCAACTCAGCATCAGTTCTGATTGAAGTGGCTTATTAGACCTGGTGATATATTTATGGCTATAGTCCATTTGTTCCATTGTTTGAAATAAAAGGGCCATAAGAGATTGACCCTTCATGTGGACAAAGCTAAGAGATGCAGGATGTTTTAATAAAAAAAAGGGTTCTCCTTTTATATCATAAAGTCTAATCTGCTTATAGGGGATTTTTAACGGCATGCTTCCTCCTTTTGACTAATGTATGCAAGGCTAACAAAAGTTCCTTTTCTTCCTTAGGAAATTGGAGAGAATGTTCATATCTATCTGATTGGAAAGGAATCCTCTCGTACACACTCCCTTGCTGTCTCGTTGCATTGTGCTGATGACGACTCCATCAGCGTTAGCGGTCAGAACAGTTTATGTCACCAGATCACTGCAGCCTGCAAACACGGCAGTGATCTCTATGTCGTTGGGGGATCCATTCCACGGCGCATGTGGAAGTGTAACAACACGACAATAGACTGGGAATGGTGTGCTCCTCTGCCCCGAGACAGGCTTCAACATACTCTGGTTTCTGTGCTCAACAAGGATGCAATCTATTCACTGGGTGGCAAAACATTGCAAGACATCCTCTCTAACGCCATCATATACTACAAAGTGAAAGACAATGTGTGGACAGAGACAAGCCAGCTGGAAGTAGCCGTGTCCGGGGCTGCAGGCGTGAATCTTAATGGTGTCATTTACTTGTTGGGTGGTGAAGAGAACGACGCTGATTTTTTTACCAAACCCTCTCGGCTGATTCAGTGCTATGACACTAAAACAGAGAAGTGTTATGTGAAGCCTTATGTGTTACCCTTTGCAGGCTGCATGCACGCCGCTGTGTACAAGGACCTGGTGTTCATAGTAGCACAGGGAGATTCTCTTTTGTGCTATAATCCTCTGTTGGATAGCTTCACTCGGCTCTGCTTGGCAGATGCTTGGAGTTCAGTCCCGTCCCCTTGGAAAATTGCCAGTTGTAATAGTAACATTTACATTTTCCGAGACTGTTACAAAAAGGGAGATGCCAGCACTTTCAAACTCAATCCAGCCACCTCTGTGGTATCCGTCACTCGTGGCCTCAAAGTGCTACTTACAAATTTGCAGTTTGTGTTGGCTTAAAAGCCCCAGGATATTTCAGAGCTAGGACAATGGAAACATCACATTCAGTAGGTCAGAGAAATGCGTAGATCCTTATAGCTCTGTTTTCTTGAGGCTGATCATAGTAATTTAGAGAGGTTTCCTACTTTTCACAAAGACCAATCTCCTAGCTGTACACTTATTTCCACTAGCACTTCATTAGTGAATATTGGTTATGGCTGAATTATTGTTAGCATTGCTTCTCCTACTGGTCAGTTTCTTGCCTCCCACAATCAAGGCCTGAACCCACTCCTAGCAGCAGTCCTAAGTAAATAAACTACTAGACTCTACTAGCCATCTAGCGCTAGGGCACATGCTGTGAATTTTACAACAATATTTCAAGTGTATCTTTCCATTAAGTGATTTCCTGTAAAGTCCTTTTAATTAGAACTGCAAAAGACAACTTATTGAGGTAGAATTATTCTAAATAATACATATTTCAGATTTCTTGGTTTTCTAGGACGAGGAGGGTTGCTGTTACTAATACATTTCCACCTGATATTAATAGCAAATTTACCCTTGACATCATTGTACTGAATTATCATCCCGATTATTAGGTGTCAACCCCACTTATACATACTGTTAAGAACTTTGGGTACAAATCTCAATAAAGGCATTTACTGGAACAGCACTATGATTTCAGAATATTTTATATCAGAGAAAAGATTTGTCAAGAAGTCCTAGGCATCTATTCTAAAGTAATTAAACATAGAGACAGTATAACAGGCAAAGCATACTCACCTATTGATTGCAAAGCAGGCAGTAATTAAAACTCTTATTCTACCACTGAAGAAACACAGACTGATAATTTGCTCCTAAACAATAAATTAGGAACCAGATGTTTTCAGAGGAGAATCCTGAATATCTTTCAGTGACTTTTTCTCTGTTTATTCTATGGTAGTTAGTGTTTTGTATCTGTCGGCTTCTGCTGTGACTGTGCAGGATTTTCATCACTTACAGACTTATGAAAATCCTCTAATAACTCCAGCTGTTTACGACGGACAATGATATGAGGACGAATCTTAGCAATTACTTCAATTGCTTCCTGAGGAGTCCAGTGATGGACCTATGAGAAGCCACAAAATCCATATGTAATTTCTATTTATTGTTAAGCTACAATACTGTATATTCCAGCATTATAATTGGGAAGCACCTAGCAGATAAAAGTTCTGCAAGTCCCTTCCATTTAAGTGAATCCCATTTTTCTTTCACGCCTTGAACAGTTTATTCCTAATCAGATATTTTGCCATTCCATTTTTGACCTGTTCATTAAAAAAATATTCTTACCTGAATTAAATAAGCAGCAACCATGGTGGCACTGCGACAGCGTCCAGCTTTGCAGTGCACATAGACACTGTTTCCACTTTCACGATGTTTCAGTACAAACTTGACACCTTTCTGGAGATTTTCTAGTGAGGGGATTCCAGTCAAGTCCACAGTGCTAAGACGCATTTGTTCTACACCCATTGCCTCCCATTCCTGTAATTAACCCCAAAATAAGAATCAGATTGAAGGAGAAGCTATAGGGAGCTATAGGGTAGACGGCAGGAAAAAATGTACACTACCCAGAGTCATTTTGAGATGGGTGCCCATATAAATTTAATTAAATAAACATTCATCTAGAATAGCACATGACTATTTCAACATAATTAAAAGCTCATCAAGGAAAAGTTCAAAAAAGAAGCTTAACAAGAAATAAGGCTGGAACATTAGAGGATACCATGAATTATTACAAGTGAATATAGTATCATAGATTAAGGCAGCAATCAGATCAGGATCTTAAAAAGCAAAATGTTTTGGATCAGTGAAAGTCCTGTCTAATCCTACATGTCAGATGGCAGCCAACCAGATGAATTGGGAACCTAATAGTGAACATGGAGGGTCACTGCTGCTCCCAAACATATGGTGTTTTAAGGGATGCTGCCTTTCACTTAGAAGGCACTATAAAGCCAGCAAGAGTGTGTTTAAGTGTTTCTCTTAAAGCCGTGCATCTAAGAGTTGTGTACTCTATAGTTAAATGTGTTGCATAAAGATGTATTTTCTTTTACTGGTATTTAATTTCAGTGAATGAGGGTGGACAAAAGAAAATTCTACACCATGCATGATTAAAAAGCTATCGCGCTTTTTAAGTAAAAAAAAAAAAAAGCCGATGCTTTAATTCTTTGTAGTAAATCTTATGTAGTGTCAATTTGTTCTTTTATGCACCTTTTAACCTCATGATGGTATATGTAAAATTGAGGGAGTCTCCTAACACTTGATTGCATTCAGCACATCAAACTTAATTGGCTTGCTTGGATAAATCCTTTTGATTTTTCTATTCCAAATTATTTGCTACTTACAAAGCTTTTCCTTGGCTTTTATACAAACATTGTCAGGACATTGCTATGTCAAACAGATGTTATTAAACCAGAAGTCCCCAACCTTTTGAGCACCAGGGACCGGTTCTGTGGAGAGAGGTTTTTCTACGGACCGGAGGGGGTGTGGTTTCATGTACTGCCTGCATCCCGCGGACGGGGCTTTCCTTGTTTGTGTGGACCGGTTTCTGGCATGCCACGGCCCGGTACTGGTCCATGGACCAGGGGTTGGGGACCCCTGTATTAAACCATATTGTTTCCTCGCAAAGAGGTGGTAGTCCGTACTAGGGTTTGTACTCTATTGAACTGTGATTGTCGATTGCATCCTCATAGTGCTATACTGGTGATGATGAGCAGAACGTACCTCTGGAGAGCAGCATAAAAAGCGAGTCTCATACTCTTCATTCATGGTGAGCACTCCTCGGATATTCTCTTGTTCTATCAGCTGCAAGAAGAATTCATTCACAACATCCCCAAATGTTCTAAATGTGCTTTAGTTTAACATCCAACTTGCATTGTCCATATGTAGTGCTAACAATTCTGAGAATTCTTAATTAATCTCTAAACCGACTAGGAAGTTGGCAAATTGCAGCTAACAATCTATAAGATATCGGAGAATAAGAGCTCTTTTATTGGTTATGTTCTCCAACAAAAAAAATAAGTCAAGTTCAGACTCTGGTGATTACATGGATACATTCATGCAAGGTTTTTTTTACTATAGTACAATTGTAGCTTACAATTACATTTTTCTTGAATTGTTCATTTTTCCAGTTTAGCCCTCACCTTAGAATTCCTTAACAACTTCTCATCCAAATACTAACCAGGTCCAATCCAACTATGCCCTGATTCCCAGCTCGGATATTACTATTCACTTAAGACTTCTCTCTCCCTATGGCTATAAAAACAAATGAAATAGGCGATAGGAGGTCAGGAAGTCTTCTTTTAAAAGTACAGGTAGTCCTTAACTTACAACCACAACTGAGCCCAAAATTTATGTTGCTTAAGTGAGAAATTTGTTAAGTGAATTTTGCCCCATTTTACGACTTTTCTTGCCATGTTTGTTAAGTGAATCACTGCAGTTGTTAAATTAGTAACACGGTTGTTAAGTGAATCCTGCTTCCCCATTGACTTTACTTGTCAGAAGATCACAAAAGGTGATCACATGACCCTGGGATATTAGCAACCATCATAAAGGTGATTCAGTTGTCAAGCATCTGAATGTAAATGATGTGACCATAGAGATGTTGCAATGGTTATAAGTGTGAAAAATGGTCATAAGTCACTTTTTTCAGTGCCTTTGTAACTTTGAATGGTCACTAAACGAACCATTGTAAGTCAAGGACTACCTGTATGCTTTTGATTAGGCTTTTTTTTTTCAATAACTAACAAGCAAACTGAGATGACTAAAGTCAGTAAATCAGTTTCATTGAATGTGAACATCTCCGAGGTGTCATCTTGTATGGCATGGAAGAATGTCTACAGCTAGAATTAAACTGCTCCGAAGGAATCTTTGTCTTGGTGTCCCTGACTTACTCTTTAGAGCAGCGGCTCCCAAACCTTTCTATATCCCGCACCCCTAGAACGCTTCTGATATATTCTCGCACCCCTTACAAAAGTTTGAAATAACGGCAACGAATTATGCATATACACTATAATTTTGAAAACCCAAGTTTTCACACCCCCTGGAATATCGTCTCGCATCCCCAGGAGGTGCGAGCATCCCTGTTTGGGAACCCCTGCTTTAGAGGAAACAACAAAAACCAAGTCATTGTTTAATACCCCCACTCTGCACAGTCTAGGCCAAAGTTATGCATTAATATACTGTACAGGAGAAGCCTTTCAAACCAAATTCGTTACTGAACGCTCTTCACCTTATCTTGGTGTAATAGAGTGAAACCAGTGATTCTCAACCTGTGGCCCGTGGACCCTTGGGGAGCCATGATGTTGTCATAGGGGTCTGTGAAAGCTTGAACAAATGTTACGATTTAAATCTTAGGTCTTGGGGGGTTCGTGGCCACGATCCATGGCCGCAAAAGGTATTTAAAGGGGGTCGGTGGAGTAAATGATTTTATCCCCCCCCCCACCATGGTTACTTCATTTGCGCCAATTCTTGCCCTTTTCCACCACACCATTCGCAGCAGGGCAAAAGTTGCTCCAGTCTCCAGAAGTGACCGGCACTGAGTTGAAAGGAACTCAGAGCAAACGGGACCGGGCAGCCATTTACATTCCTGAAGTGCAGAAAAGCGCACGGCTGGATGATGCCATTTAGGGCAGCGGGCAGCAAGGTTGGCGAAAAAAAACCACTTCCTAAATATTTTCCTGGGAAGCTTGCGGGGGAAAGGATGCCACCCCCTCCTCCCTTCCCCCGACTGGCTAAGGGAGGCGACCCAGCAGCCCTGTCACTGGAGTGGCCTCCGCGGGGCAGCCGTGGAATCCCGCAGAGCCCGGTTCCGTACCTGGCGGCAGCGTCCCCGCAGAGGAAGGGCCCCCAAGACAACCGCGCGGTCGATGCGGCTGAACCACGGCCGTCGCGAGCCAGGCAGCTGCTCCCGCACCAGCGTGTACATGAGGGTCGGGTAATAAAAGAGGCGGGCAATCCCGGGGCCCAAAGCGGCGGAGATTACCATGGCCAGATCGGTCAGAGCTTCCCAGGACCGTCGAGGTGGGCGTGAAGAGTCTTTAGACAAGCTCATGACACGCGGGCGAGAAGGGACGCGGCGACGGGCATCTCGGCAGCATCAGCCACCCGCCGGGAGGCGGAATCGGGAGCCCCGGACTAGAGAACCAGCTGAGCGCGCTCATTCGTAAATGAAGGGGGGGGGAGAGAAACACCGCGCTTGCGCTTTTTTTTTTTTTTTTTTTGCGCGTCTCTCCAGCTTCTCGATGGTCTCTCCCGGAAGTGCCGCCATCTTGCGAAA
This sequence comes from Azemiops feae, assembly GCA_023970755.1. Taxonomy (NCBI): domain Eukaryota; kingdom Metazoa; phylum Chordata; class Lepidosauria; order Squamata; family Viperidae; genus Azemiops; species Azemiops feae. Next base: position 5,075,840 of record JALGBA010004098.1, on the reverse strand, counting down.
CCGGCCTGAGGCGGAGGGAGGCGAGCGAGCGCGGGCGGATCCCCTGGGGCAGGCGAGGGCGGTGGCCGCCAGGAGGAGCCCGGGAAGGGCAGGGAAGGGACAGCGCGCAAGTGACGGTGAGTGTGCGGCTCCGGTCGGCAGCGTTGGGGTGGCTTATGCGACTGGATCTCTCCGTTTTCAGAACGCTCTTCTTTCTCTTTAGTTGGGCCTCGCTACTATCAGAACCGCTTGGCTTGGCTTCCCCCTGCCGGGGTGGGGGTTGGGCGCAGTGGGAGGGGGAGGAACAGCTGACTACCGTACTTGCCCCCTTTCCCCCCCATCCCCCCCACGATCTGAGCGTCGGGGCTTTGGTCGCGACGCCCGCCCGTCTAGCTGCGCGGGGTGCTTTCCTTGTATCCAGCTGGTGAGTGTCCCAAGCCCACTAAGAAGGGTAGAGGGAGCCCCTTGGGGGAAGCTGCCTTCTCAGCCTATGATTACGGTGAAGCAAAACTCTTCAGCCAGGCGCTCCTTCGGGTGGGTTGGGCTGTCTCCGTGGGGGGGTTGGGGGAGTTGAAGAGACGGATCGCAGATTCGGGGCATTGCAACTTTGCGTCGCCGCCATCCCAGGGGGAGGGGGCGGGGCTCGTCCTCTGGTGGCCGCTTTAAGGCTCGACGCGCAGGAGGTTTCTTCTTCTTCCCGTTAGGAAGCTCTCCCTTCGCTCGGAGGCGATTCAGTCTCCCTGCCCCGTGGTGGTGGTAAGCGGATCCCATGGCAGTTGGGCTCGGGTAAAATGACCCCGAAGTGTGGTGGAAGGGGGAAGATGCATTCCTGGCCTTTGCATAGAACCCGGATGGGTCAAGAAGAGGAGGGTGGGAATCCCTTGGAGGTTTGGGCACGTGGTACGGTGGAAATGACGATTTCCCGGCTCCCGTGAAACTTCGCGTTGATTTACGATGGAAATCTTCGGGTTCTCCCCCTGGGAGTTTGGCTCGGTCAAGCTAGGGCGATGCAAGGTCTGCATTGAACGACGGAGTAGTCAGAATAGAATAACAGTCACTTAAATATGAGACAGATGAAGAAACGGGGAGGGAAGGGGCGAGAGAGAGAGAGACCCCCCCTTTTTTTAAAGAAGAAAATGTGTTTGTTTACTAAATGTAATTTAGGGGCTGCTAGATTCTAGAAAACTCTGGGCCGCTTGCCTTGTAAGGCCGCTAAAAAAATTTTTTTAAAAAAAATGCAAAAAAAAAAGTCCTAAAGGCAAAAAATGTTAAAATAAAGGCAGTGAATAATTTGTTTATTTTGATTTGGTACATTGTTCAAAACAGTAAGGTATGAGCTAATTATTTTATGATGCACGCTAGGAAAGATGTATGTCCTTGGAATAATTTTAAAAGAGCATTTAATGCCCCATGTGTTTCATGGTTGCCATGTATTCTACTGGTTGAAGCAATTTCCTAGAATACTTTGACATAGAAGAGAAAATGCTGTTGATATACCATACCTGGCACAGTCTTATGTAATCTTGTACTACTTATAGTTTATTAGAGTTTGCATAAATTAAATAATTCAAATACTTTTAGAACTGTGCTTTGTCACATATAAGGAATTGAATACAGCTATTATATATTAACATTTCCTTGTCTTCTTTTGACTGAAAAAAGTGCAGTTATAAATGAAAGCCAAACCAGACATAATTTCAAACGGCAAAGATATATGGAGAATTGTTAACCGTTAAAAGCCTCAATAAAACCATTCAGCTTTTATTTGTCCTTGGGGGTGAAACAAATGTTTTGTCAGTAGAAAAATGATTCAGCCTTTTATAATTCTAGGACATATCCCAGACTCAAGAAGCTTCACCTAGTCCAGAATGTAGATATGTGGACAATTATGGCTATACTTCTCCATGCCCATGTTATACCTGAACTGGCTTCTAGTTTGCTTTCAGATGCAATTGAAGGTGCTACCATATTACATACAAAGCCCTACACCTATGGCACGTGTGCCAGAGGCAGCACTCAGAGCCCTCTCTGTGGGCACGCGCACCGTCGCACGACCTTCCCCCGCGGTCCCCTTCTCACCAGCAGCCACCCCCAGAGGAGAGTAGCCCCCAGGCGTGGCCCACATGGAGCAGGGCAGCCAAGGACATGGCAGATGGGCAGCAGGGACAAGACTCCACCCTCGCACCCTGTCACGCGTAGATGATGCTGCGGGGCGCGGGCAGAGGGCTTGGCTGCCATGGTGCTGCAGGGCCGCCATGGCGATCTGCAGCGGGCCGTGGAGGCGGTAGGTGGCCCTGCGGGATGGAGGGGGTGGGGTGGAGCAAGCGGGGACGGGGCGGTTTTTGGGCACTTGGTGTCTAGAAGATTTGCCATCACTGCCCTACATTGTATGAGTCCAGGGTATTTGAAGACTCTGTTATAGTACTCCCATAATTTCTAACAATCTATTAGTTTTGGCAAGAGGGGCATGCCTCAGGGTCCCATCTATTAGGGATAGTTATCTAGTGGGACTTGGGAAACATGCCTTTTCTATAGCTGTGCTTGCCCTCTGGAACACCACATTGCCCAGGGTTTGACTGGCCCAGACTCTGTTTGCTTTTTGGCATGGGAGCCAGGAAAGTAATTGAGCCCAAACTATTAGTGAATGATGTTTTGGAAAGTTGTTTAGGAATTGTATTTTTTTTAAATACAGTTATTGTATTTTAATTCTTGTTAGCGCCTGTCAATCATATTGATAAGATGGTTGGCCAAGTAAATAAATGAAGCACAATCCTGAAGAACATATAGACCAGGGGTGTCAAACTGCCGGCCGGTGGGCCAGTTGCTTCATGCGGAGGCTGCACCCACCCCAGCTCCGGCAATGCAAAAAAAGTCACGATACGCTGCGACACGTCACATGACGCGGCGAGTTTGACACCCGTGATATAGACAGACTCATCTGAGAAAAAGTATCTTGGCTCAACTTTGAACCATATAGGCCTTCGTAGTAGCTAATTTGAGTTTTTAAAAATATTATATTGCTTTTTTAATACCTAATTCAAGAAATCAGCTTTCCTGAATAGGATGCAATTATTTCTATAGAAGACACAGAAGAGATAAAACAAGGACCCCACAATACAATTATTTCTTTGTAGGAACCTTTTTTTGCACTCAAAAACATTTTGCTAGTATTTTACTACAGTATATTACATTAAGATGATACAACTTTCTCTTCTATAATTCTTTTATAGAGGGCCTCAAGCCTTACGTTTTTCCACCAAATATTTGAATATTTCTGTTGATGAAAAAATTTACAGTTTTGTTACTATATGCAGAGCCTGACATTTTGTGTTATTTATTCTCTTCGTAGTAGTTCCATTTTGTACAAATATTGTGAATGGTATGAGAAACCATTGATTAATGAAGTATGCTAAACCACAATTTAAGTTTTCTGAGCAATTATTGATTCATGCAACAAACTCAACCAAGTATAATTTAAGGCAATGTGTGAATCCAGTTTGGGCTATAATTCATGGTTTATTAATATGTGTGAATCAGGATATTATCTCCTATTACACAAACAGTACATTACTGTGATGTGTTTAGCCAACTAGAGATAGGGAACTATACTTTGGATGGGAGGTAGTTAAACAGTGGGCATAAACAATGATATCACAGAATGTGGACAGCTCAGGTTTTTTTAGTACAGTACTTTTATCTTAATTTTATGCTTTTTTTAAAAAAAAAATCAGCTTTAGATAACTTGTGTTTAAATGTTTTTGTTTTGCAAAATTTTAGTAGAAGACATGCCATACATATTAGCAATTTGCTGACCAATTTATATGTCACAAAAAGGGATTTGTGGGTCTCACATGCTTCATTGGTTGCTTGCTTCTTAACCAAACCAGAAAAATTCTAGTACTCATTTCTTCACTTATTCTACAAAGCTTTATTTTAATTATAGTTTGTCAGATAGGTCAGATCCCAAAACTATAGTTTGCATGAAACAAGCCAGCGTTAGGTTCTAAAACTTAAAAAAAACTATATTTAAAGATAATAATTGAGTTTTTGCAAATGGAAAGCAATAATTAATCTTAGAATCATGTTGAAATAGGAAACAAGCAAAAAGGTTTGCTGTAGGTAAAATCCATCATGCTAAACATGGTTAATGTCTGAGCTGCTCTAATGACCAAGTTCCGATACATTTTTAACAGTGCAACTCCTAAGCTTTTATTTTTAATACCAGAAATATTGCTTTGAAGATTCATGTTTATCATTGTTTGTTGATTGTCTTGTTCAGTACATTGAGCACTAAAGTCTTCAGAAGGAATTCATTAATATTTTTTTTCTTTCTCTGTCTAGTATTTCAGAGAAGATTGGAATATAACCTGATTTAATTTTGTCTAAACAAAAGTGTTTTTGGAACACTTTCTGGTAAAAGGAAGCAGCTGGCTTCACACATCACAGTATGTTGTGCTTAACTTTGGTTTATTAAGCAATTATAATGGCCAAGTTAATTTTATGTAATACTGAGCCATAAACAGTAGCTGAGTTCATATTGTACGCTAAGCCAGCACCCAAAGAAAATGTTGTGCCTTTAATGTAGTATAGAAGTAGAATGCAGCCAAGTTCTTATCTTCCTGGCCATCTAGTTGACCTAGTGGCATAAGCTAAGCAAATATTTCAAGCTCAATATCCAGTTACAAATAATAAATTCCATATGTTAGAATTTATGATCAAACATGTAATATTTAGCATATCTATCTCAAATATATTAAAATATGCAGGGTGCCGAGAGCACACTTTATACTATTCTACTGGTTATAACTTTGATGGGAAGCAACATCTAAAGAGCACCCTGTTTAAAACAGCATCTTATATATATATATAAAATGAATCAACCAATCTAACTTTAACACTAAAAACACCAGGAAGGGCAACCAATATGTCAGGATGAGATTAAACCAAATTTTAACAATATAAATACCTAGTTGGTTTTTGCAAGTGGCAGAAAACTGTGGGAAACAGTGGGCAAGCCATAGAAGCTTCTTCCTGGTTTTAGCCAAAAAGATGTATGTTTGGGAACACACAACTGCTTATTAGTTTTCCTAATCTAGTTCCAAATTGTACCAAATGGCTGCCAGCTGAGACTTGAATGTCAACATATCTTAGCATCTTGAGAAATGACACTGGTTACATTCATACAGCAGAAACCAAATAAACTGTTTATAATTTATTGCAGTGTGTGGATGCAGTTATGCAAAAAATTGCCCAAATAAAATCATAATTGATAATGGTGTTTTTCTGAACAATGGTATTTGTATTAATAATAGACTGTTATTGTCTTGTATTATAAAATTGTACATACTTTGCTTAAATGCATAATTTAGAATCCAAGTGATACAGTAGGTCTGTATACACGCAAACATACCATGTATCAGGTGGTATTTTCAGTTTACAATTAGCAATGTTGTTCTTGATATTATATTGTATGTTAGAGTTAGAAAGCAGGGAGGTTAAAGTGTATTTAAGCCTTATATTTCTAGAGGTTTAAAATACTTGTGTTTATTTTTTTTAATTTATATAATGTCAAATACAGTAAAGCTATTGCTTATCCCAAGTTTAAATGCAAATGTCAATTATTTATGAGGGGTTTTAAGCTAACAGAGGCCATAATGGGTCTTGCAAGATTCATAGACTAGTCACTAGTGTAATTCATAGAATAAACAAAGCGGTTTGCTTTTAAAGTGAGTAGAAATGTTTTCTTTAATTTTTTGCTATATTACTATATAAGTGCATATCAAAAATAGGTGTTCATAACATTTGTATTGCAAATTGGCTTTTCAAATTCATTTAACCCAAATTGCTCATATGTTTGCCTTTGAAGCCTGAGACTTAGTCATTTCTTGCCTGCTAACGTGTAGTTCTCAATGCAAAGATAGGGGTAATCCAATATGTATGCTTGGAATGAAAACTGATTGGTAGGTTCATGAAAGTATCTTTGTCCTGTGTAAAATTGATATCCCAGAGTGCATAATGTCCCTGACAGACATTAAAGCCTGTGAAATCTAGTCCTTTCCATATGCACTTGTCCTTTATATATTTTTTGGAACTGCCACAAATGTTACAGAATTGGAATTGGGTTTTGGGAGTTAAGAATTAGACTAATTTGAAGTTTATTTTATTTTCTCAAGTATCTAGATGACATTAGTGATTAGTGTTTTGATATTTTTTTTCTCTAGGTATAGTTCATTCCATTCCATTTATATTTAAACTATCTGAGCAGATTTCGCATGATTTAAGTTACCTATTGTCAAAAGAAGTTACCCTGATTTCTTAATGTTTGGTCTCACTTGAGTCTCACCTGCTAAAACTGGCCCAATCAGTTTAAAAGAAAGTGATGTGTAACTCATGATCCTTTAGATCAGTGTTGGTGAGCCTTTTAGGCTTGACATGTCAAAAATTCAGAAAATGCCCAACTTTGCTCTGCTGGCATGTTACACAGGCACACACACACACACACACAGCAAAAGGGAAACAATTATATTCTCCCCATTTAGGCCACCCTGAACAGTAGCATGCGGAGGCAGTGCTAATGCTAAGCCTCAAATAGAGGCCCGGGGCTCAATTTTAGCCCTAACCTCACCGCTGCCACTCAAAAAGGCCACCTGGTGTGTTCCCCAATCTGCTGTGTGCTGGTTATCTTCAGTCAGTATGCTCTTTTTGTTGACAGGCCCCTGTAACCTATCCAAGGCTGCTGCGGGTTGCATGAGGCCTTAGTGCTTGGGGCTTCAGAGAATATTCTTCTGCAGCCTCTGAAAACTGGAAGAAAGCACACGCTGTTCTCACACAATTTTCAGAGGGTCCGGAGGCCAGGGAGCATATCCCATTCTCGTGTGGCCTCTGCAGCCTCCAAAAATCACACTAGAACAGGTCATGCTTTCAAGAATAACGGTAGTTGTTAGCTGTATTGTTGAATGCTGGCATGTTTCCCAAAACATTGTGGCATGTCACCATTGAGACCAGTATCATAGGTGTACTACCATTGCTTTAGATTCTCCTGAATTTCAACTCCCTCCAGTGTAGCCAGCATGCCAATAATGAGGATTTCTATGATGGTCAGTTTATCAATCTCTAGTCTAAAACTTTCCATTAAAACACAAATTTTAGGCTTATACCAAACTACTATATGTCATTCTGTCCATTTCTGCTTCACTTGTTTTCATGGTCACTTCTTTCTACTTTTTCAAAATAGAAACAGCCCCTTGAAAAGCAAAGAAGGAATCAAATATTATAGAAAATACCGGGCAGCATTTTGAGGCAGAAGCATAACAGATACCCCCATTCCTTTAATTTTTGTTTTACTTGTTAAATATCTTTTCTCAGATTACCGTTGATACTATACCTGAGTACTTCTCACAAATGTATTACTAAATAACTTTCTTATTACTATATGCTACATTTTTCTTAATACCTGGCTCTTTGCTATTTTTTTCCTTTGTCCTGAAAGATAAAATCCCCATGGCACCATCATTAAATCCAGTGCTTTAGTAATTCTTCTCATGTTGCTATTATGGACAAGTGAAGGCAGTTTCCTGGAATTTGTCAGTCATCTTATTCCATGTTTATATGTTACTGAGATGGCATGTAGACAGAGCCTTATATATATACTGTCTGAACCATCAGAAGCCTACCTCTCATGAATTGAATTTGGAATGTGGGTGAGCTTAATACTTTCATTTTGCTGTCCTACACCTATATTTGATATCTGGTATTTATTGGTTATGTAAACTGAATATTTCTTTCACTAAACACACTAGGCTAGATTTTAATTCTCAACATTTTCAAAATGCAAGGTAACTTATCAATTTGTGCTGCATGAATTTGCATTACAAGGCATTCTAGAGTCTCATTATCCTATCCCAGACTCAACAAACAACAAATACAAATACTTTGAAAGGGAAGAAAATCAATAATGAGTCGTAAAATAGCAGCCACATCACAGCATTCAGAACAGCCAGAATTCTAGAACAGTGCTAGTTGAAACAGCCAAGTTTTGTTCCACTTTGAGATCAGCTTTCCTCTGCATTCTTTAGCACATACACATTTAGAAGAGGCAGTCAGGTTTTTTTCCCCCCCATTGGACTTTGTAGCTGCAGAAACAAAATTTATGCTGCTTCTACTGCTTTCTAAGTGCAGTGCAGAGTAATATTTATGTTCTGTTTGTCACATAACAGTCCTTTCCTTTCAATTACAGGTAGTCCTCAGTTAATCGCCATTCATTCATTGACTGATCAAAATTACAGTGGTGCTGAATGAATGGTACTTACATCTGTTATGGCCACTGCAGCTCCCCCATAATCACGTAATCAAACTTTGGGTGTTTGGCAGCCCACCTATACTTACAACTTCAAGTCTCCTCATCCACCTATCTCCCCTCCCCCACAATCTCTGCCCTTGTGGCCACTCTGCTCAGTGGCATTCCTCGGTGACAGTGGTCCGGAGGTTGAAGTAGAAGCCCAGGACCTTCAGCAGTCTCAGCCAGCCAAGAGGTTAATGTCACGTAGGGCCGGGAGCTTTACCGATACCAAGGGGAGTGTCAAAGACACATTGCCTACTTCTGCCCTAGCATCTCGGTAGTAATTATAGCTAATTCAGATTGCATCTTTGTAAATATGAAGTTAAGATGTGCTTCAGTTAGTATCAGTTTGCACTTAGCTCTGATCTGTTGTCGTCCTCTCAATTACAAGGCTTAATATTTGGTGGAGCCCAAATATAATTTCTACTGTCATTGAAAAATATTCAATTGATTAAGCTTGCTATTAATTACAAAGGCAAAAAACATAGAATTGTACTGTATTGGCATGATTAGCTGTGTTCTTAAATTGTTAGAGGAAGCATCTTTATCCATGGTGATGAAAGACCACCCATGTGGCTTAATTTGCTTCATTTTGTCCTGGATTAAACAGACTTGTTACTGGAATGCCAGGGGTACTGGACAAAAGGTTGTATGTGCTGTACTTTGAAGCCGTGTCTCAATTATCGGTGAGATGTAATGGTTAGGGAGTTGAATTAAAACTGGAGAAGTGAGAAATAGGTTTAACCACAACCAGGGTTGCTTTATGGGTAGCTTTCAGTAAATCAGTCCCTCTCAGTCCCCACTTGCCTATAGGATTTTATTGTGAGGAGAAAATGGGCGGAGGGAGTAATATCTCTACTGTTCCTGGAGACAAGTCAGTATATAAATAAATTATTTGAACAAGCAATATTGCTATTGTAGACTGAATTTAACTTAAAATTGTATGCTGCTTAATATGGGAGAGGTTAGTGGTCTATCTAGCCTTTTTTTATTGACATTGCTTGGCAGACACTTTCCTTCTTTCAGGCCTTCTTTTATGCCCAGGAGTAAATTTGGGACCTTTGGTTGTCATAATATGTGCTTTATTATTGAGTGACAACCCTTTCTATTTGAAATCCTTAAATTTTTCTGAAGATTGTAAATTTAAACTTTTTCAAATAGTGTGGCTGATGGTGAAATCTGCAGGGAAAATGGCTTCTGTGTCTTTGTATCCTTGTTTATTTACTACTTTTGGGACAACAGTTTGGTAGTCCCTGTTACCACCACCTATCCAGCTCCTAAACCTATTTTGTGTGAGAGGTAGGACTTTTATGCCTTTTGCTATTATTCTGGCAATTAAAAAGCCATAATGCAAAAATTGAAATAATTTCAGTGGCGCCTGCTCTTCACTCTGAAGCTTAGATGCACAGGGACAGGATTCACCCTTTCCTATTGACTTTTGTGAGCTAAGCCAGTTTCACAAAGCGTAAGCAAAATCAAACTTTTTAAAGGAAAAGTACAATGTAAGTAAAAAAAAAAAAAAACTGTCTTAAATTTAAGTAACAAGGTGTTATTAACATTCATTGTTGAAATAAATTGCAGAACGGTCCGGGTCAGGTTATACAGACATTGGCAAATTGTTAAAAAGGAAAAATCTAAAATACACATGGTGCTCTTCTATTAAAATTGGAGGTCTCCACACTCAAGTTTCCAGAAAAAGACTAGCAAAGTTACATATTATTTTTATGGATCACAAGAATTTCCAAAGAAAAGCACGTATCTTCATGCAGGCAGCCTAAAATATAGATAAAAGGTCAAAGCTCCAGATATCATTCCCTATGTGAAATTGTGACACCCAGCACCAGGTAAAAAAATAAGTACATAAAAAACAGACACAAATGCCTGGCTTGAGATTTTTGCTATTTACTACAGAAAGCAGGTTTCTGAAGGAAATGTATTTCTACCTCAGTTTCCTAGACTTTTCCAGCTTCTTGCAAATACAGACTTACTCAGAGATTGATGAAGAGATGGAAAACCTTGCTCTTTTCCAGCCACAGTCCACAGACTTCTGGTGAGTTCTTTGTTGTAAAAGGATCAACCTTTTGTATTTATAGGAGAGGGAGGGGCTCAGGAAATCCGACTCTGCACATGATTAAGAGCCATGTGTCACTGGGGGGGGGGAATGTATGTTGTATCTGGCAAGCAAGTTACAGTCACAACAGCTACATTCTGAGTATGAAAGGCTGGAAGTAGAGTTCTGTATCTTTTATTAAAACTTGTACAAGTAGTCCTCGAATTTCAACTTACAACAATTGAGCCCAACATTTCTGTTATGTGAGACATTTGTTATGTGGTTTTGCTCCATTTTACGACTTTTCTTGCCATAGTTGTTAAGTGAATCACTGCAGTTGATAAGTTAGTAACCTGTGTGTTAACTGAATCTGGCTTCCCCATTGACTTTGCTTGTCAGAAGGTTGCAAAAGGTGATCACATGACCCCAGGACACTGCAACCATCATAAATATGAGTCAGTTGCCAAACATCTGGATTTTCATTGCATGATCATGGGGATGCTGCAAAGGTTGTAACTATGAAAAACAGTCATAAGTCACATTTTTCAGTGCTGCTGTAACTTTGAACGGTTACTGCAGTGAGGAAAAAAAGTATTTGATCCCCTGCTGATTTTATACGTTTGCCCACTGACAAAGAAGTGGTCAGTCTAATTTTAATGGTAGGGTGTTTTTAACAGTGAGAGACAGAATAACAAAAAAAAAATCCAGAAAAATACATTTCAAAAAAGTTATAAATTGATTTGCATTTTAATGAGTGAAATAAGTATTTCACCCCTTCGCCAAACATGACTTAGTACTTGGTGGCAAAACCCTTGTTGGCAATCAAAGAGGTCAGACGTTCCTTGTAGATGGCCACCAGGTTTGCGTACATCTCAGGAGGGATTTTGTCCCACTGCTCTTTGCAGATCCTCTCCAAGTCATTAAGGTTTCGAGGTCGACGTTTGGCAGCTCGAACCTTCAGCTCCCTCCACAGATTTTCTATGGGATTAAGGTCTGGAGACTGGCTAGAAGCACCTTAATGTGCTTCTTCTTGAGCCACTCCTTTGTTGCCTTGGCCATGTGTTTTGGGTCATTGCTGAGATACCCATCCATGACCCATTTTCAATGCCCTGGCTGAGGGAAGGAGGCCCCGTCCATCGTCCCTTTGATGCGGTGAAGTTGTCTTGTCCCCTTAGCAGAAAAACACCCTCAAAGCATAATGGTTCCACCTCCATGTTTGATGGGTGGAGATGGTGTTCTTGGGGTCATAGGCAGCATTCCTCCTCCTCCAAACATGGCGAGTTGAGTTGATGCCAAAGAGCTCGATTTTGATCTCATCTGACCACAACACTTTCACCCAGTTCTCCTCTGAATCATTCAGATGTTCATTGACAAACTTCATAGGGGCCTGTACATGTGCTTTCTTGAGCAGGGGGACATTGCAGGCACTGCAGGATTTCAGTCCTTCACGGCATAGTGTGTTACCAATTGTTTTCTTGGTGACTATGGTCCCAGCTGCCTTGAGATCATTGACAAGACCCTCCCATGTAGTTCTGGGCTGATTCCTCACCATTTTCATAATCATTGAAACTCCACGAGGTGAGATCTTGCATGGAGCCCCAGACCGAGGGAGATTGACAGTTATTTTGTGTTTCTTCCATTTGCAAATAATCGCACCAACTGTTGTCACCTTCTCACAAAGCTGCGTAGCAATAGTCTTGTAGCCCATTCCAGTCTTGTGTAGGTCTACAATCTTGTCCCTGACGTCCTTGGACAGCTCTTTGGTCTTGGCCATGGTGGAGAGTTTGGAATCTGATTGATTGATTGCTTCTGTGGACAGGTATCTTTTATACAGGTAACAAGCTGAGATTAGGAGCATTCCCTTTAAGACAGTGCTCCTAATTTCAGCTCGTTACCTGTATAAAAGACACCTGGGAGCCAGAAATCTTGCTGATAGGGGATCAAATACTTATTTCACTCATTAAAATACAAATCAATTTATAACTTTTTTGAAATGCGTTTTTCTGGATTTTTTTGTTGTTATTCTGTCTCTCATTGTTAAAATAAACCCACCATTAAAATTATAGACTGGCCATTTCTTTGTCAGTGGGCAAACGTACAAAATCAGCAGGGGATCAAATAATTTCTTCCCTCACTGTAAATGAACTGTTGTAAGTCGAGGACTATTTCTATGTCCTGTACAAGTTTTGGTAGCATATGGACAGCAATCACAAGACAATTTCTAGCTAGTATAACTATATGGCATGCTAGTCAAAATATTCAAAATTGTTTGATATTTTCAGAGTGTTGAATGTAGTATGAATATAAATAATTTAGAACAGGGGTGTCAAACTGCCGGCCCATAGGCCGGACGCGTCACGTGGAAGCCGTGCCCACCCCATTCCTAGCAATGGCAAAACTGTCCCGATATGTTGCGTGACGTCACGTGACATTGCGAGTTTGACATGTCTGATTTAGAAGGCTACATGTTCTTTATCTCAGTAAAATATGTTAATTAAATGTTTGAACAATATCATGATGGATGGGGAAGAATTGTTGGCCTATCTGGTAATAATTGCCACACATGTGGAAGATTGAGACTTGGAATATAAGAAAAGTAAATGGAAAAGGTCATGGATTACTAAAGCCAGGCATATGAAACAAAAAAAAATTAAAAAGATGTAATAATTATTAAAATATTCTGATTTTGTGGAGCGGAGTTGATAAATGCATATAGGGAAGTGAAAGATTTATTTAATTATGAATGAAAAGACTAAAATAACAGAACATGTGATTGATATCAATTAGATTGTGGGCCTGTATGAAAGTAGTAATTTATAGGTTGTATATTTTTATGGGAGTATAAATGATGATATTGGAAGAACCAAGGCTGAGTTTTGGTAAAAATTGTGCAAACACCCCCCCCCCAGACATATTCATCTTCCTATCCTCTTTCAAGAGAAGCAACATTATGCGAATCTTTGAAAGGGAGTAAGAATTACAAAAACATTAAAGGCTCAAGATCAGAAGAAAAAAAAGGAAACATAGTTAAAGGTTATTCCAGTGCCATTTACTCTATAATTTTCCTATTTTCAGGTTATGCTGGTCTAGAACATAACATGCATACACTGTTCTGAGCATAGAGCAGATAGGTTTTGGTGGTCTCTATTTGGACTGAAATGCATATTCTGGTTAGAAGTTTTTCCAGTAAAGGGTGTAATACTGGTAAAGGAAAAAAAGATCTTGGAAGATCAGTGGGCACATATGGGAGAGGAGTGGAAAGAATGCAAGTTTTTTCAACTTTGCCCAATCAAAAATGTATAATAATGTTTTATTCTGAAATTCATATATGCATGATGTATGAACATCAACTTGAGTACAAAGTTATTCTGTAACAAGAGGGAAGGATGGAAACAAATTAAGTACAAAAAAGTGATTGGGCCATTCAGAAAGCCAGAAATGAATTTGTTGTTAGTTGCGAAGTCGTGTCCGACCCATCGCGACCCCATGGACAACGTTCCTCCAGGTCTTCCTGTCCTCTACCATCTTCTGGAGTCCATTTAAACTCACGCCTACTGCTTCAGTGACTCCTTCCAGCCACCTCATTCTCTGTCGTCCCCTTCTTCTATTGCCCTCAATCTTTCCTAGCATTAGGCTCTTCTTCAGTGAGTCCTTCCTTCTCATTAGGTGGCCAAAGTACTTAAGTTTCAACTTTGGGATCTGTCCTTCTAAAGAGCAGTCAGGGTTGATCTCCTCTAGGACTGACCGGTTTGATCGCCTTGCAGTCCAAGGGACTCGCAGGAGTCTTCTCCAGCACCATAGTTCAAAGGCCTCAATTCTTTGGCGCTCAGCCTTTCTTATGGTCCAACTTTCACAGCCATACATTGCAACTGGAAAATCATGGCCTTGACTATACGTATTTTTGTTGGCAGGGTGATGTCTCTGCTTTTTAGTATGCTGTCTAGATTTGCCATAGCTTTCCTCCCCAGGAGCAAGCGTCTTTTAATTTCTTGGCTGCAGTCCCCATCTGCGGTGATCTTGGAGCCCAGGAAGATAAAATCTGTCACTACCTCCATTTCTTCCCCATCTATTTGCCAGGAATTGAGAGGGCCGGATGCCATGATCTTGGTTTTCTTAATGTTGAGTTTCAAGCCAACTTTTGCACTCTCCTTCTTCACCCGCATCAAGAGGCTCTTTAGTTCCTCTTCACTTTCTGCCATTAGAGTGGTATCAGAAATGAATACGAACAATAATTATTTGATGGATATTAGATTTTTATTTTTAAATCTCCATTTTAAGTACGTGGACTAAGCAAAAAGCTTTTCATGTATACAGAAGGAAACAAATGAACATAATGTGATTTTTTTACGATGAACAATTTAGAGAATTAGTAAAGGATAGACAGGTACTAAGAGGTTCCAAATTTAGGAAATCCATTATTTGATAGCAGCAAGCATAGGGTGACTATTAGACAAGAAGTTCTATTTAAAAAAGGAATTAGAAGATTCATCGCTCAATTGAATGAATGAAAATGGACATCAGGAAAGAGAATGTAAAAGCTGCTTGGAACAGAGTGAGGCAAATACATACATCCACAGAAGTGGAACTACTTTGCTAATTGTGGAATTCTACATTTGCATACGTAGAGTTATGCAAATAAGAATTATGAAAAAAAGATGCTTCATGGAAAAAAGATGAAGGAGGCGAAGAAAAATGACTTGGAAAATAAGAATCAAAGTTAATGTATAAGCATATAGAGAAAAAGAGTTGTAAAGTAGGTATTAAGAGGTCAGAAACATGAATTAAAAGAAAGTGCAAAGCAGTTTTAATGAAAATGAGTGTTTCAGTAAGGGATATAACATTTATTTTTGTGGGATTGTGGGGGTGCACAGCCTTTTAAAAAGTATATTACACTTTTATTTCTAAAGATCCAAACAGCTGTACAAGTGACCTTTGACCTCTGAACTGGCTATTCCAAGTTAAGACAACAGTGAATGAATGATGGGTTACAACTGGTCCTCAGAATTCCAGCTGTCCCAGCATTCTAATGATCATGTGATTACCATTTGCTCTTACAACTGGTTTCCAAATATCCCACAATCATGTGATCGCCATTTGGTAACCCTGCCAACTTCCCCAGAAAGTCAAGAGGGAAATTGGTAGGGAAGGTCACTTAGGTATGTCTCCCACTCATGCACCCTCCCCATCCCCTATGCACTCTTCATAAGTCACTCATGCATTCCCATGCACACTCCCCAACACGCACTGCGTCACTGTCCACCCCAAGCCATGTGGCGTCTCTTGTGTACCCTCTCAAACCACACACCTCCAACTCCCCTTCACACCCTTCTCGACCTACCATGTTTCCCCGAAAGTTAGACCCAGCCCAATAGTAAGCCCTACCTTGATTTTTGGGGGTGGGCCTAATATAAGCCCTACTCCAAAACTAAGCCCTAGTTTTGGGGTGAGGTGCACCCCTAAAAATCAAGCTAGGATGGGGGTAGGGGGTAAAGGTGCCCCACATGCCCCGCACCCGCTTACTTTACCGGTAGGATTACCACATCCAGGCCTCCGACACCTATCGTGCCGCTACTTGACTACTTCTGCGGCTGCTTGCCGCCACTTGTGGCCGGACGCCATGTGGCGCATTGCATCATTACCGCTCCTCCCGGCAGGATGCCACATGGCGCTTCGGGCCACTTCCATTGCGACAGGAGGCCACGTGGGGCTTCGGGCCGTTTCCGCTGCAGAAATGGCCCAAAGAGACAGCACATGGTGTTCAGCCGCAAGTGGCCACAGAAGAAGTCAAGCAGCGGTGCGACAGGTGTCGGGGTGTGGGAGGTCTGGCTGTGGTGGTCCTAAGGTAAGACATTCTCCGAAATTAAGACCTAGTGCCTCTTTTGGAGGCAAAAAAAAAAATAAGATCAGGTCTTATGGCACCTCTCATACTTCCTTCCCTTTCCCTCTTCCACCCAGCAGCATCAGCCTATTGCTCATGGGCTTGAGACATGCAACTTCCTGCTGGCTTACCCACTCACCCACTTTGGTTGTGGGAAGATGGAGGAATTTGCCACCCCTATTGAATGTGGGTTTCAAGTAACAATAGGAACTGGGATTGCAGCAGTTGCTGTCATTAAGCAGTGCGGTTGCACTTTACAGCCGCATTGCTTAGCAACAGAAATTCCAGTCTCGGTTGCTGTTGTGGGTTGAGAACTACCTATGAAGAAGCTCTGCGTTTGTATTCTGCTAAATCTCAGTTCTTAATTAGATTATGCCAGAATTAGGATTTATATATAGCCCAGTGTCTCATTTCTCTCAGTGCCGAACCAGGTGTCTTTGGGAAGTTGACAAGAAGCACCTAGGAAAGCAAGTGGTTAATTTACAGCATTTACTACAACAGGATAATAACCACTTAGTTCATGGCTTTAAGAGGGCAGAGGGCAGATTTCTACTAGTAATGGCATTTTCTGCAACATTAAAGGTCAGTGTGCCACTGAATAATAGAGAGAAACCTGAGGGAAAGTGCTGTTATATTAATATTCTGCTTGTGAATTTAATATATTTATATATTCACATAAGCCCATTTATGTATAAACTGATCCTTGATTTTTAACAAAAAAAGACATAAAAAATGTCATTCATGGAAAAGTTTTGTATTTTAATTTTCACAATTGGTTTATCCATGGGTAGCAAATTTTTCATGGTTAAAAATTTGAGGGATTGCTTATTCATGGATGGAATTAACTACGAGTATAGGATATATGGATAATTTTAAAACATATATTCTCATAAATAACCCCAGCTGTGAATAAGCCTAGCCCAAATTTTGGATGTATTTTGTTACCTAAAATTCTCAGATTATCCCCAAGCATGTGACAGGCTTTTCTCCAGCATGAAGAATGGAGAATCCACCGATGGGTTGAATCTGACCTCCTGCCCATTTAGACCAAGTCAGTCAAAGCTGCCACGCCTGTCCTGGCTCAGGCCACGCCCCCAGTTTCGATTTGGTCTCAGCCCGGACAGATGTGACTACTTTGGCTCCCAGTCTTTGAGGAAAGCAGGTTTACTCAGAATTTTTCATTCGTGGATTTCCCTTTCTTTCTGTTTTCCCCTGGTCAGTGCTGGGATCAGCACTGTTTTAGATTGTGATTTTCTTCACAATCAAATTGTTTTCTTTGTAAATTTCTTTGTGTTTGGAGTCCTCCCTCACAGCCGATTGTCGCGGCTGCCATTTTGGGTGCCGCGTGGCTATTAGCACCCCCTCTCCTTGGTTATTATTGCTGTGGGTGTTTTTTCACCCTTAAGGGGTCTCTAATCACAGAGGGAGAGTGCCCTTCGGTGTTTCAGGCTAATCTGAGCCTGAAATTCAATGCCAATAGTCGCGGCCGCCATTTTGAGCGCCGGGCGAAAATCGGCTTGTTTCCTCTCCCCTTGTTTTCTGGCTCAATTTATCTGCTGTTTTCTCTACAGAAGCACTGGTGAGAGTGAAATTGTTCACTACTCACCAGATTCTCTTGATTCCTGAATTTTTGTTTTATCCGATAGTCGCGGCCGCCATTTTGGCGACCTTACACAGATCGGATCATTTTTTCTCTCTTTATTCAGGATCCCAATAGTGCTTTCTCTTACTGTGTACTGCTGTGAGCAGGGGAATTAATTACTGTGGTCAAGCTGACAGTCCTTTCGCTCCGGACCGGATTTCTCCTCAGGCCAGACCTCCCGGCCCTTTCCTGCGGGCCCAGACCATACATTTGACCGGTCCAGATGTAGAGACAGATCCAGATGTCAGGTTCAGGGCAAGCGGTACTTTCGTGGCAGGGGCGGCCGTCCCTTCGGTAAATCAAAGTGACTCAGAGAGGGCCTCTCCCATAGGTGGCAGGCTAACTTACTTTTTCCACCAATGGGAGACCACGGACTCTTGGGTGTTAAGCACCATCAGAGACAGATTGTCTCTGGAGTTTGTGACTCTCCCCCCCCCCCGATGCTTTCTGTCCTGTCCCCCTCCCAGGAACCCTGTAAAAAAGGGCCTTATGACAGACGCCATTCAGCACCTATTAAAAATAAAAGCCATAGAGACGGTACCAGAGGATCAGTTAGGAAGAGGTTTTTACTCCATCCTGTTTGTAGTTCCAAAAACCTCAGGGGGATGGAGGGCGATTCTCGACCTCAAAGGCCTGAATTCCCATCTCTCATACCGGAAGCTCAAAATGCAGACGCTCCAATCCATCTTGGGCAGCGTCAGGCGGGGAGACCTCATGACGTCAATAGATCTGACGGAGGCATATCTTCACATACCGATTCATACAAACCACAGGCAATTTCTCCGCTTTTGCTACTGCAACAGCCATTATCAAAACAGAGCACTTCCGTTCGGCCTATCGTCGGCCCCCAGGTTTTTCACCAAGATCCTAGCGGTACTCGCTGCATAACTAAGGTCGGTGTCGGTGTGCCTACAATGCTACCTGGACGATATTCTCATCCAGTCGTCCTCGGTCCGGTCAGCCCAGGCGGACTTGGCTCTCACTATAAAGACACTGCAGGACCATGGGTTCTCAGTCAATTTTCAAAAGAGCCAGATGATTCCCTCAACCCGCATTCTACATTTGGGCGCGGTCATAGACTCAGACCTCTGTCGGGTCTACCTGTCTCAGGAACGTCAGGACAGCATTCACACCATGGTCCTCAAGGTCCGCAGGGAGCGTGTAGTGGCACTTGCTATCCTTTCCCAGCTGCTGGGAAAGATGATATCATGCATAGCAATAGTGCCTTGGGCCAGACTACACTCCAGAAACCTGCAATGGTTCCTGCTCCCATCACAACAACTGGGCACAAGCTCTTCCAACCAAAGGGTACGGGTACCATTACAGACCCTAGGATCCCTTCTGTGGTGGACCTCCCCAGCGTTGGCCAGAGGATCACTGTTCAAGGATCCCAAGAGGCTAACCCTGACTACAGACGGCAGTCTGTTTGACTGGGGAGCGCATTACCAGTCCCAATTGGCTCAGGGCCGGTGGTTCCGGTCGGATCTGAAGCACAAAATCAACTGGCTGGAACTCAGAGCTATTCATCAGGCCCTCCGCCACTTCCGCAAAGAGATTGCGAGGCAACACGTGCTGGTCCTCACAGACAATGTGGCGGCAAAACCCCATGTAAACCGTCAAGGCGGTACCTGATCCCGGTCCCTCATGGCGGAGGCTCAGTTATTGGGATCATGGGCAGAGAAAAATCTCCTCTCCCTGAAGGCCGAACACATCTCGGGAGAGGTAAATCGGCAGGCGGACTATTTAAGCCGGACCACAGTGGACCACTCAGAGTGGGGCCTACATTCGGATCTATTCGAGGAAATATCCGAGAGGTTCGGGCGACCGGTTCTGGATCTGTTCGCCTCACCGACGAACTCACAGCTACCGAGGTTCTTCTCCCGGTTCCCGTCTCTGGGAGCGGAGAGGTCAGACGCCCTTCGCAGCCCTTGGCCCCAGGGCCTACTGTATGCCTTCCCACCTCTCCCTCTGATTCCGGCAGCCATCAGGAAGTTGCTGCAGGAACGGGCAGAGGTCATATTCATAGCACCGCACTGGCCAAGACGGCTGTGGTTCGCCAACCTCGTGAGCCTGTCAGTGGTCCCTCCGTGGAGGATTCCTCCGGATCAGATAAGGCTCATACAGGGAGTCATTCACCACCCAGAGCCTCAGTGGCTCCAGTTAGCCGTTTGGCACTTGAACGCCACCTCTTGATTCAAGACTCCTACTCATCTGATGTGATCTCCATGATACAAGCCTCTAGGAGACCGGCAACCAATTGCATTTACGACTCCACGTGGAGGAATTTCTGTAGTTGGTGCGAAACACGTCGATTGTCTATATCAGCGGTGACTATTCTTCGGATCCTAGACTATCTGTTGGAAGGTGTTAACAGGGGTCTGCTGCCCAACACTATACGCAGACAAGTTGCGGTCTTGTCCACAGTGTTCTCCTGTGGTAATACAGAACCGCTTGCTCAATACCCCATGATCTGTTCCTTCATTAAGGGGGTCGTCAACAGTCGACCGCCTGTAGTGCATAGATACCCAACTTGGGAGTTGCCACAGGTCTTACAGGCCCTCACAGGGTCACCTTTTGAGCCTATTCGGACCTGCAGTCTTAGGTCCTTATCTCTCAAGGTCGCCTTTTTGGTCGCAGTTACTTTGGACAGGCGTATCTCAGAGCTGGCAGCTCTTTCAGTCAGAGAGGACCTGTGTGTTTTTCATACGGATAGGGTGGTCCTGCGTTTAGACCCCTCCTTTATTCCCAAGGTCAATACAGTTTTCCATAGGGCGCAGGAGGTTGTGTTGCCTGATTTTTGTCCCAACCCGTCCCATGATCGGGAATGACAATGGCACACTTTGGATGTCCGCAGGGCATTGCGATATTATGTCAAGCGGACTGCGCCTTTTCGCAAATCTGAAGCCCTTTTTATCTCATTCCAACCGGCCTCTAAGGGTCAGAAGGTTTCATCTTCCACCATTGGCAGGTGGATCAGGGCGTGTATTGCGGAAGCGTATCAGGCGTGTTCCTTGCCGGCTCCGCGGCATGTGACGGCGCATTCTACTCGAAGTGCCGCTACATCTGCGGCATGGGCTACACAGGCCTCTATAATTGACATCTGTAGGGCGGCGACTTGGTCCTCGCCTTCCCCCTTTGTGCGCCACTATAAACTTGATCGGTTTGCCTTGGCAGAGGCTTCTTTTGGTCGCAGGGTACTACACCAAGTGGTGCCGTCGACAGGGATACTGGCCCAAGCTGCTTCCCACCCAGAGGGACAGTAAGGCTTTGGTATGTCCCATCGGTGGATTCTCCATTCTTCATGCTGGAGAAGGCGTTGTCTTACCTGAACACCTTTTCTCAGCATGATGAATGGAAAATCCACACCCATCCCTTTTGCGCAGTCGGGCACAGTGTTAGGGATCTGGGAGCCAACACGTCGTGCTGTCATTGCTTCGTCCTCATCGAAATTGGGGGCGTGGCCTGAGCCAGGACAGGCGTGGCAGCTTTGACTGACTTGGTCTAAATGGGCAGGAGGTCAGATTCAACCCATTGGTGGATTCTCCATCATGCTGAGAATAGGCGTTCAGGTAAGACAACGCCCCTTCTCTCTCATACTCTTTTATATAGGGGCATCGTCTGTCTTCTCATTTATGTAGAGGTAGGTAGAAAATTTGTGTTATCTCCAGTTTTCCAGATTATTGGATTCACAATCATTCCTCTTTATTTGTAAGATTAATGGGAGATAGAATCAAGCTACGTTTGAAAACTGTAGTTAATACATCAATAAGAATTAATACATGAGTGAGATTAAAATATATTTTAACATCTTGGTATTTGCCATGTTAAATGCAGATGTTTATTGATTTTACCAAGGGGGAAAAAAAAAAGAAAATAATGTGAGTATAATTTTTGCCCTAATATGTTGTGGAGTAAAATTGCAACTGAATCAGCAATTATAACTTATCGCGGTGCTATCCAGAATCAGTAAATATAAAACACAGTTGTAAACAAGTAAATATATTTGAACTAGAGATTAATGCATTAAATGTGTATGGCAGTTCACTTTGGGGGAAAAAAGTATAGAGTTATATCCTTGAATGTTCTAATAATGAAAGTGATTTTAAAAAACTGAAATTTTGCAGGGTTTTAAAACTAGACTGTCATAGGTGGCATACACGATATGTATTTTGATAGAATTGTGTGTGTGTATTTCTTTATCTCATGGTGGCAAAGGGGAGTTGGAAGTAGATATAAAACAGGCAACCATGGCTCCTGTTGCTAGGAAGCCTTTTACGTAGAACATTTTATGGCATGTTTTTATTTAGTTAGTATCTACACAGCTTAGTTGCTACATGATAAATAAAGACAATTATATACTCAAAAATATTTGCAGACAGTTAGATTACAGAGATTTATTCAACAGCATTTTTAGAGGCTGCACTGTTTTTACAGGACTAAACCCTGAATTTGAGTCCAATAGAGCTTGTATCTTGATAAAAGCATTCAGTACACAAAGTAATAATTTCAACATAATATTAGTATTGTTCATTTCTATGGAGGAAAAACCATACTAGTAATTTGTTTATATTTTCAAGAATATTCCAGTAGTTTCTGAATTTCTTTTAACAGTGAATTTGGGGAGCTGGCAACTATTGGTAGTCCTTGACTTGCAATCACAATTTTGTCCAGAATTTCTATTGTAACTTGGTGCAGTTTAAAGCAAGTCATCATTAGACTAGACTAGACTAACCCAATTTTATTTTTTACCATGGTTTTTAGGGTGATCACTGCAGTCATTAAATAAAGCATCAAGATCATTAAGTGAATCTGGCTTCCCCAATTGACTTTTCTTGTTAAAACTGGCTTGGAAAATGGCAAAATGTGGTTAGATGATTGCAAGATACTGCAGTCTTCATAAATGCAAACCAGCTGCCAGGCACCCAAATTTGATCACGTGACTGTGGGGGTGGTACAACAATTGAAAGTTCAGTCACTTTTTCCAAGGCCATCATAACTTTAAAATGTCATTAAACAGTTGCAAGTTGTATATATAGTGTCTCTCATATACTTATATATTCAAGGCAGAAATACAATAATGTTTATTTAGTTATTTTTCACATTTTTAAACCACTCATTTCCCTTATAACTCCTTATATCTGGGTTTATAAATCTTACTGAGAAATAGGTATGGTGAGACTAGTTACATACCATTTTTTTCCTGGATCAAATCAGCATGCATTACTTTATAATATTATCTTGCCTCATATCAGGAGCATAATGTAATGAGTAATACATCAGGAACTTGGTGTATTACTGAGTCCTGTGATATTCCATTTAAAATTGAAATATTTACTATCTTTTTTTTTTACTAGAGAGCGTGATTAGAATTATGAAGTAAGTTAGGGTTCCTTCTGCTCTGTTGCACACAAACATTGTGGATCTGACACTGTTTATCTAACAGTGCACTCAATACTGCTTGAGTAGGGGAAATTGCACAAAACAAGTCCAGAGCATCAGCATTTTCATTGTATACCGAGCTGAGTCTCTTCATATGGTCACATCCCCTTTTTAATCCTGGTCCTCATGTTTCTTTCCCAGTCCAGCCTGTTTTTGTGGTGTCTGTTGCTGGTCTCCCTGAGCTTATGTTCTTGTGGTTTGAATGTTTTTCTATGTGGCTCAGTGTGTTAAGACCTGCAGAACTTAAGTGGTGGTATTCAATTGGTTCGACAGGACAGTGATCTAGCATTAGTGGTTTGTGGTAAGCAGAGAAGTGATGGCTGCTTTTAAGTTGGATTTCCTCCCAGAAATGATGGTGGATCATTGCTCCTTGAATGCCAGCCCGATGTAAGTATTTTGTTTTCAAAGTCATCTACATTGATACTGATTGCTTTTGAGTTTATTATTTTGAAGGGTTTGGGGGTGGGAAATTTGCTCAATGAGTTAAAGCAAATACATGTATTTAGATTATAAAAATAGAGCCTGAAATATATTTAGTTAGATCAATATTGGGCAAAATAGCCAATTGTTCCATAGAGGGCTAATTCTAGGGAGGTACATTTTATTTGAAAATATACAGCTAATAGTAATAAAGCTGTATATTGGCATGTCATTCTAATCTAGGAAGTAATGCCCTAAATACATGTAAATCTTTATAGCTTGATATTTAGCACATTAAATATGAAATTTAATGTACTATATTTCTTCATAATTTATTATATTTTAAATCCAAAATGTTGTAAATATTACTATGGGTAATATAGTTATCAAAGCATTTCAGTTATCTATGATTTATTATTGAAGTATTCACTACATTGGAATAAATTGGTTTCAGGTAAGTGTGCAAAGTATGTTGACTTATTTTTCTTCAGATAAACTCTCAGTATGCTTTATGTAAAGTACATTAGGGTCCCTCAGTCTTTATCAATATGTAATAACTTCTCTGAATGAATAGTTTGACATGGTTGTGTGTGTCGATAGAGCTTTATAGAATATAAGAGATCCCTTCCTCACATATCTTGAGGAATCTTAATTCAGTGGAAGAAAAACTGGGAAGGGGAAGAAGAGTTGGAATTAGAGATATATAGGAAATAATGCATTACTTCAGTTGGAAATATTTAGAATGAATCACAGCAGACATGGAAATGTGTCTTATCAACACTTATATCCTAAATAAATTACCTATCAGATAGTACTCAACGATTATAGATGTATTTAGTTTTACTTGATAATGGTTTAAGGCAGAAATCCTCAGGTATGCATTTTATTTATTTTTTGTAGGGCCTCCCATATCAAACAAGTGACTCTGAGTGGTGAACAATCATAAAATCAATTAAAGCCAAATTACAAGCACAACACAAAATAAATACAGCTGCCAAGAAATTACAATCCATAGATATTAACATAACCAGAAAATGGGACCCTTAACACATTCGGGGGCCCAGCACATAACTGGGTCTTTAAGATCTTACAAAAGGCCAAAAGGGTCAGGGCTATCCTAATCTCTGAAGGGAGAATGTTCCAGAGAGCGTTTTGGTTAACCCAGGGGTAGGCAACCTCGGCTCTTTTATGACTCATGGACTTCAACTCCCAGAATTCCTAAGTCAGCAAAGCTGACTCAGGAATTCTGGGAGTTGAAGTCCATGAGTCATAAAAGAGCCGAGGTTGCCTACCCCTGGGTTAAGCTGTCAATGTTAATTGTATGTACCACCACGATTCACTGAAATACCTCAGCTTTATGTTTAATATCAAATGTAATTGCTTCTCCATTTGGTAGAGCTTATCCCATATTTTCATTTAAATAAGATGCATTTTTATTTAAATATATCTCTTAAGCTTTGAATTAATTAAAAAGTAAATATTTTTCAGTTGAAAAATTTGAGGTTTAAAGTACAAGAACTCATAACAGTACATTAAATTTGTCCATTGAATTTCACAAATTAGGCATAAGATGATAACAGCCATTAGACAAAATATTGAAAGAAAGTAGCATTAAAATTATATTTCAAACCTCACTTGAATTATCCTTGTTTTTCCCCCTGATGGTCAGTAAAGATGTAGATATTGGCACTTCCCTGGAAATTATGCTGCACACTCCTTAGATAAATTAAAAAAAATTGCCCCATATGCATATTCTACTTCAGTTCTAAACTTCAAATATGAAATATATACCTTAAAAGGGAAGGAAGATCATGTACGATATAGGAGGATTAAAGAAGAATACTTAAGTAATTTTTGCTTAAATTCTTAGCCTTTGCAGTCTTTTGTTACTTTTAAGGATTAATGTAAGGGAAATTGTTAGTTAAAATTATTCTCAAAATGCTTTTAAATACTTAAAATTTAGCATACTTTATTCCTTTGAGGTGGCTATTTAAAGCAGTTATAAAAACCAGCTTGAGCCCCACAGCTGGATCAAGTCCTCTCTTTCTTGTAGACCAGGCATGTCAAACTCGTGACGTCGCGTGACGTATCGCAACTTTTTCCCCATTGCCGGCAATGGGGTGGGCGCGGTTTCGTCATGATGCATCCGGCCCACGGGCCGGCAATTTGACATGCCTGTTGTAGACTGAAGGAGCAAAGAATATAAACACTACCCTTCTCATTCAGACACTTACTTCTAGAGCAGCTCCTTCCAGAAAAATAATATCTTTAGGAATGGTCTAAGATGGATGAAGCACCAAGCAGCCATACTTGAAGGGATTTCTCATGTCACCCCTTACACCTTTGTATCTGACATGTCCTACCATGTATATTTAAAAGAGAAAGCCTAGCAAGGTGGGAGCCATGAAGTAACACTACTCTGAAACATTCTCCCAGGTAGGCGTACAAGAGGCTCTAGATCAGAGGTTCCCAATCTTTTGGGCACCAGGGACCGGTTCTGTGGATAAAAGTTTTTCCGCGGACCAGAGGGCGTGTGGTTTTGTGTGCTGCCTGCATCCCGCGGATGGGGCTTTGTGCGGACTGGTTGCTGGCATGCCGCAGCCCGGTACCGGTCCAGGGACCGGGGGTTGGGGACCCCTGCTCTAGATGAAGTTCTGATAGCTAGATGGATGGCTTTGGTAGTTCACATTAATCCCATGAGGTGAAGGTTGGACTTCAGTAAGAGTGAGTACATATAGAAAGAATATCCAGTTAAAAAATAAATCTAAATTATCTCACTATTTTTTAAATGTAGAATATTGGGATTTACATTACAGTGGGATTCATATTATAACATGATTTTCAGCTAAACCTGTTGAAGCACATAATAGAAATGGAAGCTGAATTGAGAACTGTCAGAATTGAGAGCTGTCAAGAAAAAGGGAATGAATATTGTATATCCAGTTCAAATTTTATTTTTATCTTCAAGAAAAATAGGATTTTTAAAAATGTCTTTTATTGATTGAAAAATATAAACGCATTAAGGAGACAGCTGTCATCGAAAGCTGTGCAACTCACAATGAGTACTTTATAATATCCATGGCAGCTTAGCATCTTGCTAGTAGCACTATCTGGGGAAGAATCTATTTAGCAGGGCCTTATTTTGATTGTCTTAATGCAATTGTTACTTAAAGTACATCCATTTTTATCATTTCTACCAATTACAAAGTTGATGAATTAAAAATGGGTGGTTTACATTTTACAAAGATTCCTTTGTAATTCGATTCCCACATCAAATTTATGTGCCTGCATTCTACCCCTCAAACTTTTTTTACCTACTTCTCCAAAAGGAGAAAATCACATAGACTTAGTCATTCAGTGTTCTGTAGGGTCACCATGAAAAGTTCATGGTTGAAGGGCAAATGTTTACAGGCCATTGTATGATTTATAATCAGATGCTTAACTGTTTTGAAACTAATTAAGACCTCAGAATAAATGATACAGTTTGTCCACAGTGGAAACAACATCTATTAGGGTGTTTATGTAAAATTCCCCAAAATGGAAGAAACTGGATCTCTTAATAATCAACTTTGTTTTCTGTTTGTGTTTGGTATTCTGAACAGTGTCTTTCTCCAGCATGATAGATGGAGAATCCACGAATGGGTTAACTGTCTTCCTGCCCTATTAGACTAAGTCAGTCAAACTTGCCACGCCCCTCCTTGACCAGGCCACTCCCCAGTCTTGACTTAGTCTCAAGCCCTACGGACGTGCAAATTTGGCTCCCAGTCTAATAGCTGCAGGTTGTATCAGACTTTTATTCCATTCGTGGATTTTTCATTTGCTGCTGCCATCCGAACAGCGCTGGGCTCATCGCTGTCCTAGATTGCATTGCTAGAGGATCAGGGAGATCAGCCTGAGTCTCTGCTCAGTCAGGATTATTGCGGCCGCCATTTTGGACGCCACGTGGCGCGCGGCTTCTTAGCAGCCGCCTGATTGTTTATTTGCTTGCTGGCCTTCCTTTGTCAATCAGCATCAGCTGGCATTTGGAGCAGGGTCACTTTATCAAAAACGGACTGCTCCGTCTCTCTGCCTTGAAATTCAGCCTTTCGGAGGCTGCGGCAGCCGCGGCCACCATTTTGCCTCAGCTTTCGGTTTCGAGCCGATCCCTCCGGATGGAGGGAGAAAGGGGGGGAACGCTTGTTGACTGCCTTTACCATTTTCTGGCTCATTGTTCCCAATTTTGGACGCCCCCTGTTTCAAGCGGCAAGTTTCAAACGGGCATTTTATTTCTTCCTTGCTGGTTTGACTGCTTAGGGTCAGCAAACATCCCCTGATCGTGGGCTTTATAGGCCCAAAATAAAAGGGGAGGCGCTCTGGCATTAACTGGCGCTGTGCGGCTGTGCTTTATCAGCACCTTCCTTGAGACCTATTGTACGGTCCTTTTCGCTTCAATCTGCGCTCAGTGAGGCGCGAAGCCTTACAGGCGGACAACCATCTATATCAATTAAATCAGGCTTCAACCCTGGTGCCTCCCTTGCCTGCGCATCTACTGGTGCGCTGGCTTTGCCACCTCAGGCCTTGCCGCCACAGGATATTTAGCGTGCTGGTCATTACAACAAAGGCTTTTATACACCTGGTCTTGTCACTGCCAAGTGATCTAACTCTGTACAGGCTGTCATCACTGAAGTGATTTTGCCACCCCCATAAGCCTGACCTATCACGCTAGTGTGCTGACTGTCGCCAATTGCTGGCTTTGTTGCCACTCAACGCTCTACGCACGAGCGAGCTGTTGTCAGTCAGGTGAAATTGCCGCTGCCGTAGATCTGACCATGCGCTAACAGTGCAATTAACCGGTCTAATAGCCATCTGGAGCATTGTTGGTGTGCCTGAGTCCATTAAGTTGGTCCTGCAGCCACCATTACCAAAAGTACCTACCTGATCCCAGCAAGTGGCATTCAGCCACAGGTAGTGTTCTGCTCCCTGTTGATTGAGATCCCTCTCAGCACACCACTGAGATATCTCGTTTATGATGGCTGACAATCCTCAACCTACCCAAGGTACCGCTTCTTCCTCCACTGGCCAAAAGAAGCATAAGTCCTCCAAGCAGGAGGCTGCAGAAAAAATCAAGGCCAAAGCCATCTCGGGGAAGACACCTTCCAAGACGGCGGAAAAACAGGCCAGTAGGAGGCACCAGGCATTGGAGAAACAATTCTCCAAAGCACAGAAACATGCCTTGATGGAAACAGAGGATACCGAGGCTTTGGTCTTTGACCTTCCACTGGGTCCCTCTACCTCTGCCCAGGGGGTTTGGTCCCCTGAGGGGATCCCCGGCCACTTCCTCCCATCCATGGCCGAGCAACAACAGATATTTCCTCTCAGCGAGGAATCAGTCTCACAGCAGGCACCTCCGGTATCCAGGACCCAACAATCAGGTCCAGAGGCCACCTTCATGCCCACAGTAGCTGGGCTCAGGGCAGTTGAGCCCCAAGGAGCGCTTTCACCTGAACAAATTCAGGCGCTCATCGCTCAAGCTGTCGACCAGGAATTCGCAGCCA
This sequence comes from Azemiops feae, assembly GCA_023970755.1. Classification (NCBI taxonomy): domain Eukaryota; kingdom Metazoa; phylum Chordata; class Lepidosauria; order Squamata; family Viperidae; genus Azemiops; species Azemiops feae. Next base: position 5,046,560 of record JALGBA010004098.1, on the reverse strand, counting down.
GATCTTATCACAGTTCCAGGCCCGAATCGGTGGTCTCCATGGCTCCATCATATGTTTCCCAGTCGGGAGCACCTGAGTTCCATGGCTCAGCCTCGCCATCCCGGTCCTCTCACAGCAGAGCGTCATTCTCTGCAGAGTATGACCAAATGGAGATGCCATTGTCGGAGGATGAGGAGCCTTCACAGGACCCTCCGCCATTTGTGGGCCTCTTCAATCCGGCCCTTTTCAAATCTTTGCTGCACAAGGCCAGCATCACCGCCAATGTAGGTCCCAACCAAATTCCGCAACCTACTCCTTCATCCGGCTCGGTTTCAAACCCGATCTTTTCTGAGCCCGTGGTGCCTCACCAACATGTTACCTGTCCCCCTTTATTCTTGAACACCGTTCGGAAACAGTGGTCTACACCTGGCACTTTTCCTTCCCTGGGGGGGACGGACAGGAAATTATTCAGTGCAGCGCCAGCCTTGGCTGACGCTCTCGAGGTGCCAGTAGTAGATGAACCTTTGACCCCTCTGTTTTCCTCATCCACGGTGTCTGGGGATGTGGCCGAAACCTTGAAGGCCGAGGACAGGAAGTCGGAATTGTCTTTTCACAGGACACCAGGCAGTGGCTTGGGCGGTGAGAGCGGCTACTTGCACATCTTTCTTCACCAGAACCTCTCTCCTTTGGCTACGTCAGCTCCAGGCCAAAGTTCCTCCAGAAGAGGTTCGTATGCACCAAGACCTGAGCAAATTGGTGGCAGCTTCGGAGTACATGGCTGACGCGTCTTTACACGCCACCAGATTTTCTTCTAGGGCCATGGCTTCTAATGTCACAGCTCAACGGCTTTTGTGGCTCAAACGCTGGCGTGCTGACGCCAAATCTAAGTGGTGTTTGGCTGCAGCCCTGTATCAGGGTGGCCAGCTATTTGGAGAGGCTCTAGCACCTTATTTGGTGGAGAATAAGGATAAGAGGAAGGTGATGGCTCACCTCACCAGACGGGCTGAAAGACGCCCTTATCCGTATGCTCGCCGGCAGTCCTTTCAATCGGGCAGGATCAGATCCTGCACAGCCTTCCCGTTCCTTTACTGCCAGACAGGATCGCCAGTCTGAAAGATTTGGCACCAGGGACAGACCCAGGCAGCAGTATCAGGGCAAACGTCCCTTTCGGGGCGCGGGCGGTCGTCCCTTCAGGAGGTCCAAGTGACTACAGGGAGGCCCCTCCCATAGGTGGCAGACTAGCTCTTTTTGCCCACCAGTGGGAAGCCACCACCACAGACTCCTGGGTTCTCAACACCATCGGGTGCGGCCTGTCCCTGGAATTTGTGTCTCATCCACCAGGGCGTTTCATTTCTTGTCCTCTGTTAAAAAATCCGGTCAAGAAAAATCTCATGCACCAAGCCATTTGACACCTCTTGGACATAAGAGCCATAGAACCAGTACCGGCTGGTCAACTGGGCAGAGGATTTTATTCCATCCTCTTTGTGGTTCCGAAGGCCTTAGGAGGATGGAGGGCTATACTCGACCTGAAGGGTCTGAACTCCCACATTGCATACAGGAAATTCAAGATGCAAATGCTCCGTCCATACTGGCCAGCGTCAGAAAGGGAGACTTCCTGACGTCCATAGACCTCACGGAAGCATACCTTCATATCCCCATCCTTCCCGATCATCGGCAGTTTCTCGGGTTCTGTTACATGAATCACCATTACCAATACAGAGCCCTGCCGTTCGGCCTCTCGTCAGCTCCAAGGGTGTTTACCAAAGTACTGGCGGTGCTCGCCACACATTTGAGACTGGTGCTGGTACGCATTCAGTGCTATCTGGATGACCTTCTCATCCAGTCGCCCTCCATTCCGGCCGCCCAATCGGACCTGGCCTTGTCCATCAAGACCCTTCAAGACCATGGGTTTTCGGTGAACTTTCAAAAGAGCCAGACGGTTCCCTCTACCCGCCTCCTGCACCTGGGCGCGGTGATAGACACAGACCGTTGCCAGATCTATCTGTCTCAGGACTGTCAAGACAACATCCAAGCCCTGGTCCTCAAGGTCCGCAGGGAGCGTGTAGTGACACTGGCTGTGCTCTCCCAACTGTTGGGAAAGATGATATCATGCATAGCGATAGTGCCTTGGGCCAGACTACACTCCAGAAACCTTCAATGGTTCTTGCTCCCATTTCAAAGACTGGGCACCAGCTCCTCCAACCAAAGGGTAAGGGTTCCACATCAGACCCTACAATCCCTTCAGTGGTGGACCTCCCCAGCGGTGGCCAGAGGGTCATTGTTCAAGGAACCCGTTCGGCTCACCCTGACTACAGACGCCAGTCTGTTTGGCTGGGGAGTGCACCTTCAGTCATAGTTGGCTCAGGGCCGGTGGTCCCGGTTAGACCTGAAGCACAACATCAACTGGTTGGAGCTCAGGGCCATACATCTGGCTCTCCGCCACTTCCGCAACAAGATTGCGAGGCAACACGTGCTGGTCCTCACGGACAACGTGGCGGCGAAAGCCCATGTGAACCGGCAAGAGGGTACCCGCTCAAGGTCCCTTATGGCCAAGGCCCAGTTGCTGGGATCCTGGGCAGAGACCAACCTCTCCTCCCTCAGAGCTGAGCACATCTCGGGAGAGGCGAATCAACAGGCGGACTTTTTGAGCAGGTCGACAGTGGATCATTCCGAATGACGCCTGCACACGGATCTCTTTACAGAGATATCGGAGAGGTTCGGTCATCCGGTTCTGGACTTGTTCGCGTCTCCGGCGAACTCCCAGCTCCCGAGATTTTTCTCCCGGTTCCCCTCTCCGGGGGCGGAGAGTGCGCACGCCCTCCGCAGTCCCTGGCCACGGGGTCTGTTATATGCGTTTCCTCCTCTCCCTCTGATCCCGGCAGTCATCCGAAAGTTACTGCAGGAGCAGGCACAGGTGATATTCATTGCTCCACATTGGCCAAGACGGCCGTGGTTTGCAGACCTCGTGAGCCTTTCCACGTCTCCTCCGTGGAGGATCCCTCCGGATCGCATTTCACTCAGCCAGGGAGCTCTGCAACATCCAGAGCCCCAGTGGCTCCAGTTAACCGCCTGGAACTTGAACGCCGGATACTGACTCAAGAGTCCTACTCGTCGGGTGTGATTTCAATGATTCAGGCCTCCCAACGGCCAGTGACAAATCGCATCTACGACTCAACTTGCAAAAAACTTGGTGATATAGCCATTGGTGTGAAAAGAACCAACTGGCTCTCTCGGATGTGACTATTCCAAGAATCTTGGATTATTTATTGGAAGGCCTCAACAAGGGCTTGGTGCCCAATACTATCCGCAGACAGGTAGTGGCTCTCTCCACGTTGCTTACTTGTGACAACTCAGAGCCATTGGCTCAGCATCCCATGGTACGCTCCTTTATCAAGGGGGCCACCAACACCAAGCCGCCCGTGGTTCATCGGTATCCCTCTTGGGAGTTGCCGCGGGTCATACAGGCCCTCACCAAGCCGCCATTCGAACCGATTAGAACCTGTACTCTGCGGTCCTTGTCTATCAAGGTTGCCTTCCTGATTGCCATTACATCGGCTAGACGTATTTCTGAACTGGCAGCTCTCTCTATCAGAGATGAACTGTGTGTCTTTCATCAAGACAGAGTGTCCTTCGCTTGGATCCGTCCTTTATCCCCAAGGTTAACACCTTGTTTCACAGGACGCAGGAAATTGTTCTGCCAGATTTTTGCCCTAATCCATCTCATGACCTGGAACGACAATGGCGTGCACTGGACGTCCGCAGGGCATTACGCTATTACATCAAGCGGACGGCGGCCTTTCGCAAATCAGAAGCCCTTTTTGTTTCTTTTCAGCCCTCTTCTATGGGGAAGAAGGTATCTGCCTCTACCATAGGCAGGTGGATCAGGGCTTGCATTGCAGGGGCGTATCAGTCGCATTCCCTTTCAGTTCCACATCATGTTACTGCTCATTCCACTTGCAGTGCTGCGACCTCAGCAGCATGGGCAACTCAGGCGTCCATTGCAGACATTTGCAGGGCGGCGACATGGTCTTCGCCTTCCCCTTTTGTGAGGCATTACAAACTGGACAGGTTTGCCTCTGCAGACGCCTCTTTTGGCCGGAGAGTGCTACAGCACGTAGTGCCACAGGCCCAGACTGCTTCCCTCCCTCCCATAGGGACAGTGCGGCTTTGGTATGTCCCATTCGTGGATTCTCCATCTATCATGCTGGAGAAGGGGCGTTGTCTTACCTGAACGCCTTTTCTCAGCATGATGATGGAGAATCCACACCCACCCCTTAGGATCAGTCAGGTCCAGTGTCAGGGGTCTGGGAGCCAACACGTCAGACTGTCGTCAATAGCTTCGCCTACGTCAAGACTGGGGAGTGGCCTGGTCAAGGAGGGATGTGGCATGTTTGACTGACTTAGTCTAATAGGGCAGGAAGACAGAGTTAACCCATTCGTGGATTCTCCATCATCATGCTAAGAAAAGGCGTTCAGGTAAGACAACGCCCCTTCTCTGAAATTACAACTGCCATGCCAGCTACTTGATTCCCTATTTTATCATAAACAGACATTTCATGAAGCTAGAATACCAAGGTGGATTCTGTGATTTTTTTTTCATGTTATCTCTAGGCTAAAATCCAGAGTTTCTAGTTCAAAATCAAAAGATAACATATTTGTAATCATTATATTTTAAAAATAATTTATTATTATTGTGGCCGTGGTCGTAAATGTGAAAATGGTCATAAGTCACTTTTTTCAGTGCCGTTGTAACTTCAAACATTCACTAATAAGTCAAGGACTACTTGTAGCATGAAAGGCATCATAAATTTATGACAACTAATTCCTGAAATTATTGTATCATCTAATGTATCACAGAGGAGATGGATCATCATTTCATTATGAAAACCCAGACACAACCCTGCTTAATAATGCTGCTAAATATCACCCAACCATTGAGCAAATTTGGCTGGGGTCTTCAGCAGATACCTGCACAGAGCAGTTAATATATGTAATATATATTCAAAATAAAATGTGCACCATCCAGAGCTGCAAAAGTTGAGCAGTCTTAAGAAAGAGATAAATTGTAGTTATGGGGATATCCCCCTAATCCTGTTTCTCATACAAACGTCTCACTATAAGATACTTTCAATTGTTTTCTAATTGTAAAAAAATAGATTTGGTATCCTTTTTTGGGGGCCTAATTAACCTTCTTTCTCTAGTTCCCCAAGATTGCAACTTCAGAGATATCCGATTCCTTAAAAATCTTATTTTGTAGAGTCATTTTGGTGTAGTGGCTAAGGTGCTGTCCTAGAAACTAGGAGTCTGTGAATTCTACGCTTGCCTTAAGAAAAGGTGGGATAAAAATCTAATAATGAAAAACAACAGTCTAAGCAGTAGATAATTTACCTTCCAATAGGAGTGCTGTTATTCAGCATTTTAGCCATCCATCCTCTTCAAGCAGAGTATTCCATGTCTCCTACCAGATTTGTGGTTTTGGTTTCCAGCCAATTCGTGGTAGGGTTTTTTTCCTCCCCTCTTATATGTCTATAGGTACTAGGCTGCATTCTGTGGTTCCCCTTTAGGTTTCTGTTTTTAAATATGTCTTTTCTAACTTTTAGGATTCAGGTACATTAATACCTTTAGCTTTAATTGGGTCAGCATTCATTATCTTTTCATTATTCATCATTCATCATTATAAAGCAATCTTTCTGTTCATTCTATTTGATTATTTTTCTTACTCAATTAGGTTAAAAGAATATCAGTTCTTAGGTACATTTTGCCAAATTAGAAGCATTTTTAGGATGGATCTAATTTAAATCATTTTTCAAGAGGAAAAGCTTTCTAAGAGTTCATCCTTATGGATAATTATTCTTCAGTATCCAGAGGCAGTTTCATTTTTAGAAGTACAAATATAGAGCAACTATATTTTTTTCCAGATTAATTTACATTAAAAAAAATGGAACAATGAATTAAGTACCTAAAAAGCAGGTATATACTTTAAAAATAATTATGAGGAACCAAATTCTAATTATTTTTAAGTTAATTATTTTGAATATTTGAAATATATTTTCTCATGATGTGCTCGAACAACTATCACTGATTTTTAAATTACAGTACATTAAATAATATTGACTTTCTGTGCACTTTTAGAGAGAGTTACAGTCACTTTAAAGTATGTGCCCAGCTCTTATTTATTTTCAAATGATTATTTATCCTAAAACATTTTCACTTATAAGCTGCTAAATAAAATTAGAAACTTTCAGGCATATTTGGGAGACGGTAGTGAGTCATCAGCCAACCATCTTTTTTGTATAGAAAAATATTACCCTGAACTTTTTCCCCTTAGCATTTCAAATTTGTGTGTTATATTTAAATACGTTGAGTTTTAACAATTTAAATACTGTATATCAAGTAAAAGGTTGATCAGGACCTTGCCAGTAAAATCGCTTATCACATTTTTCTCATTGACTCATATAGCTCAAAGAAAATGAATGGCACATTGGATCATCCTGACCAACCAGACCTAGATGCTATCAAGATGTTTGTGGGCCAAGTCCCACGGAGTTGGTCTGAAAAAGACTTGCGAGATCTATTTGAACAGTATGGTGCTGTCTATGAAATTAATGTCCTGCGAGACAGAAGCCAAAACCCACCTCAGAGCAAAGGTGAGAGGTTTTTTTCTTCCCATCAAGTTTTAGAAAGACAACATTTGGCTGCACGTAGGACCACAGATAGAACCAAATGACTTAATGATTGGCGTCAAGCGTTGTGTACATTAAAGGTTTCACCCGGTTGTTTCCATTATTTATACCAACATGAGTGTTTCCAGGCACCTACTGGTGTCATTCATTTCTATATTTAATAGTAATAGTAAATTGCTATAGTAATAGTAAATATTTAATAATAGTAAATTGAACATTTTTTATTTTGTTATCCACAATGATATGTGTTAATTAAGTTTTATAAATAATTAGTATCCATTTAATATCCAATGAACATAATCTACAATATTGGTTTCATAGTATACACAAGGCTCTCAAAAGAATCATTTTATAAGACTGAAAATTATCCTGACCTTCAGTCCAGTTTATAAACTACTAATTTATTAGGAGGACAAGGACATTATTAAAATATGTGAGTCATAAATGAGGTGTGTGGGCAGTATTTCAAGAGCAGATGAGTTTTTATTGGGCCAGTTATACATTGTAGGAATTACAATTTGGTGGTCTTATATAGTAGAATGATAGAATCTGTGTCACTTCAGATGGTGGGCAGAGGGTGCTGGGAAAGAGGTAATACTGGGAAATTCTTTTTAGAAAACTATAGTAAGCCATCTTGTTCTGTTTTTTACTTGCAGGACATTTGGGGGTCCCCCCCCCCACAAAATCAGAAGAAATAATTATTTTATTTGCTTTACGAACTCATTGGGAAGCATATATTAACAAGACCTAATAAACATATAACATTTTAAATATGCTGTCTGATCTAGAAGGAATTCATGTGCAGAACAAATTTATTCTCTCATCCCCTGAAACATTATTAGTAGAAGATTGAAACCGTTGTAGCATAGGACAGAGTGAGTTGATAACGCTCTCCTTCCTCCAATAAAATTGTCCACTTTTTGTGGGACATCTCTAGATCTAACCTAGATTGTTTAAACATAGTCTATAAGTAGGTAGTTTTCATATCATACATTCTACCATAAATTAACATCTAATTAGTCAAGATTCTTGAAAGAAACAGCTTTCAGTCTTATAAAAAAAATTGTTGGTGGTCATGTGAAGGCTACACCTGGAATATGTGGCATTCAAATGTATATTACGTGTCTCAAAAAAGTTCAGAATTAGGATGCTAGAAATGCCCAATTTAGATAATTAACTAATGTAGTAATTTAAATTTGAAGTGGCTTTTAGTATGTGTTACAGAATGTGTTTATTTCATAGGGTGCTGTTTTGTTACATTTTATACCCGTAAAGCTGCACTAGAAGCACAGAATGCTCTTCATAACATGAAGATCCTCCCAGGGGTATGACAAATTATATAATTTCTATATCAGCAAAACCAGATTGGAAATACTACATTTTTCCTAGTAGATTGTGTGGAATCCTTTGTCCTACTGTATATTTATGACTTATTTTGTATCTCTTTGTTCAGAATGATTTTTTTTTACAAATAGAATGATAAGTACCTGACTATAACATGTTTCAAATTAATACAGTTATTTTGTGTATGAGTGATGGGTGATGCTTCGTAGGATGTGCTCAGGGCTTCGAATTCAACATTTTTCAAGATTGAAACGTCTCATTTCAGTCACTAAATAGTTCCAAGCCTTCCTAGAAGTGATTTAAGCACAAATAGGGCTAATTCAAATTCAAAATACTTCATAAATGGACAGTACAGGCCATTGTGAGCTTGAAATAATTATTTCATATTGAAAACATTTTGAATTTGTTTTCCATATTCCAAACAGATTACTTTATAAAATATAATATTCCTCCATTACTTTCTTATCACAGATGCACCATCCCATTCAAATGAAGCCAGCTGACAGTGAAAAGAATAATGGTAAGATTGTTTGGCCTTGGTATGTTCTATCACATTGTTGCGGCAACATTCACTGCATTATATGCCAAAATTGCAACTTATAAGGACACTTAAAAAAAAAAAAATAAAGACTCAGATCCCAACAATGCCATCAATGAAATAAACATCCTCTCACAATTTCATGTTATTCTGTTGAAAATCAGAATAAGAAATGCAGACATTTTTATTTCATATTCAAAAGAAGGCAGCTTCAGAAGTTTGAAACACTTCCGATAATGTTGAAATAGATTGTTTGAAACTCAAAACGTTTGTTTCCAGTTCATTGCTTTTTGCACACAGCTCTTCTACTAAACAGAGAGAGTAATAGATTTTTCTGACTCTTGCTCTAGACTGAAGCTTCTAGATTGGTGGTGGGAGGGTAAAGAAGGTATTCTGATGCTTATGATAATGTTCATTTTGGGGCAACCTACTGATAAATTTTGCTGGATTGTTCTATAAAAGGAACAAGGAAACTTACCCAATCAGGTAAAATAGTCAAGCCACTTTCCTAACTTTTGTTGTTGTTTTTTTCTCTTAGCAGTGGAAGATAGGAAACTATTCATTGGGATGATCTCAAAGAAGTGCAATGAAAATGATATCAGAGTGATGTTTTCCTCTTTTGGTCAAATTGAAGAATGCAGAATTCTACGGGGTCCTGATGGCTTAAGCCGAGGTACACGCAGACCTGTTTGCAACTGATGACTCTTCCCTTCAGACCTCTCTTCCTCCTCCTGTCTCCCCAACCCTTGTCTTCCCCCATCTGTATACACATACATGCCCCTTATATTTAATTGGGAAGTTTTAGAAATGGGCAAGATGCTGCTTCTGTTCAGGAGATAACCTGGATAAACTATTTAATTTTGACTGTATTCCCTTCTCAGGTTGTGCTTTTGTGACTTTTACCACAAGAGCAATGGCACAAACAGCAATCAAAGCAATGCATCAAGCACAGACCATGGAGGTAAAAAAAATAAAAATACCAATTTTGAGAGGTTTTTATGTTTGTAGTTCAGTATTGCTAATTGTATTCTAAGGACAATTTAAAGTGTTAGTTGTAACTTTTAAAGCCTGCACCATTTAGGGCCTACTATCTGATGATTGAGTTTTATTGACACCCATTAAAGTCAACAGAATACACCCTCTTAAAGATACCTTCACTTGAGATTCTCTTCATGTTTAGCTTCCAAGCTGTAGAATACACTTGGCCTCTCTTTTGCAGTATTACCAAAGGAGTTAATACTTCCCTTCTCAGCCAGATACTTTAGTTTATATTAAAAATCCCTTAAAATTCTTGTAGAAACACTTAAATCACTATATTTTCAACTGTTTTTGAGTTTTAAAGGTTTTTTTAAAAAAATTATTGATAACATCGACGGGTGGTAATAACACATCCAAATCATAATACATAAATGTTTAGTTTAAGCTTTCCAGTTACTATGCTAACATCTCTTCATTCTTACCCCCTGCATGGCACATTCCCACACTTCTCTCCACTTCTATGCAAAATAGGAAAGATATATAAGATACATGAATCTGCATTGGAATTCTGGAATGTGACAGGTTGCTTTAAAAAGCAGACACAGTTTCTGAATGTATGTTCTTTTTAAAGCAATTATTTAAAGAATGTAAATTGCTAGGATTTTGGAAAGATGACAAAAGCTACAGCTGTGTGAATTGTATTGCAGGGATGCTCTTCTCCCATCGTAGTGAAATTTGCAGATACTCAGAAAGATAAAGAACAGAAACGAATCGCACAACAACTCCAGCAACAGATGCAACAGATTAGCGCTGCCTCTGTTTGGGGAAACCTGGCTGGACTGAACACACTTGGACCCCAGTACTTGGCAGTGAGTGTATTTGACAGTTTCTGATCAGAGTTATTTTCTAAACAACTTAACACACATTTCTTGTTTGCAAGTATTCTCATTCTGAGACTCTTATAAGCTAAAAAATTGGTAGTGGTAGTAGTGGTAAGTACAGATGTTTGAAATGTTTTTTAGCATTGAAGTATTGCCATGTGTTAGGATTTCTATTGGTAAGGAATATGGCACTTAGTTGAGGACTTATGTTGTAGAACTTACACATTTATAGAGTAAATAGGGAAATGAAGGTTTATTTTTCTTTTTACTACAATACCAATATACAATACTCTACCAAATTGCACAGCACCCTGCCATATACACAATATGAAGATGTCAAAGCGTGCATAGTCTTATTGCGCGAGATAACCCAGGAGTAAACACAGTAAACAGTGGTCTATAGTAAATGGTGGTTTATCTTACACTATCTACAATATCATACACCAGGAACAATATACATACACATGCTAATACAGCAGGATCCAACACACCACAGTTACAGTAGGAAAATGGAAGAGAGAGAACACAGCAGCGGAGCCTTCCTTTTATACAACGGCTCTTAAAGAGACACAGACCTAGTTGGTTCTTAAAGGGACATAGACCCTGCTGGCTCTTAAAGGGACACAGACCCTGCTGAGTCATTCCCTTCATTACATCTTACATTACATAAGCTGTTTAGCTATTAAATCATTGCCTTGACAGAAGACATTACTGTTAATGTTACTGCCCTTATAGCCTTCTTCCCTTGTTTTTATTTATCTTGCCTCCTCTCAGAATATTTTTATAGTATCTGAGTAGGGAGGAGTTGGCAGATAAATGTTTCATCAGTGTTAGAAACCTTTGTAGCCAATGTTGGTGGCACACTAGCCATGAGTAAATGAAGAATATTTCACCTTGAATTGCATGAGCAATTGGATTGTTCCTTTTCTAATAGCATCCTTCTTGGTATGGATTCACTGCTGCTTTGTGTGTGTATTGGTGATATGTGTGGTCAGTAAGAATTGTGCTTGTAACGGCATTCTGGCTGTGGTGTAATGCAGTGTCTCCCAGAAGTGGAGCCAGCCCTCATTCTCACTCTTGTTCTGTTTTTGGTGTAATGTCTAGCTTTATTTACAGCTCCTTCAGCAGACAGCAGCTGCTTCTTCTGGGAATTTGAACACACTGGGCAACCTTCACCCAATGGGAGGTAAGTTTCTTTCTATTCTTTCCGCTTGGGATCTGATAAATAGGGTCAGTAACAAAGTGAAAAATGATTGGTGTGCTCTGATATATTAATATTAGTGAAGACAGATCTTGGTTGCCCGTACAAAAGAGCTCAGGCACATATTCAAGTTTTTAACTTGAATATGAATATGCAATAGCTGATCTTTTCACAAATGTAAGCACCTTCTCTTTAAAACTTGCTGTGTTCTACTTTATGGGAACAGGTGCCAATCTGACCTCACTATTTAAAAAGGAATCAAGGAATATTAAAGAAAAATTATGGGTCAGTTAATTTCACACCTGTTCTGAAGAAGAATGGTTGAAAGTATTGTTAGAATTTTAAAAAAAATATGTAGAAGACTTACTGAAAAGAAATCAGCATGATTTTCAGAAAGATTAGTCTTTTTCATTGATTTTCTAGACTAGTTTAGTATGTAAGCAAGTGCAGGGACAAGGCTGATTCCATAGGTAACTTTATACCTGGATTATAAATAAAGTCTTTGATACAGAATTATTGTGAACATGTTTGGTGGTGATTTTAAAGATTTGTGTGCCAATACCTTTTTAAACTTTACATTGAAGTACAAAGGGAGGTCTCCACAGCAGGTAAATGGGCTTCAAAATGGCAAATGTACTTCAGTGTAAATAAGTGTAAAATGAAATTGGCACACAAATCCAAACTTCACTTGTATATATATCGGATAGCTGACAGAGGTTGACCAGAAAAAGGATCTTGAAATTACAGTGGAGAGCTCAGTAAAAAAATCAGTCCAATGTGAGCTGCTGTTAAAAAAATAGAGTGAATGAATTTCATGCAAGGAATCATTAGGAAGAGAATTGAAAGTAGAATTGTTGATACAATAAAGAGCAAAAAATATCAGTCCATATGATAGAGGGGCTAGATATATCAGCAATTAAAGAGTTATTTAGCTTGGAAGAAAAGGGGTAAGATTATTGGACTGCTTCTTCCATCAAAACCCATTTTTAATCGATGATGATGCTGGGTCCACCAGTGGTTAATGGTATAGAAACAGACACACTGCATTGATTGATGTATTTCAGGGTTGAATGCAATGCAATTGCAGAATCTAGCTGCATTAGCAGCTGCAGCTAGCGCAGCTCAGAATACCCCAAGTGGAACAACTGCACTCAACTCTTCCAATAGTCCATTAAGTGTGCTCACCAGTTCAGGTAAAGGAGTTGTTTTATTTATTTGTTTGTTTTTTGTTTAATTAACCTATTTTTGCCTCTTTGCATACATAACAATAGAACCAGTTGCCATGATTTAATTATTAAACCTTGCCCTTTATGAAGATAAATAATTACATCCCAAAACGTGTTTATGATTGAAAAAAACAAGGAAGCAGGTGCTTCTGATTTGCTGAATAGTTATGTGATTTTTGCTACGTAATTACAGGTATATAGCAATAGCAATAGCACTTAGACTTATATACCGCTTCACAGTCCTCTCTAAGCAGTTTACAGAGTCAGCATATTGCCACCTACAATCTGGGTCCTCATTTTACCGACCTGAGAAGGATGGAAGGCTGAGTCAACCTTGAGCCAGTGAGAATCGAACTGCCAAACTGCTGGCAGCCGGCAGTCAGCAGAAGTAGCCTGCAGTACTGCATTCTAACCACTGCGCCACCATGGCTCATGTATACATGCATTCATATTTACAAGGATACACAGAAAACTTAAATTTCACAAGAGGGTATTTATTGTTTGTAAGTGTAATTGATCCATTTGTTCAATGAACACATTGTCTGAAATGTTCTACATTCTCTTGGATTTTCTTTGCAGATGCAATTTTTTTGAAAATTGAGATAGAATTTGGAGAAATTTGGTTTTACAGTGACATTATTTGTACCTTATACTATGACATGGCTTGCTTTAATCATGCTTTTTGAACAAGCCAGTTGGTCTTACAGATAAATGTAGTAATGATTTATTTCCATTTAGTAGTTTTTAACTTGAACATCTCAGAACTGGATGGGGCAGAAAAACTTACCAAGAATAATACATAGAATCACAAATGAGGCGCCTCCGCAAGTTTTCACATCATAAATCACAGCAAGCCAGTAGCAGATTTCTTTTAACTTGTGGCTTATTGCTGTAAAAGAAGGGATTATTATTTCTAATCTTATTTACATATCATAGTAGGCAAAAAGCAAGCCACACAATTGCTTGGAATTTTTCTATTGGAAACTTCTTTTATTTCTGCTGATTGGAACTAAATGGTGATAATTTTAGATATGGAATAAAATAAATAAAACTTAAGAAAATCACTAGAATTTAAAATTAAACTTACCTGTGCTTGACTGACCTCTTGCACCTCTTCTTTTTGTTGCCATACTAAGGTATGATATCAGAGTATGGTATGCATACCCATAATATGGAACAGGGTTAGTCACTGAGCCATCAGTATTTTGAGATGGCAAAAGAGAAAGAATACTGTGGCCTGAGTTATTCTGCTTAAACAGTAATAAATTGAGAGTTTGTAAGTAGCAAATGATTCTGGCTCACTGGATGAGCATTTCGTTGGATACTACATGGATACTCCAGAGGTTTTTCTTCCATTGCAATTTTCATCTAGGCAAAAAATAGCAGGATTGCTTCTGCATGTTGGTAAAAAATTGCTATTTCTTACCTGACTCATACTTCACACAAATTAAAAGATACATTTTGGAACCTAGAGGATACAAGGCTAAAGAGTGGGGATTGCTGTTCACTGAAAATTCTTTTGGAAAAATAGGAGAGAAAAAGGAAAGTTTATGCCACTTTCCACTTGATATTTTAGAAGGATCTTGAACATGCTTTATTTAGGCCTTTCAGAGATAGCGCTAAGTCATTTTGATACTGTTGGAAGTTCTTGCTGATGTTTTAACACACTCATTTTAAACAGCAGGTTCATCACCCAGTTCCAGTAGCAGTTCCTCAGTAAACCCAATGGCTTCTCTTGGAGCGCTCCAAACACTGGCAGGGGCTACTGCAGGCCTGAATGTTGGCTCTTTAGCAGGCAAGTTCAGTGCATTGTAAACAAAATTCAGAATCCATCGTTGTTTGCTTCATACCCATGTCTCAATTTCACTTACTTGATCAATTATCTTACTTGAAACCTTATGGGGAAAAAATATTTATTCATGTTTTCTGTACAGGAATGGCAGCCTTAAATGGAGGGCTAGGCAGCGGTGGCCTTTCAAACGGCACAGGGAGCACAATGGAGGCCCTAACTCAGGCATACTCTGGGATTCAGCAATATGCTGCTGCTGCATTGCCCACACTTTATAACCAGAGTCTTTTAACACAACAGAGTATTGGTGCAGCAGGAAGTCAGAAGGAAGGTAAGTAGGAGGCAGTGTTGAGAAAGCTTGTTCTTTAGCTATGTCGTACTGAGCCCTGGGTATCATATTATACTCAAAAGACTCTTCTCCAATGATACGGAATCTGAAGTTAAGGATAAAACATGGGACTTATAAACATGTTATAGTGCATTTTGCAGACATTTTTACAGAATATTGTGGCTGCTCTGAAACATCTAATTCTAAAATTCTGTTTAGTTTTATCTTTCACCCAACCAAGAAATTCATTTTTAAAATCGATATATACAGTGTGTTATTTTTAATATTTCCAGTCATATTTTGGGACCATCATTAATCATTTCTTATTTATGAGAAAGTACGTAGCGGTTTTTGCATACAGTATCCTTAATCTATATAGTTGCTTTGCAAGTTATTTGGCCAGTGCTGTTAACTGTTGCAAATTGGAGGATTGAAATTGCCAAAATCTTGATTTAGTGAAAAAAAAAAATTGGTTTAGTGAAAGGTTATCTAATTAATTTTACCTGATGTGAGAGTGCTGTTATTTTATGGATCATGTTGTCTCATAGGTCATATATTTATTGTGGTTGTATCACATTTTAATACATGACAACCTTATTGAAACATTAATCTGAAGGTGTAGGCTTTAAAATGGAAAGAGTGATGGCGCTCTGCATCCCTATTTTGAATTGTATTAAGGAAGTACAGCCTGATCATCTTATCAACGTTAAAGCATCACAACTTCCTGAAGTGGGCTAGAATTTATTGTGCCTATGTATTTAATTATCAAGATTTGTTTCTGTATTTCTGGTCTTTGACTGAAACTACAAATAATGGTCCTTTATTTTTTTAAAGTATTTTTTATTTTTACTATCTGTTCTTATTTAAAAATGAACACTAGGTATCATTTTGCAAGATAATTAATTTCTGCAGACAGATTTTTCACTAATAGCATGAGTTTTGACTGTTAATTAAACATGTTTTTACCTCTCCTTTATTCTCTGTATTAAAATCCAAGAAGTTCTACTTATTTTAATTTCCTTCTAAATGGATATTTTAAAGGTCCAGAAGGAGCCAATCTGTTCATCTACCATCTTCCCCAGGAGTTTGGGGACCAAGACCTGCTACAGATGTTCATGCCTTTTGGGAACGTTGTCTCTGCCAAGGTTTTCATTGACAAGCAGACCAATCTGAGCAAATGTTTTGGTATGTTCTGTTACATTGTTTTTCGTAAAAGAGAAGAATATTCGTATCAAAGGCAGTTGTTCGGAAGGTTTGTCCCACCGTCTTCCTCTAGTTATTTCTCTCAACTTCTCCCCTCAGAAGACAGTAACCAGCTGATGTATAATGAACTGGTACAGAAACTTATTGTGAAACATTTAAGTCAGCAAGTTGCTGCTCTGTAGCTAGCAGCTTAAGTAAATAGATGCATTGAAAAAACATATTGTAGTATTTCAAGTAACTAAAATCTTTTAGCTGAAAATATATCGACTTGTTTGTGCAAGCAAGTGATATGTAAGCAAAACATAGGTAAATAAAGCAACATGACTCTAAACTTAAAAGTAGAGCTACTATGATTGCTCGGTCATATATTTAACAATTGTGCTCACTAAAAATTACAGGTTTGGATGGCATCTGGAATATTCTAGCCCTTCTTTTCCAAGACATTAAACTTATCAGTAGAAGAATTGACATTTACAGATTGTAGCTCTAAAACGACTCGGTAACATCTGCTAGTTTGTTTGAGTCGAGTAGGGAAATTCTGCCTCAGTTGTATTTTTTTAAAAAATCCTATTCTATCTCATATGCTTTATCTGTAATTATACTAAAGGTTAAGATTGGTTTTGTATTAAAAGCAAAAATGCAAGCTGTGGTGATGGTGGGTGGGGATGATGATGATGATGATATACTCAGATATTCTTATCCTCTAATTGCACTTAACTGTAAGTTTTTCTTTTCTTAGGTTTTGTAAGTTATGACAATCCAGTCTCTGCACAAGCTGCCATCCAGTCGATGAATGGATTTCAAATTGGCATGAAGCGACTGAAAGTTCAGCTCAAGCGCTCTAAGAATGACAGCAAGCCATATTGAGTGCCCCTCCCCCTGGAACTGGAGTGAGAAGGATCTTCTGGTAAGTTGGGGAGGAGCCCACTTAGGGATTCAAAAACTCTTTAAGGCTGTATTTTTACAGTCACAGAAGCTGATTGATACCATTCTGTCTGGCACATCTTCTCCTGAAGACTCAGCTGCAGCCTCTACTGGGAATTCTGCGGATGGAGGACAACTTTGTGCTTTTGTTTCCAGTGTTTTACTTTGGAGCTTAGGTGCCATATCACTATTTTTTTTAAAAACAAAAAAAAAGTTTGCTGTGTTTGTAACTGTGTTTTTGAGAAGGACCAATGCCAGCCACCTTGGAGAGGAAAGGAAAATAGTAAGTGCAATTGGAAATGACACTGCATGACTTAGATATGAGGAGACCCCAATGATACTCATGAAAGGGGGAAGCAGGAAGCTGAATCCAAATCATATGGTGGTTGATTAATGAACAACCCCTAAGGAACTTTGCCAAGCTATTTGCTAGATTTATTTAGTAAATGCCTTATGTGAGAACTGTATACAGTATCAGTCAGTTGGAGGATAATAGTTGGGCAAAAATATTCATGTGGTAAAGGAAAAATGTAGTAATTATAATGCTAAAATATGTTTGTATAGTGCAATGTGTGTGGTTGCAGCTTATAAAAGTATCCAGTGATGTTTTCTGATCAGCTGTTTACACTTTGGACAGAACAATCTTTTTTTAAAATTGGATAATATGAATTAGTGTTTCAATTTCTTGGAAACTACACTTGAAGTTAGTTGGTTTAATGCAGTTATCTACACTTTAGGCTGTAATCCAGGAATTCCTGGATTTAATTTACAATCTTACTACAAATCCAATGTCTCATGATAAAATTTGTTCTTCCCCGTTCTAGAAATTGTACATGAAGGTGTAACTAAAAATGGTGCTCATAAAGTACAAGTTAAAACCTCCTTAGTGTTAAACTGACAGTTGGTTTTAAAATGAGCTCTTATTGCTCTGATTTCTGCCATTCTTTTTTTTTTCAACTTTGTGTGAGCGTGTGTCAGAATAATACTGGCCCAAAGATTTTTTCTTGTTGCTTATATAGATTTATTTTTCACAAATATTGTCAGCTTATTACATATCAGTTTTCCTTGTGAGTGTGTGCCAGTACAAAGGAATAAATTCAAAGGTCTGAATCTGTGCAGGATTTGGATCTGGTCTACATACTGCCTGAGCCCAGTGCCTAATAATTCAAAGTCAGATTTCTTTCCCTTCTAATACACATCCTTTTTTTCACATGGGTGTATGCCAAAAGCATTAAATTTTTATATACACTGTAGGTCTGAATCCAAAGGGAATTTTTAACAGTATGAGTTGAGCCATGGCAAGAAATTATGTAAAATCTAGTCCTGAGGCTAGAAAAAGCTACTCCTATTGTTAGGAAAGTTTACAGTGTTATATATAGATTCAGTGTATTGCTACATTGGATGGAAAAATAATCTCCAATGAAGATTCAAAAGCTGATCAAATTTGAAATGCCATTGTATAAGATAAAACTCAGTGGGAAAACCAGGTGTTTACTAGGGACTGGGTCCCCTTGTTTACTAAAACTGAGGCATTATAATTTGTGTAAGGCTACCCATCTGTGATTCAAGTTGTTTTTCTGATGAATTTGGAATCTCACTGCAGATTTATAACTTGATGAATGGCATAGTAAAAATTTAAACAGCGTTTATTTAAAAAGCATATACAGTGGTGATAAAAAGGTGGAATGGTCAGATTGCCAAATTTTCCATTTGTGCTGGCATGTGGTATCCTTCAGTGTTGAATATTTGGGGTCTAATTTAGAAGCATATGCATACACTTAGATAACTGTATACCATTTGATGTTTGTGCACTAGGAGAAATTTTATCCTGATATTATTAGGATGGGGGAGTGTTGGAGTGCTGAGGGTCCCAGAATTGTCAAGGGATTTTTTTAAATAAAAATAGACTTTCAGGAAAAAAAAGAGGTCATGGTTGGGAGTAGTTGCTCCAGTTGCAACCTGATATAACCAAGAATGTTGTTTCTATTTTTATAGAAGTTTTATACTGCTCCAGGGTGGAGAATATTTATTATCTAAATTATTTCACTGGATAAGACCAGGGTTTTGCATAATCCTGAATGTGATTGTGTAATGCATACATAAACAATGTGCATGATTGAAACTACTGACTTTCAGTGGCCTGTTTGTAACGAGGCAAACTGCTAAATAGGATAAGAATTAATGCTGTGAACCAGTGGAGGAGGAAAGCTGTGCTCAATTTTTGCTATAGTCACTCCTCCCAGTACTACTACTCTTCTCAGTCACTATTACTAGCTTTTCTAAATACTTTGTTGCTATTTATTCAATGTCCATATACTTTGTAACTTTTCTGTATGCTTCCATTATGACCGCTATGGGCAACTTTCCTCCTGTTGGAACTAGCAACACAATATTTGTGTTATGCTTATCCTATAATACAGTATTTCCTTTCATAGATGTGATCAATGCAAGTGCCCTAATTCCACTGTCAGAGTTACCAAAGTTAAAAATGCAGGTTAAATTCTAAAAATGGGATCTTTGGAATAGATTGACAGAATTCCTGTGCCTTCAATGGTGCCGTTCTGAATGATTTAAGATAGAATGCTTCAACCAAAATATTTGTTTCTTCTCAATTTCCCGTGACCTGGCCACAAATACTTTTCAAAACAAACAATGAAGATTTGTTTCCCAGGGAGAGTCCCACTTGGCAAGAAAATGAATCTGGTTTATACAAGGATACATATAGATGCCCCTTTGAGGTTTTGCTTCCACATATCATGCTGTTTTCTGCATAGATTGTTACTCTGCCTTCTCCCTCCGCCCAATTTTTGGCAGAAAATCAGTGAAGCCAATCAAATTGGAACATAATCATTTAGTTACTTGATATCATAATTACTTATATATACATTCTCAGATTAAAACAGTGAGTTTGGTAATACATATGCAGAAGGCTGAAATTGATAAAAGAACTCCACGTTATACTGAAAATTATATTGACCAGAGTTGGCATTCATGAACCACATTTTGCAACGTCAGAGCCTGAGTTAGTTATTGGGAGGGAGGGTGGATAACTTTAAAACAAAGAAATAGTCATCATGGTTTTGCAAGTAGCTTTTTAACTACGTATTTTGTTAATTCATGTGAATGGATAGATTCTGGGAAAGAGAAAAAAATTCTATTCAGGTTTTTGGGTATGTATTTTATGATAAAAATAAAGACTGTCAGCAAGCTAACTTTCATAATCTCACACCCTCCAAGGGTAGGAGCAAGTGTAATCTTTGCTGTTTCCTTAATTCAAACATATTTGGGCAAAAGACACTGCTTCTTAAAGGAGAGGTTGAGAAGTAGGGAGGGGTGCCCAAGTCACATCTTTGCCATCTTTGAACCTGAACGTTGCACACCTATAGTTAGATTAGAGGTTTTTCTGCCAGTGGGAGTCTTCTTGGGTTCCTTAAGGATACTCCAGGGAAGTGGCTTTACTAATGTACTTCTCTTGGTGTTACTATCAAATTCTTCCAGTGAATTCCCCAATCCTAGCATATTCAGGGGTATAGTGAATTACAATGAGAAGGAAAGTTAACAAGGATTACCCCTCCCTTGTTTCAGCTGAAGAAGGGTTGCCCTAGATCCCAAACATAAACTAACGGAAGGATGGTTTGTTTAAGGATCACTCATTTTGATTCCAAGCCAGTGTTGTTTTTAAGTAAGTTTAAAATTAAATAACATAGTGTAGCTTGACATTTGTTAAAAAAAAAATTAAATTATATTCACACAAATGTATACTTCATTTGTATTGTTCAGCTGAAATAGATCTCTGTATTTAAATAAAAATGTTGTAACATGCATTTATTACAATTAGGATGGAAGTGAGGGCAAATCTAAGAACAATACTTTTTCCAATAATCGTATGCTGCTTCAGACAATTGCTTATGAACACTATGTTAAGAGAATGCTTAAATGTGTTTGTCCTTGATATTTAGGTCTCTTGTGTTGTGATCCTGTTAGAGATTCTGTCACTTTGAAAATCTCTTGCAAGTCTCTGCAGATAAAAATCCTTCCTTTCAAAACTGGCAGAGGTGACTGTAGAACTTTTGAGAGTCCAGAGTTCCTCCTCACAGAATCAAAGAGCAAGATTTATGTATTGAAAAGAGTTGCAAAATGAGGGTGGTGGATTTTTTGCAAGTATCATAGTAAAAAGGGCTCAGCTGCAGCAAGTCTTAACTTGCAGTCAAGTCTTAATTCTTTCTGTGGGGGCATCAGTTTTACTCACACAGTAAACGTGTTTAATGTCATTTAATGCCGGAATCTACATACATGTGCATACATACACATACATATGAGTTCCTATTGTATAAGTATGCCCCATAGTAAGAAGAAGAAAGTGTTAAACCCTCAGTGCCCAGTTGCCCAATGATCTCTGCCTTGTCCTCCCACCTGTCATGTGAACTGTCCTACAATTACATTTTATGAAGTCAGGTTCTCGTGGAAGAGAGGGGTGCTACCTTCCTCATGAAGAGGTAGCAGGAACACTGACTTAGAGCTGTGTTGAATGCACAGCTGTATGCCGCTAAGTCAGAATCCATTCTGTAGCCAGAGTCTAAAGGGAATCCCAGGCCTCTGTTCCATTTAATTTCTGACAGTTTTTACATTTATTTGGTGTCTTATGCACTTCAACTTTTACTTGTTCATTGTTGGCATGTGCTGCCCTTCCTCGTCAGCTCCCCTCCCCAAGAGGTCTCATTGTACAGTGCCCATTCCTGTTTCACTCTCTTCTCTCTTTCTCTCTCTGTTTGGATGTACTGTTCTGTGTAACTCAGTAGGTCTCCTTCTTTCTGGTTTGTTTTTTTCTAGATTCCTGCCGTTTGTTCATCGTTGTGCCTAAAGCATGTCGATGTGGCGTTCAAGTACATCGTCCAAATCCTTGTCTCTTCAGCTTCTCTGATGCTTGAACTCTCACCCTTTGACCTTGTGTTGACTTTTGATGCTGATGTGTATTTTATTATGTTTGTTTCTTCTTTTTTTTCCTTCTTTTTTTTGTGCTGCCAAATTGGTTTTGCTAGAAAGACTGCTGATGGGGAATATTTAAACTTGCATTTGAATATAAAAGAATTCTATTTTTCTAGAACTTCATAAGATAACCACTTGATTTTGTGATTCTGATTCTTTGTAATTGTCTTCAGAGCAGCCTTGCTAGCATACCTCGTGGAGTATTTGTATTTCTGTGAACATACAGCCAATCACTTTCTAGGCTTAGTTTTTTCTGTGTGCTTAGTTTCAACAAAAACCTTTGAAGGAAAAAGTAAAAGGATGCAACTCAAAGCTTTCAGGAGGCTTCTGGTCACATTTTGCTGAACCTACTTGCCATGCTTGAGAAGAGAGCATGCATTCTTTGACTTGAGTAGCTTCAGCAGAAAACACTTGAACTACATTTTTTCCTGATTGTAGCTGCATTTTTGCCCTGGCACTTAACTGCTTTTTCCTTCCTGTGTGATTATCAGCCTTTGTCTGCAGTGAGAATTTAATCAAATTTGGTGTTGTATTTTGTTAAACCTTTGCATGCTTAGTTTTTTGTAACTACAATCTCCTCAACAAAATGTGAGTTTTTGTTTTTGTTTTGTTTTTTCTTTTAAAATTTCAAATAATGCCCTTGTAAATGTTTTGCATGTTTCCTGCTGTGTTCTTCACAATCCTGTATATATATATACACCCTTCACCTCTGTTTTCTATAGTTGGTGCAAAAACTGAGCAATGTATTAGGTTTCAAAGCTGTCCTTTTTGGGATGCCAGACTTGTGATCATATGTCATGTAAGGACATCTCCTGTGCATTTAGACTGCTTTACACAGTATCTGCACCTTGCTCTATTATCACAGCTATGGAAAGGTCTCAGGGGCTTGATTGCACTGTTCAGATGGTCATGGTGGCAGCGGCAGGGATACAAGTTTAACAGAAAGATGTGGGATGTTTGCGTAATACTGCTTCTGAAATCATTTGGAGCTCAGGCTCCTTTGGGGTAGCCTTAATTTGTACCTCTTGTTTAATATGCGACTTGCTTTGTGAAATTTTAACACCACTAACTCTCAGTGAATGGAAGCTTGATTGCTCTCCAGTTCTTACACTTGAAATAGCATGTCGTATATATCCCATAGAAGGAATCTGTAAGCCTAGGCACAAAACTGCTGGCTCTTTCTCCAAGTGACAAGCACAATATAACAGCACGTTGGCTGTTACCTGAACAGGGTACCAACCCCGGCTCCTTTTCTCAGGGGCCTTAGCTGGGGGGATCTCCTCTGTGGAGAATTTTTTTTAAAAAAAAGTTTTGTTCTTTAATTGGGTTAGGAGACATGCAGTTTTCTTTTTTTCTTCTTTCTTTCTTTCTTTCTTTTTTTTTCTTTCTGGCCTGATGAAGAAACAGGACAGATTATCCTTCTCTGGGAAACATGCTTCAGCTTTGCTGCACATATGATCTGCTTTAGAAGCTGAGATATAGTCCGGGACTTCACAGCACCTGCAACAAGTCCTGTGGTAGGTGCCCTAAGCACAAGGGGCAGCGGGGTGGAGGAGAAGCTATGAAGGAATTTTTAACAGGAGGAAGGAATGTGAAACAAAACATTTGGAGAGTAGAAACATCTAAGAGATCTATCTAGGCCTTAGGAAGCTTTCACTCTATTGTTGGCAAACACCAGCTGCCAACTCTTGCTGGATGGGTAATCTCTCTCCGTACTTGTTTTTCTCTCAACCTTGTGATCAGTATTTCTAAGGATGAGAGTGACTTGAAAGGGGATGTCATTGCGTTATTTGGGGTACAGCTGTGAGATGATTGACCTTAGGCTCACAGTCACAATGCACAGGGGTGTCTGATGGCAGGGAAGTCAAGGCCTTGCAGTGTATTAATTAATTTTGCCAATACATTTCTTTATGATGCGCATACTGTTTCATGAGAAACTCTGGAGAATCCTGTGGTAAAAAAAATCTCTGGAGAAAACCAAAATGCCAAACATTAGATGTTCCTTTCCTTTCTTTCCTTTGATTGTTTTAATAATTCTGTGGTGGTTTTAATGGAATTGAGACAGTAAAGCAGCAGCTGCCTTTTATTTCTAGCTGCTTTTTGTGAATAATTAAAAAAAAAAGAAAATTTACATTTTGGAAAAAAAAACCTGTGGGCTTTTTTATTGGTACAAACATTGTATTTAACACTAGGGGTTTTGTACAGTTTTTTGCCTTTTCTACTAGAAAACAATGTAAAGTGATTCACAAATGTGACAAGAAATCAAATTGCCACTATGACCAAATGTAGAATCTGTTCTGCAGTTTAACAGGATTTAATCAACTCAAAGTCGTGATTCTGTTGTAGCAATGCTTTTCTTTACCCTGTTTGAACTGTTCCTTTTTCTTGTTTGATTTGCAAAACAAAATGTCTTTTTTGTGTGAAATTGTGTTGTACTCTGTAGAAAATTATGGATTTTACTTTAGTGGTTAAAAAAGAAGCACATGTTGCTTTTCTGATCACGGAGTTTGTGTAGTGGATTTAAAAATGAAAGTTTTGTTACAAGTTTGGAACGAGCGAGTATGTATTAAGGAATTTTCTTCCTTTTGTGTGTGGTTTCTTTTTGTCCCACTGGGGAACTTAAAGCTGTTTTAATTGCACAGACACACAGACAAGAAGTCATTTTGTATATGCCAAGTGTGGTATCTCCCTTTGTTTATTTGCTATTAAACTGTTTGAGAAGAAATTTCTGTGTCATCCTTGTATTTACTTATACAGAACAGGCAAATTGGTATCCGGGTATTTGAAAAATGGGTTACTTAGTCTAAATGTATGAGGAATATATACATCATTTTTGTGTCATTGGCATGCTGCTTCCACAAACACAAAAGCTCACCTTTTTCCCCCTCTCTTAATTTAAATTATTTTTCTGAAGATTTTACTTTAAGGTTTACTTTCTTTCTATCCTTGATGTAAATTGGCTGGGCCAGGATCAATTTCATCAAAGATTTTTCTGGTAGCTAGTGTATGAAATACAAATATACACATGAGGAATAATTTATTACAGAAAAGTGCTCCTCCATTCAGTTTTTTTCTGCTAAGTTTATCTTGTTTAAATCACCTTGGGTAAGCTGCCACATTTTTTAAAGCATAAAAATAATATAAGTAATTTGATAGATTCTTTCTCCTAATTCCTGCAACTATATTTGCAACTTTAAGTGCCCTTGCAAAACTTCAACGCTTCCTATTATAACTTTATTATAGGTATTTATATTGAATATAGATTATAATTATTTGTACTACAAGCAAATAAATCTTAAGGCCTATATTGCAGAATATAGTTCCTTAAAATTGTTTTTACTTTTTACCAAATAAAGGAAGCAAAATCCTACAAGATAAGATTATGACGTTTAGTCAGAAATTAATTTAAAAGTCAGCTAATTGGATTTTTTTTTTTTTAACTTTTACCTTCTAATAAGCACTAAATCCTATCACCTTATAATTACCAGTTTGGATTCCTCCTTGGATCAAGTTAAAATGAGAAATTGTCATGTTTGTTCTTATAATAACTTTTTATGAGTGTGCATGAACCATTTCTGCAATTTTTTTCCTGCTAGAATAATTCCTATAAATGATTTCGGAAACGTTTTAAATGGCTTAATTTCAAATGTATCGGGTGAGTATTTAGTCATCAGTCAACAGCCATCTGTTGCACCATAACAAAATTCTGCATCACCTGTTTTGTGGTACATTAAACAGCAGAAGGTTGAAAAGTTATTTTGAAATCATTTGTAAGCGTGAGTGGAAAACTGAGGAAACACTTGAACAATCAATTTGATATTGATAAAAGATGATTACAAACATTATATTTCTTATATGTTCATATGAAACCAATGTTGAATGAGGTTAAGAACTATGTAAGAAAAGCCTCTGCAGTGCTATTGGTTTCTTACTATGTTCCTCCACAACTAAATGTTTAAAAATCTAATCAATCTTTAGATAAACCATACAACTTCAATTAATCATAGACACAGTTCAAGATTTCATGCTGTATTTTTGAATAAAAGGTGATGCTCAGACAAAGCCAGCATAGGAATACAGGTCCCTTAAAACATAATCTGGTTATTAAATGTACTTTCATAGTTTTTAGTTCCAGCCTGATCTAGATTCTTGAATTCTAATAAACAATTTTTAAGAATTAAAAACTTGATTCCATTGAAATCCCAGCACCACTATTTAAGTATTTATCATATTCTGAGATGAATAATTTTCCATGTGGTTCAATTGGCATTAAGAATTTAGACAGGGATGTATCTGATTTGGAATTGGATTTCATACATTTTATAAGTATTTACATAGCTACTAAATTCCAGCTCTTTCCAAAGTTTTTATTAGCTACTATTGCCATCATGTGTAAAAAAAAATCATATGACATTTTATCACATACTAACTCTAGCCTAGTCCTCACTTGTAACAAAATGAGATAACAGTGAATTGAACTGCAGGTGAAGGAATTTCTGGTTTTTAATTCTATTCCAAATTAAATGAAGTTGGTTACAGTATAATGTTCTGATGAATAGTTTTTATGGATACTACCTTTTTAATACAGAGAAGTATTGAAAATAGGTTATTTCTAATCTGGGATGTAATCTCATGCTGTATGCTTAGAGTAATTAAAAGCATTTCTAAGTCGATTATGTTAGAATTAAATGTTTAAAATAGACAAATTTCACATTTCTAATTGGCTCTGAGGGTTGAGCTATATAATGCAAGGGAATAATAAGAAATTCCAAGTGAATTTTTTTTCTCTCTAGTCTCAAAAATAAAACATTGCAATGGCCGTTTTAGAGTATTGACTTACATAGGTGTCATTAACTGTCTTAGCACCTCTACAGCTACTGATGTTTGAAACTGAAAAGGAGCTTGGATTGCCAGCTAACATATAAACTAGCTTGATGTGCAGAATTTTTTTTAATCACATTCAGGTGATGTTAACTTGATTCCTGCAGGTAAGCTGCTCTTCCAATACACTGCAGAAAAAGTTAATAAAAAGTTGAAAATACAGCATTATCACTAACATTTGTGCATAAATTAGATACCATAAATCCGATTTTCATTCTGACTCAATTGGGAATTCTATATTACTGTCAAGTAAGCCTTCTGTCTCCCAGTATCAGTCCTTTCCTATGTACTGGGACTATTTAACAAATTTGGAAGGGTGATTCCAATAAAATGATATGTGTATTCACATTATTTCCATGCTGCCCCAGATACAGACTCTGAGTGACTCACTATAAAAATAGACACATAAAGCAGCATTTCAGTATAAAATCCAATAAAGTTAAAATTACAGCAATTGCATAGGTGCTGAGAAATGTCCAAGCAGGGAGGACTTAACCTGGGAGTTAGCCTTGAATTGTTGCAGAGCCACAAGAAAACCAGAACTGACACCACTACCTTCCTCCCAGGCTCCATAGAACTTTATCTATCAGTTCCCAAGAGAAGGCAAGCAATCTGGGGAGATTCCTGTATAATAGGCAGAATGTAATAAAGTAGTTTGCTTGAACTCTACGTGTGTGGATCTAGCTGCTTGTGCCTGACAGGCATTGTATCTTAACAACCTACACTTTGTAAATCTGGCAGAGAAAGATCCCATTCCTCAAAAAATGGGCAGTTATCTTATTCTTCCTTAGGGCCACAGCAACATCCCTTCTCAGTATGGGCAGAATCAAAAAGTACACTGTCACAAAGGTAATAAGTAACCAAGGGTGTTACAGGTCCATCCCCAGCATTTTGTACTTGGAAAACTTTTAATAACTAGTGCCATGCCATAGCATAGGTGCTACTTTGCTAAAATAATTTTCATCCTTAGGCAGCTAAATTTTTGAACAATTGTAATTTCCTTATATCTGAAAGGGCAGCTCCAAGTAGAACACATCACAGTAATCTTAAGTGTGAACTGATTGGCTGTTAATGCAAGTCTCATATTCCACAAGAAAAGGTGGGGTTGGTGTACCAGATGAAACTCAGTGAAGGTCCTGCTGGCTATGTTTGTACTTGCTTTCAAACAGGAATCGTGAATCCAGGAGAAACCCAGTGCTCCATCTGATGGAGTTCGACCAAATCTAAAATCAGTGTTGAAACTGACATGAAGCCAGAGGACTTCTGGACCTATAGCTATTCTTTTTTTTTTTTTTTTGGCTGGGATTTAAACTGAATCTGTTTCATCTCATTGAATCCCTCACAGCTTTCATACATCAGAGTAGGATTTCCACTGAGTCTACTGCTCAACCAAGAAATAGAGCTGTGTATCACCTGCGGTTCAATTATGCTTCACCCCAAACCCAATAGATGACCTTTCATAGTCGTTTCCTATAATGTTAAATGGAAAAGAGACAAACCCTGCAGTATCTTAGACGGGTGGTCAGGTACTTAACCTCTCATTCCTCCGGCATTCCTGATAAGGACCCATTTTGTTAGGGAGAAATAGCACCATTTTGTTTTAAAAGCAAAAATATACATCAGGGGTGTCAAACTGGCGGCCTGCAGGCCGGATGTGTCACGCGCAGGCCACGCTCACCCCGGCTCTGCAAAGGCAAAAAAAACATAGTGATATTTCATGATACGTCACGTGACGCAATCGAGTTTTACACCCGTGATATATATTATTAAAGGTTGTCCAACACTGCTAGCTCAACTGATGATTCCAGGAAGAAGTGCATCACAGCTTCCTTCCAGGTGGTTGGTATGACTCCCCTTTTTCTAAGCATTTACTACCCCTAAAATGCAGTTGCCTATTCTTTTCTCTGGTATCTCCAATAAACTCCCAAGGAAGCCAAGCTAATACAATGTAAAGCTGTCC
Organism: Azemiops feae; assembly: GCA_023970755.1. Taxonomy (NCBI): domain Eukaryota; kingdom Metazoa; phylum Chordata; class Lepidosauria; order Squamata; family Viperidae; genus Azemiops; species Azemiops feae. The sequence goes on along the minus strand of JALGBA010004098.1, from coordinate 5,017,659 downwards.
ATTTCCTTGGCTTCCACAGGTTCAAAAGAGTGCCAGGTGACTTCACAAGAGATTGCCTCAGTCACCTCATTGTTTTCTGCCCATGATGTGTCCAATTCACATGAGCAATTTTATCCAGAAAATGCCTAGCAAATCAAGTCGCAGTGGCTTGTAAATCTGCTGGTAGATTCAAAGATACTGTAAGAATATTGCTTTGTTTCATTCTAATCCCTTCCACTCCAAGTGTCAATGTTTGTCATCGCTCCCTTTTTTAATTTCTGCTTAGTTCCCTTTTCATTTTCTTCCTTTATGTTTCCATGTTTCATATATTCCTATGTTCATTTCTGCACATTCTGTTCCCCCGAAAAGAAAACAGAAATAGCAATGAAGTATCCATAAATTATCTAGCTTCTCACAGCCTCTTGCATTCTGAAAATAATGTTCCTTGAGCTCACATTTTCAGAAAAAGCTGATTGCAGTTCAGCCATTGGAACAAATGCTGTCTTAAGGAAACGGCATACTTTTTTTTCTTTCACATTATAGAGTAAGATACACTATGCTAGGATGGGGTTTTAGGATGACTGTCAAATGACTTGTCAAGTCACTGGCAGGTGGCAGGTGACTTGACACAGAGAACAGCGGAAATACCTTAAGCTAGAATAATGAAAATTGACAAGCGGCAGTTCTTCAGCTGTTCCTCTTTCTTCCCCCAATCCTTGGTTGCCAAGAAACAGCCTGCTTTCTTCTCTCTCTCTCTTTCTAATCATTCTTTATCTACCTCTGTCATGGTCTCCCAAAAGTAGTTTCTTAACTAAAAATCTCCCAGCGGTTGCAACTTTCCTTGTAAGGTAGATAGAACAATCTCCTGGTTGTTTTGATAGTTCCTTTTTGCATTGTTATCAGTCATATAGCATTCCTTTTTTAAAAAAAATCCAGTTGTAAAACTGAAACAAAATACTGTACATAAAAGGCTTGTTTCTAGCTCTATCTAGTGGTCATCCCACTAGAAATAATTCTAGTGAATAATTTTTTTTCCTGTTAATTGGTTGAAGAAAAGCTTTTTCCTTTTCAAGCTCTGAAAGTTCAGCTCCAACCTCCTTCATTTTGCGTTTGCCACTGTACAATCACTCGTCGAAGAAAGGTTCCATTTGCCCTCTCTGATGTATTTATATAAAGGCAGCGTAGAGGGAAGGAGATTGGTTGCTCAGGCTTGCTTTCTGACCTTGGGGGTTACCAAGTCTGACATTCCTGTGAGATCACATGACAAGGATTGGCGGGCACAGCTGTCCCCAATGGAAGGGAGGGGCTCAGGAGGGGCCATTCCGATTGAATTTCACTCCAGCCACTTAGGCTCTTTCCTCGCTGTGCTTTTCTTGTCTTCCGCTTTCTTTGTGACTTGGGTTGTAGAAAAGCTCTGATAGGATAGCAGCACCGAGGATGCTGTTCTAGACGATCAGGGTGGTTGCTTCAACATTTGGGTGGGCCTTTCTTCCCATCTCCGATGGGCATTCCTCCAGGCTGAGCCATCTGAGATTCTGGTGGGCCCTGAGCTTTGGCACCAAGCAGTCCATCCTCTTGTTTGAGCACCAACTTCACTGTCACCGTTTCTTTTAGCCCATCTAAACAGCCACTCTGACAGGTCTGCTGCTCTTCCGACAAGTTGGTATATGCAGCTCCGGAGCACGAAGGCGATGGGACAGGACCAGACAAAGCAGCAGATAGAAAAAGGACTCCAGCTGTATCAGTCCAGTCAGACAGAAAAGGCCCTTCAAGTCTGGCTGCGGGTTTTGGAAAAGAGCACAGATCCAGCTGGCAGGTTTCGAGTCCTGGGTTGCCTCATCACTGCTCACTCGGAGATGGGCAGGTACAAAGATATGTTAAAGGTAAAACATTCTGATTGGCTGCGTGTCTTTTTCTCTTGCTATGTTACAGAGAGGGTGGTGGATAGAAAAGTAGGGCTCCAGATTACAGTTCGGCCACACTCAAACAGCAAACGTAGCCCTGGTTAAAATTGCAGGTGCTGAAGCCCTGACAAATTCTTACCTTTGAAAATGGCCATTCTGCATTTCCACCTGCAGTCCTAGACCTAATGAGCAATTTGCATGTTTCTCATCTGCAGAATTAAGTAATGTTGGGGGTTAATAATGTTAGCCATTTGCATGCCTACCTGGGGGTTGTGCGGTTTTGCAAAGCTGAGACGCGGTATGCTGTGGCGCTCCTTTGCTTCACAGAATTGTCAGCTGTATAAGATAACTGTAGGTTAAACAGTATGTGTGTGTGTGTACACAAACACATGTGCACACAAAGTTTATACGGTGATGCTAGAGAAGGTATGTTTCCAAATGGCACATCATTAGTTTTTTTCCAGTATTATTTATTTGAATGAAACATTCTCTTTTTTTTTCTGTTCAAATCACTACTGTCAAACTGTGATGGTTGCCCTAGAAGCTGCCCAGATCGCTTTTCAGAGTGAGATGGGCGGCATATAAATCTAATAAACAAATTCACTGAGAAGTTGGGTTTTTTTTAATGTTGCTTTGGAAGATCTTAAGTTTAAGATCTTACTTTTGGGGAAATACTGTGGAAATCTTTCATCATTTTCATTATACATTGCCTTGATTCCAAAAGTCCGTTCTTTTTAATTATTATTTCTGTTTGAGGGGTGAGAAGGGTTTTTATGAGGCGATCGAGAGAGCCATGGCTGAAATGAGATGCGAATTAGGATTTTCCTAATCTCTTGCGGATGCAACTTTAGATCTTCTGGAAAGCAGGAAAGAGAAACCTGTGGAAAATCTCAGTACTATAGTACTGAGCTAGAACCCTGAACCCCCATTGGTGTTTTACTGGTAATCCTCAACTTATAATAGTTCATTTAGTGGCCGTTTAAAGTTACAACAGCACTGGAAAAATAACTTATGACTGTTTTTCACACTTACAACCATTGTAGCATCCCCAATGGTCACGTGATCAAAGTTCAGACGCTTGGCAACCGACTCATATTGAGGACCGTTGCTGTGTCCCAAGGTCATGTGATCACCTTTTGCAACCTTCTGACAAGCAAAGTCAATGGGAAAGCCAGATTCACTTAACAATCGTGTTGCTGACTCAGCAACTGCAGTCATTCAGTTAACAACTGTGGAAGAAAGGTTGTAAAATGGGGCAAAATTCACTTAACCATGTCTCAGTTTGGGCTCAATTGTGGCCGTAAATCAAGGACCACCTGTAATTGCAGTTTAGAAACATCCCCATATTTGGTTAAAAGTTATATAGACTACTATATTTATATTGTACAATTTGGGTTGTAAATGGTTTTAGGAAGTTTATTAAGGGATCGAGACTGATAAGCCCGTGGGCTTTCAGTTAAGGTACGTTTGACGAAAATATTTAGGAACAGTATTTCTTGCAGATGTAGTAACAACTAGGTTGTGGAGCAGGGTTTTAGTATTTACATCTACATCCAAATGGGATCTATAAACAGTAAGCAAAAGAGAGATGTACAACTACTTTTGGAGGGGCTGATTAGAGATTTCTAATGTTAATTTTTCAATTTATGGGAAGATTTTTTTAAACTAGCCATGAGAGATCGTGCATAGAACAAAAGAATAGAGTATTGTTTGAACAGTGGATACCATATGCTGATTGGATGACAGAAAAAAACACACCACATTATTTTATAAGAAAAGAGTTCATCCATCCATGTATATTTTGAGGAGCATCCTGGATTGCAAATTTGCATTATCAAGCTAACTTTCAGGCAAGTGTTTAAAATCCTCCACTCTCTTTGTTAATAAGATGTTACAAAAAGCAGGGGGAGAGCAATAAAAAGACTTAATGTTGAAGTCAGTATATCTGCATGTTCATAAAATGTAAGTTCCATAAATTCGCAGTAGTTTGAACCTGATGTGATGATCTGACTTCTCTCAAAATGGATGGCATTCTTAAAAATATAATATGCAAGTAGATATTGTTTCAGATGCATTGAAGGGGACTGTGTATATTCAGAATATCTATACAGCTTTTATAAGATTTAAATTGGTAACATATTAAAGTAAACAGGTTAAATGGGATTGAAGGGGAAAAAATCTGTTGGGATCTGAAAAGAGATTTTCTGATTATTATAATTTATTTTTATCCTTATTTCCTCCAAAGCGCTCAAGTGAAATTTGTTCTGTGAGCTCCATTGCCAATTGAGTATTTCAGTCCATATCTCCACAATTCTGGTATAACAGTACTTTCTGTGCTGAATTAGCTCTTTAGTCCATTCTGGCAGACAGTTGTGCTTTCATCACAGACAATTGCTTAGTAGTGCTATGCGAAGCATTTGAAAGAGGCCCTTTGCAAAGCACATTCCAAAGAATATGGCTCGTTCAACACTTTGCACACAGGTATCCTACCAGTACTAACTCATATGCAAAAATGCCTGTTTCAAATGCTTTGCACAGCCCTTATGTTCAGTAACTGGTTTACAGAATACATTTTATCTATAGGGTTAAAGGGCTTGTCCAGGCAGTTGCCACAAAACAGCACTAATTCGAAAACACATACATACATACATACATACATGAATGATAACAGCACTAACTGTAAATCACCCTGAGTGCTAAGGCAAGAACAGATCAGCGAGAAGCTGACTGTGATATGAGAGGAGATAATATGGCATTAGAAGGCCTGTAGGAAAAAAAAAAATATGGTTTGAGCATGCAAATATATAAGGCTTTACTTTAATCTATAAAGGATATTAGGAAAGATAAGAAATTGCATTTTCTTCTGAGCTATGAGAATAAGAGTTAAATAGTACTCCAGAAATACTGTATAACATACCTCTCCCTTTGTCTTCGAAACAAACTGTTCGTCAGGGTTAGAGATGTCTAGAGGAAGGGAAAGGAGCTTCTTCTGAACCTTCTCCATTCAGGACAGCATTTCAATTTTCTTCCAGAAGTTAACTGAAGACTGGCTTTAAAAGCATCTTATTGCTTATACCAGGGGTAGGCAACCTTGGCCTCTTTTATGACTCGTGGACTTCAACTCCCAGAATTCCTGAGCCAGCATGGCTCAGCTTGGAAACCTCTCCCTTTCCCCTCAGCGTGGCTGGCTCAGGAATTCTGGGAGTTGAAGTCCACGAGTCATAAAAGAGCCAACCCTGGCTTATACCAAAAGAGAGATTCCTAAATATCCGGATGCTGTGGAAGTAGCTTTGTCTAGCATGAGTATCAGGCATCTGCAGCCCAGATGCATTTAATCTCCTTCTTGATCATGTGCAGAGAAACAAAATCACCAGGACTGGCTTTGCACAAGACTCTGTAAAAATACATCAATAGGAAATAAAAACAAGTTCTTTCATGTAATATGATTGCATTATAGTTATTTAGCTTGCTTACACAGTTCTCTTTTTATCATTTCTAAACTTCATTTAAGTAAAAAAAAGACCATACCCTTTTCCTTTCCTTTCTATGGATTTTTTTAAATTAAAAATTAGATGATTTTTTTTATCAAAAGCATGTGCAAATAGGATGCCATATTCCTTAGAACTTGACTGCTTTCCTGAGCCACTGTTTTGCACATGCACTGTTTGGTGGAGCTTAACTTTATAGCAAAAACCAAGGTAAGTTTTGTCGCCCTGAGCCTTGTCTGCCAGAGAGTAGGTCCAAATTGTCAACTCCAATCTTGATGTGATTAATGTGAATTCATTATGGTTGGTGAAAGTGTCAAAATTACCCAGTTTGATTAGAGAGTGATTAATAATTACATTTATCAGTGACTGGAAATCCCCTTTGAACTTTTTGCTGAAAAAAGTTATGGGTTTATGGGTAGCTTATGGAAAGAAGGAAATTATGAAGTAACCTGAGAGAAAAAAGTGTAAAATATAAATGCATTTATAACTGCTGCCCAAAAGATCAGAAGCCACTTCTTTATAATCATTTTTTTTCGTTTTCTATTTTCTTTTACTTATTCACTATTCTTTGTTATTTTCTTGTTTCTTTTTTAATGCCTGCATCTTGTTAAAAAATTCATCAATAAAATTACACAAATTCATTATGACTGAAGTTTAGGATTAGACGTGTTGATTCTTAAGTGTTGTGTTCTTTTGCTAAAAGTTTGCAGTCATGCAGATTGACACTGCCCGAGAACTGGAGGATCCTGACTACCTTACTGAGAGCTACCTGAATTTGGCACGGAGCAACGAGAAGCTCTGTGAATTCCCCAAAACTATCTCCTATTGTAAGACCTGCCTGAACATGCGAGGTACAACACTGGGCCTGCAACTAAATGGCCAAGTCAACCTCAGCATGGGCAATGCCTACTTTGGCCTCAGTGTCTTCCAAAAAGCTCTTGAGTGTTTTGAGAAAGCTCTACGGTACGCACACAACAATGATGACAAGATGCTGGAGTGTCGCGTCTGTTGCAGTCTAGGAAATTTCTACACACACCTCAAAGTGAGTATTGCAGAAATGACAATGGAAGAGAATGTAGATCAGAAGTTTTTAAAAATGCAAGTGGAAGAAAAGGAGACACATTTCCAACGGTGTGAAAGATTGTACAGATGGTAGATTGAGTGCAGTGGTTTCCACCTGTTTTCTTTCTGTGAACCCTAACTTCGTGATCTGAAGCTTGTGAGGACCATCACATAAATCAGAGCTCAAGTGCATGCCATATACATGACTCCTCTAAAATGGTATCTGTGGGATGTCAACATTAAATAAAAAAATAATGTTTTGATTAGGTAAGGCCCGAAATCTTGCAAGTTTGCTTAGTTTCTGAACTTTTTAGAATTATGAACTAAAATCTTGAGACATTAGGGAAAACATACCAAAATATTACATGGTTTTGTAATGTGGAATTTTGGCTATTAGTTTGGTGCTCACACAAGGTCCTAGATACAACCCTTTGTAATATCCTGCCTCAATGAAACTTATTGTTTCAACTCAATATATTTAGATGGTGAAAATCTTCCAGAAAAAGTTGTTGTACCACAAACTGCCATTTGTGGACATGGGAATTATTTATTTGTCAGAAAAATATTGATTAGCTAATGGGAAGACTTAAATAGTCTTTTTTTACATTTTGGCCATCTAATTTTATCATTCTATTTTATTAAAGTCTATTTATTTTTGGATATCATGAAACAAGAACACTGAGAAATCACAGTATGTATCAGTAATATTTTTCACCAGTCTAACAATAAATGAAAGAAAGGAGAAAGCCTTTCTGCTAATTTCAAGGATTTAATCACACAATCATTTTCATAATATAGCTTAAGGTAGAATCACACAATATGGTTATCTGCTATCACATGCAAAGTATTCTATGTTAATGCTTATAGATTCATTTTGTGAAAAAAGATTATCAAATGTATAACTTAATATCTATTAAATATTGAAGTATGTAAAGCTCTTGGAGAATATTCTTTATTTTGATAATGTTTTGAACATGAAAGTTAAAGCATTTTGCTATTTCTAGGAAAATTCATACCATCAACTTTAACATTGCTTATATTGGTGTAAATTTGAACATCGTTTACTTACAATAATCATTTTTCAATCTTCTCACTGTGAACTCAAATGAAGTGCGAGGACATGCCTTAACAAAGACTTCGGATATATAGACTATAGTTTCACTACTTAGTGGAAACTTGCCATATTAAACTCTCATTACGTATTTCAGAATGTGTACATGTATAATGCACGTGTTTACAGTACTATCACCAGTTCATTTTTTTTTAACCAGAAAAATATAATTAATGGGGTAATCTTATATTCCAAAGAGTTCACCATTCCAAATTCCATATTGGTGCTTCTTATAACAGCAGGTTGAAACCATGGCTATTTTCACCATAATTTTTAAATCAATCAATCTAGGTTACAAATTGTCATAAACCTTATTCCTTAGTGGATTTACATCCCACCGTTTACCATAGAAAAATAAAGAATCAATCAAAACAGTTTAAAAGATTTCATAACATCAAACAATCATAGCTTTTACCATTTCTGCAGCCTTTCTGTGTCTTTCTTCTCAATCTCACTCCTTGCTTCTTCTTCTTCTTCTATTTTCAAGGACCATGAAAAAGCTCTGTTTTTCCCAAGCAAGGCAGCAGAGCTGGTGAATGATTATGGAAAAGGCTGGAGTTTGAAGTACCGAGCCATGAGCCAGTTCTACATGGCTGTAGCCTATCGGAAGCTGGGGCGCTTGCCAGATGCTATGGAATGCTGTGAGGTACAAGCATGGCTTCTTGGAGTGGGGAGGGGGGGAGTCTGCTGGGTAAAATTAAAGGGCTCTCCGGTTTGGGAGGGTACGTCAGTTGCATCACTTTCTGAAGAAGGCAGACTTGACCACTGTGAGTCATACTTTAATCACTTTTTTGTTTAGACTATTGCAGCAAATTGATTAGTTCTTGGTGTGTTTTGTTGGCCATACTACAGCCATCTTGCAGCAACTGCCAATTCGTTTTTGGTTATGAAGCCCCAGTATGGGGCAAAAAAGTTGAAAGCCATCTTTATAAGTATCAGTACACGCCACTATTTTTTATAAGAACACAGATTCTTTCCTTTGGTGAAGGAAAGTGGCTTTTGAATTGCAAAGGAACCCAATAAAACTCCAAAGCAATGGCAAAGTATTTTTGACTGTTTGAGGAAGATCCAAACTGCATAACCTACCTCTTCCTTCAACCATTTATTTTGTTGAAACAATTTGGAAGAAGGGATGCTGTCTTTAATGTGGGTTGCAAACAGGACAAGACACCCTTTTTCCTTCACTCAGACGCCTGTTTCTTAGAATAGTCACAATTTAGAACTTCGTATGGGATAAAAGTTCAAATTGTGATTCTGAAAGCTTGTCTTACTAGGAGTCAATGAAGATCGCCCTTCAGCATGGAGATCGTCCTTTGCAAGCACAGTGCCTGCTTTGCTTTGCTGATATCCATCGCAGCCGTGCAGATGTACAGGTAGGACCCTCTCCTATGAAACAGGCTGTCTTGAGGGCAGTAGTGGACAGCGACTGACACCTTTTCTTACAACCCAGACAGCTTTTCCCCGCTATGATTCCTCCATGAGCATCATGACTGAGATTGGAAACCGTCTGGGACAAGTTCAGGTGCTGCTTGGTGTAGCCAAGTGCTGGCTGATTCAAAAGGACCTCGACAAGGTCAGTTAATAGGCTGTAGTAAGAAACTGATCAGATACAGTTGCATTGTTATGAATCAACAAAATGGGCTCTAAAATGCATGATGTTTTTTCCTATGGACAGTCTTTCTGTCCACATAGTAACGTCCATACTGAGGAAACGAGTATTCAGCATGTATTTTAGGCTAAAACTGTTTTATCTAATGTACCTTTTAATCTGCAAGATGAATACGCTAGGTGTGTCCCAGTTATCCCTAAGCAATTAAATAAATGGAGTAGTGCTGGGATTCATCATGGATTACCTTAACAAATAGGATTCACTCATTGTAGTTGAGCATGTAGAAATGATCAACTGAAAATTGTTTCTCCGTAAGATATGCTGCCCCCAGAAGTATATATGCTGTTTTCCTTCTGACATTGCGGAAGACACTAAAAACCATTGCTTATAAGTAGGCTTTAGGCCCAGAATTAAAACCTGTGGGCTACCCAGCTAGTTTTATGGCTATAGTTGTTATAATATGGATGAAGAACATTATTAACCTTTATTAGATTAATTAACTATGGTTTGTATACTGCCCAGAGTCTACTGATAGAATATATATAAATATAAACAGTTATGTATAATTTGGGTACCATGAAATCTCGACTCTTGGCAATTTCATAAACATAGGCAGTTTTCTTGGAAACATTGTGGAAGTGGTTTGACAGTTCTTCTTCCAGGGTGTTTTTTCAAATTCCTAGGGCTGACTCTCAGGTCTATGGCTGAGAGTGACTGATACTAAATGACCCACCTGGCCTCTATTCCTGTGAGATGATGATAACTCGCTGTCTCCCTGCTCTTAGTCCAGTGTCTTTGATTACCACAGCAAACTGATTTTTGTGTGTGTGTGTGTGTACGTGTGTATGTGTATATGTATATATATGTATGTATTTTTATAGAGTATATACACAAATAGTTTTGAATATGCATAGTATGTAGCTATTATAAAATAAAGGGAGTAAATGTTTCCTAGTATTATCTAGACTTCCAGGGATTGGGTTAATGCAGTTTTCCCTGTCTTGGCACCCTTAGGTACATATCATAGATTCAAGCAACAAGTTCTTCAGAACCACCACATATTTCAAGACATCATCTTGCATACCTTGGCACCTCACCCCCCTCACCTATAAACACTTCATGGCATGGGGCCTGATTACTTGATGGACTATAGTTTTTGCCTGTCCCATACAATTGGACTGACAATCCAAATTCCTTTGGTTAAACAATGTCGTCTATCGGGACCCAGGAAGCATGCCTTTTTTGTTGTAGCACTTTACTCTTAAATAGCATCCCTCCTTAGACCTGCATGGCTTCTGCCCTGATGATGCTCTAGGATTTCATGTGTCTGGTTTTTTTTCCCCCGAGATGCACATGACTTCTATTCATACTGTTTTATTGTTGTATTATCTTTTAATGTTGTAAGCTGCCCAATGTCTTATGGAGTTGACTCAAATACATATATGTTCTGCTTTCTATAGGCGTTAGAAAATATTGAGAGAGCTTATGAGCTGGCAGAGGGACTAGGGAACAAAGTAAGTTGTCTCATCTGCATTTTTTTTACTCTATTCATGTTCTTTGTAATGTGTGCGAATGTATGTATGTCATAATTCTGCCTGATAACAGACCTCCAAGGTTTTGAAAATGTACTTACGTACCCAAATATTACGTTGAATCATTAATAACCCATTAATATCATGAGGGAGGGGTAAACAGTGATGGCCCATATATGTGTTCCAACCCTTTAGACGTTGTTGATGAGGTTCTGTCACTCATCAGAAAAATAAGCTCCCCTGTGGGGGTTACATAGCGGAGTGGAAAGCAAGCATCGGATGTTTTGATTCTGGGGTAATGGGGCATCTCCTAAATACGTGCAGCTCCTGACTTTTCTGAATGGTAGGGTATTTAATGATGTTGGAAAAGACCATATCTTAACCCAAAGATCCTGAAACATTTTGAACCTATGGTTTTTGGGGTATCAGGGATAGCCACACAAAATTTCTTGCACTGAGAAATCCAAGCCTTAAACATTCTATGTTGCTAGCATTATTCACATGAAATTCTTCCGAAGGGGGCATTTTGCAGGGTATACAATTATGTAACTACGAAAAAAGAAGTGATTGCTGAATGTATAAGATAAAATGATAAGCAAAGAGTGAAATCACCCATTTCCCCCCCAAAGTGCTATAGAGCAGTACAAATAGGAATGGTAAGAAGCACAATTTGGGAAGAGGAGGCAACAGATGGCCAAAGAAAAGAAGGATCTGTCTGACAGTTGGTGAGCTTCTGCTAAGTAAAATAAAAAGAAGCAGAAGGGATGGAAAAGAACATCACATTTCAAAAGCTTAAAAGATGCAATGTTTTGGATAATCAGGAACTAGGAACGGGCTGGGCCCACAGATTGCCTCCTTTGTAATGTTCTTTTCATATGATTATTTTTCTCGGTCTTCTCTTTTATGCAGCTTTGCCTGCTGAAAGTTCATTGCCTATGTGAAGGGATCTATCGCACAAAGGGTCAGCAGAGGGAACTTCGTAATCATGTGGTGAAGTTCCATGAATGTGTTGAAGAAATGGAACTCTACTGTGGCATGTGTGGTGAATCCATTGGTGACAGAAACCACCAGCTCCAGGCATTGCCCTGCTCCCATGTCTTCCATTTAAAGTAAGGGGCAAAAGGGATGAACGCAAACCATGGTGGAATAAGAAAAAACAAAACCCTAAAGACAAAAAAGGGGGGGTAATTCCTCCAGAATGAATGAAACAAGGAAGTTCTGTATTGGCATTCATGATTTTAAAAATGCTTTCTACTGCTCCATTGAAACAACTCCTTATCTCTAAAAGTTTTATCCTTGAAGCTGGGATACTTTTCCCAAAATTGATTTTTAATCTGCTACTTAGATTTCCTTCTCAAGAATACATCATTTTATCAACGTCTTAGCTGCTTCTTATATCCTTACAATCCAATTTTAATGAGTTCTGACTTAGGCATAATATCTGTGTACTTAGAAGTAAATTTTAGCGTGCTGAATCAGGGGAACAAGCTTGAGAGTCAGACTCACAAAACTCATGACCCATGGAGCCAAACAGAGTTATCAGCTGTGGCTTAACAACTTGCCAGCAGCCCTGTTTACACTGCCTATCCTAAAATAGAAAAATCAGGTATATATTAAGCATGCAGCAGAATGTTCTAACTTGGTTAGAAGCTGAATTTAATTAGACGTCACAAGTTGTCCAGTCCTGTGCTACGCAACGTGATTGAATGTGTATTGCGATTATTCCCCTTTTTTCCCTGGTGCTTTCTCATTCAGTCATCTCTGCATTAGAAAGCTGAGAGGTAGAAAAAAAAACAAGTTAGAATTGCAAAGATGTTAACAAATGTGGTTTCCATTTAAAATATGCATTTGACGTACCATTCAGCTGAAAACTAATACTATTACTACACAAAACATGTATGTACCATGCTAAAATATTTATCAAATTTATATAACTGCCTCACAAGAAGTGGCATCCTACAATAAAGATATAAAACTGTAAGACATGTTAAAATATCGTTATTAAAAAGTATTGCACACATGAGATTTAATCTCAAAAACTCACTGGATCCATGAAATGCGCGTGCACACACACACACACACACACACACTTTGGAGGTCTTCTAGTCTAACCCCTTGCTCAAGCAGGAAAGCTTCCCATTGGGAAGGAGCTGTGGTGGCATAGTGGTTAGAATGCAGTATTGCAGGTTAATTCTGCTGACTGCCAGCAGTTCGATTGTCACCAGCTCAAGGTTGACTCAACCTTCCATCATTCCAAGGTCAGTAAAATGAGGACTCAGATTGTTGGGGGCAATTCACTGACTCTGTAAACCACATAGAGAGGGCTGTAAAGTACTGTGAAGCAGTATATAAGTCTTATTGCTATTGCAAACAAATGGTTGTCCAGTCTCTTCTTAAAAACCTCCCATATTGGAGTACCCACAACTTCTGGAGGCAAGTTGTTCCACTGATTAATTGTTCTAATGTCTTTAGTTCCAGGTTGTTTCTCTCCTTGATTAGTTTCCATCCATTGCTTCTTGTCCTGCCTTCAGGTGCTTTGGAGAATAGGTTGATCCCCTCTTTTTTGTGGCAGCCCCTTAGATATTGCTATTGTGGCACCCTTAGTTCTTCTTTTCATTAAACTAGGTATACCCAATTCCTGCTGCTGTTCTTCATATGTTTTAGCCTTTTGTCCCCTAATCATCTTTGTTGCTCTTCTTTGCACTCTTTCTAGAGTCTCAACATCTTTTTTATATTGTGGTGACCAAAACTGGATGCAATATTTCAAATGTGGTCTTACCAAGGCATTATAAAGTGGTATTAACAGCATAACATACCATGCAAGGCTGCTGTTACGATAAAATAGGGGAGACTTGCCATGTACACTACCATCAATTCTTAAGAAAAGGCAACATCTCAATGTAATACTATTATTATTATTACAACATCCTTTCTATGGTTGCATGCACTCAACTGATAAAATAACTTCATTCCTCCTTGCAACCAAGACACACATACTCATTTTTACTGGCACACACTCTTTGTAGAAAATGAAGTTAGCCTGCTACCCACTTTTGCTATTCAACTTGCTATATACATGATGCAAATAAGGCAAAAAAATATAGAAATGCCACAAATAGAACACAAATGTTTCATTTGCCCACCTCCACCCCATAAGCCTCATGAACAAAGCAAGACAATTAATGTCTTGTCTGGTAACAGTGATGTAACAGAAGTCAATCAGAGCTAGGTTCTCATTAAGAAACAGATTTTAAAACACCGGTGGAAAGAGCAATGAATTTGAATGGAAATAAACCTTGAATAATTCAATCCCATTATTAATGAGTGAATTGATAGGAAAAATATTTTCTTTATTATTGCTGTTAATGAAAGTGGTAATTAGGCAGACAAGGAAGAATATTGGAAGTTCAGTACATAGCTGCACCTAGGGCACCTATTATAACACTACTAGAACGAGGGAAAGTCTTGAGTTATGATCAGCTGACTTTGTGCCCTTTAACTGAATTTACAGTGAGGGTTCCTAGTTTTCATCTGATTATTATTTGTAAGAGGTGTGGGGGGGGGAGAACTGTAGCTTTATTTGTTCATGTTTTGGTAGCTTCTCACCTACATTGCTATTATAGTCACATGGTAGATGTCCACAGGTCCTCTTTCTGTCCCTTCATCTTAATCCAGAACAGTGCCATTCAGGTTGTTCCAGACTATTCTCATATCTCATTACAGCTCAGGGTTTTTTGCTGGTTCCCCATTTGAGCCAGAGCCCAGTTTGACCACTGGTCTTTCTGTTTGGAATTCTTGGGTGACAGGCCTGCCAGTATTAGTCTTTCATTACTTCCCTTGACAGTCCTGCTTGCTCCAGATGTTCTTCTGAACAAGGTCTCCCTCCAGAGTTATGGTGTCCAGATTCCAATTTTCAGGGGCCTAGCCTTGCAAACTTTCAGATCAGCTCCCTCCTCCTCTTCATGAAAGTTTGATGGCTTTTAGAGGTTTTAAAAACTTTTATTTGAGTAGTTAGTTAGCATAGAGCCTGGTCATCTCACCCTATCTCCTTAGCTTTTGAGATTCCTATTGTAAGTTAATACTTGTTTTAATTTAATTATAGATTTATATATACCCAACACTATTGAAGGGTACTTTTTTGAAATATGTATGGTGGGTAGTTTTCATTGATAATCCTTATTTAATGGTTTGACTTTAAAGTTATGGACTAATTTCATTGGATGGACTTTTTAAATTACAGTAGGTTTTAATTTGTACTGTGCACAATAAATATTGTTAAGAATTGATAACTTGTGTTACCCCTCCCCCCCCCCAACTGAAATAAATATGTAGAATCATAAAAGCAAAATATAAATAGATTCGGAATCAACCTCTGGATTGAAAGAATTGCTTCAAACGAAATGCCTAAAATTAATGGCAAGAAATAATCTGTTGAGATTTAACTCTGCTGTATCATGAGAAGCGATGCACATTGGCAGATCAAATAGGTGAAGAAGCACTATGTTTAATAAGTATGCACGAGATCTAGAAAAGTGTTGATGTATTTATCCTGTTTTCTCTTCAAACAGAACACTCACTCTGAATAGAGAAACTTGGACAGCCTTTTGTAAACAAAGAGCTGTCATGGCCTACATTACAAGGAAAATAGCAAATGAACTCATGGATAAGTGTTTTTGGCAGCTACTGTCTGACAGTGAGGTTAACTTTAGAGTGCACTAAATAGCACGGCAAATATTCCGAAACAAAAATACTTCTGTGAACATGTTGCTCTGGCCATGACAAATAGTGAATGAGCATTTATAAAACACATATTGTTGCAAAGTTGTTTAGACTTCTTCAATAAAGAAAACAGGATCTGCAATACTTCTGGAAAATAGCAAAATGAAACCAGTAACTGCTATCTTTAAAATAAAAGTTAGATGCTCTAAGAACAATGTTCACTGCTTAACATGTTAATCATTGCCTATTGAGAAAAATGAAGGAAAGAAGATTAGCACCATGTGAAAGATCTAGTTCAGGGATAAGGAATCTTCAGCTCATTCTTGTACATGGCCCCAAAGAGGTCCTGCCTTGTAAGAAGAGAAAGTTATCAACAACCACTCTGCCTATTTGTATAATTTCATGTTAGTAATCTAGACCAGTGGTTCATCTGGGCGTTAATCATTTTTTGGAACGAAAAGGGGCGACGCGGGGGCGAAGGAACGAAAAGGGGGCGATATGGGGGTGATGGAGCGAGAAGTTTTGGGGACACTTTTGAGACTTTTTCGTACAGTGAAATATCTGTCGAGATCGCTCGCTATTAGTGGATTGAATTGTGTTTTCAAATGTTCCTCCAGCTAGTACAGAACGCCGTACATATGTGAATACGCATGGCTTATGTTCATGCGCGTTGCGCAGCAGCCTCTACCCATACAGTGGCGCACCATTGGCCAGAATGGGCAGTGATGGAGGGGGGAGCGCTTCTTTCGAAACATCGCATGCTGAGTGGCTGTCCCCTGTGACGTCAACTCTGTAAAACATTTTGTGTGTCTCTTTGTATTGTACTTTTTTAGTGTGCACTCCAGTTCGATATTATATTTTCTTTGTGTCTTTTTAATCCTTTTTACAGTGTGCGTGACTATATATACTTTCCTCGAATCTTAATTTAGTTTCAGAGTTTTCGTCTTGAAATTCTCAGTTTTTCTTTTCGGGCATTTCACTTTCTTGCAATTGAATTTTGTTTTCAGTGGTCATTACATTTAAGTGTCTTGAATAAATAAGATAATAATGAAATACATGTATCACAAAGTTTGGGAATAAAGTGACGGGTGGCACCAAAATTTTTCACACAATTGAGATATGGGGAAAAGACTGGAAATAAATTATTTGCATCGATATGTCCTGATGACAATTTTAAAGAAAACAAAAAAAGTGTTTGCATAAATTGAAGAATTATTTCCTATGTTGTGATTGAGAGGTTATGTTGGGGGAAGGGGGCGATGACAACTTCCTCATTGGCTCAAGGGGGCGATTCGTTCAAAAAGGTTAAGAACCACTGATCTAGACCACAGGTTCCCAACCTGTGGACCAGTAGTGGGCTGTGAGGGGTTTGCAACTGGGCCGCAGAAACAGCCAGTGAGCACACATGTATGCTCATTTGTGTGAGCAGCAGGCGAGCGCATGTGCTCCATTTGCGTGAGTGGCAGACGGTGTGCATGCTACTCGCGCAAATGGAGCTGCACACACGTGCTTGCCAGCCGCTTGCACAAACCATCCTTCCCCCCCCTTGGTCCACAAAGCCGGAAATGTTTTTCTACACCATGGCAACCAAACTAGTCACCAGTGCCATATTTCAACACTACCTACAGAAGAAATGTGCAGATGTTTTCTGCTTGTAATACTTTGCAAGCTGCAACCCACTCTTTCCCCTGGGGTCAGAGGAAACTATTACAGGTACAAATAAAAAGTAGTGGTTCTTTTTCTTTTCCTTCTCCTTCTCTCTCTCTCCAGAGAAAAATGACTGCCTTGAAGGATTTTTGATCAGGCTCACTATTGTGAGCTGCTCAGAATCTCACAAAATGGATGTTGTAGAAATATGGTAAAATAAATAATAAATTAATCGGGGATGGGGGCATTGACAAAGGGGAGGAGGCTATTTTCCCTTAAGACCCACTCATTGATATATAGCCTGTAGAGATGTCCTGGAGTGCAATTGAGCCCCTTCAAGCCAGATTATGTTTCCATTTTAGTTTGGCTGGTATACGGTTCGTGTTAATCAGATCGTTTTATGTGGTGAGAAAATGTAATGCAAGCAGAAGATAAATTGGATCCAATGTGCTTTGTACTAGGTCTCTTTAAAATCAGAACAAATTATTTATAATTCTACTCCTATTGCAATCAGAGACTAACATTCATCAAATTTTATTCTGCATTGCCACAAGTCATGTTGCTAAGCACAGAGAGCTGGGTTATCCCCAAGTAGCTTGTGAATATATAGTATAATGGATGGTGGAAGAGAGGAAGGAAGGATTTATTATTGCTGATATAACTATTAATTTTTTAAAATATAAGTACCTAAATGTCTTTAAGAGACCAAATGTTATAGCAATAATATATTATCCTCAAAGCACAAAAAAGCAGCAGTTAAAATGATGTTCGTATTATTGGTTCCCTTCTTGAAGTAATCATTGCGAAAACTGAAATGTTTCCCAATGAAGGTGTTTATTCTTCAAATAATTTTAAATGAGTGAAATTCCAATTTAAGTTATTGTTTCAATTATCATTGTTTATTTTAAGCATGTCTTAATTATATTTGTTTATGTTGCATTTCTTTATAGGAACAGAAAGGTAAGATAGCCTTAAAATACTGATATTAAGGAATATGTTACAGTATTTAAAACAATCATTTCAATGAAAAATGCAGGAAATCATAGCAGAAAAAATCATGACCTTCTCCATCAGAATTTGGAATATAAAATTGAGTATTACTCAGACTCCTGCCTAAGATATCCCCTACTGTCTTTTCCCACTGCAGGTGCCTGCAGACTAACGGAACACGAGGTTGCCCCAACTGCCGGCGTTCATCAGTTAAACCAGGGTTTGTGTGATCTGCTGATGAATTGATGACTTAAGAAAATTCATCCATTAGATGTGAAAAGACAGAGCACTGGAGCAGTTCTGTTACAGGATCTAGAGATGAAACCCATCATATAGATACAAAATCTCCTGCAGAATTGATGGAAAATGCACACCTAGGTCTTTGTCATCTCCTTTCACGCATCTGAGCTGTGAACCTCTTCCAGGAATTCTGTATCATCTCCTCTTTCAAAGCCAACTGCTAGAATAAGCCACCTTTGCTCCTTCAACAACTTGTTAGCTTGACCTTCCACAATCTCAATTTGATTTTAATTTTAATTTTCTGCTTCTTTTGCTAGCTTCCTTCAGGGCCAACTCTGACACTCATACTTCACTTCAGAAGTTATGGGAGCTTCATCATTGAAAGCTTTCAAGAAGAGATTGGATTGCCATCTGTCAGAAATCGTGTAGGGTCGCCTGCTAGGGCGGAAGGTTGGACTAGATGACCTATAAGATCCCTTCCAACTATTCTATTCTATTCTATTCTATCCATTCCTCATGGGAAGCATACTGATCCTGCCTACATAATGCTTCTTGGACTGGCACAATATTATTTTCTTGTAGGCATGGTGACAGCTGCTCTTTTCCAGACATTGCTTGAAGTTACTTCAACTTAACAGTCTGATTTATATTTTTCGTAATTTATATTGGAACCTAACAGCTGTTTATGCTTTAAAACAACTAAGCCATTCATAATGTGTCTTTTTCCATTTCCAAAGAACCTTTCTCAACTTGATGCTTTCCAAATGATTTCCAGAATTTTTAGGTAACATGGGAATTTTGTGATTCAAAGTCCAATTGTCTGGAAGGAGTCAGATTGGTTAACTAATATGTCAGAGTTAGGAGACTGCCTCTCAGCAGTGTAACTCTTTCAGTATGTCTCTTGTTTTCAGTGTATAGCTGTATCCTTCAGGTTCTTCTGAAAGTATCTGATATCTTTAGTTTGCTTACATTCTCACACAACATTCAATTTCTGCATGGGACTAGGGGGGGAAAGCCTTACAGTGTCCCAGGGAATGTTTCTTGCCTTGTATTCCTTTGCCATCATCTTGTAATGTTAAATGGGCAGTGATTGGTCCAAACATGGAATTGTCAGCAATGTATTTATACTTTCTGTAAACTGTTTATACTGGAATAAATAAAATCACAGCCTGTAAGTCAGTGTTTTCTAAAGTTGTAGCTATGTTTTCATCTTTTAGAAACTGAAGAGAGAGAGAGAGAGAGAGAGAAAGAAAGATGTATATTGACTAAGAAATATAGGTGTTATTAGTAAGTGTCACCATGACCAAAAATACAATATCATAACATTCTGTGAAGAAGCTGTTTTAGGAGAGTGGGAAGAACATTATAAGAAATTCTAAATGTTGGTTGTGGGAGATAAATATATATGAGTCGTGGGGGATATATATGATTGAGTCATCTGAAAGATGGCCCAAAGGCACTAGCAGAGAAAGGTCAAGGATGGATGCTTGTGTGCCCAGGGCACATCAAGATAAAGGCAGGTTTAGAATCTACAATATACTAGGGAGTCAGAATAGTTTAGAGAATTATATGTTGGAGGCAGAATTCAAGAGGCTGGATGTTGGAGGAAGAAGTGTGGGAGAGAGATATCAGTAGGGACTCAAGAGAAGGAAGGAGGTAGAATGCCAATATAAAGGAAATGAGAAGTATGAAATAAAAGCAGAAGTGAATTGAAGCAACTGGGATACAAGGGTCATGGATATAAATAGGAGATAGAAAAGTAAAAAATACAGCTTTAGAAGAGATTATAAAATTAAGAGAATAAAGAGTTAATAGACCATAGGTTAGCTTGAATCAAACTAGGTAAAAGTAAACTGCTAGTCTCATAAATTAAGGTATGGTATCACTGCAGGGATATTAAGCTAGAAATAAGATAGCAGAGAAACAATATAGAAATAAAAATACAAAATTATATAGTATAAAGAACAAATGTATGAAAGATAATAAAATAAAAGCTATGGAATGAGCGATGGAGTAATGATTAAAGTATAGCTGAAAAGGTATAGCAAAAGTTCAAAGTTTACTTGACAGGTACTCGTCAATTTGTTGGAAATCCAGCCCTTCTATAACTGAGTTGTGGATGAACATCTGTGAACATATCACTACCAAGTTTACTCAGCACTAAACTGCTCTAACAGATATACTCATTCTTCTGATTCTTGATGTCTAACAATACACAATTCTCATTATTGGGAAAGGGGAAGAACAGAAATCAGCCACCACCTATAAAAAGCTTTGCCTCCTCTCTAATGAACCACTGTCTTTGTTTTGCCTAAGTTTGTATCAACCCTGAACTACAACAATCTTAGTAATGCTCCCCATCATGATAAAGAGAGCCTAGTAACTTGCACAAACATTCCAGTATCTTTTCTAATTCCACAAATAGGCAGCCATTTTGTTCATTTGACCTGACCGTCTTTTTACTGATGCAATGCAGTAGAAAAGCAAGTGATGTGTATTAACTGTTAATTTGTTAATGGAAAAATAGAAACATAGTCCCCAATAGCATTTTGCATTTAAGTACTTAATAAACATACTTTTTTTTTACATAAACTCCAATCCTGTAAGCAGTAGCATTTTAAAGACAAAACTATCAGCTTTTGTGATCAGTTTCTTTTAAACAGCTGAAAAATACTTTATAAAAACATAAGATACCAATCTAGTGTTCTCCAGGTTTATTGGGACTACAACCTCCAAGACTACCCAAAATAAAAGCTTTCTTGATAAAGTTCTATGGAAACATATTTACCTCTCTTATCTGGATTTTCCAGATTTTTGCATGTCTTTGCTACTAAATACTACAGCTTTATCTTGTTCCTACCAATATAAAAAGGGGATGTGAGTAAACGAAGTTTGGTACTTGTTTCATATATTCCATAAAGTCATGAATTGTGTGAAATGTCCATGTAACAGAAGAATCATATCTTTACATTCAGTATTTAGTTGCACCACCTTTAGCTGGAGTAACTGCAACCAGATTCTTCTTATAGTTGGTAATCTCTCTTATGCATGCTTAATTTTATCATTACTCCAATACTGAATCAGAGAAAAATATTAGCATATATGACATTGCTCATAGAAAAAGTCAGTGGAGGAGACTGATTTTAAACAAATTCCTGATACAGTTCATAGTGATGAACTAACTGGGGAAGGAATTAGTACAAATCTCTCTGTACAGTAGAATTCACAGTTATGAGTCCTATGATGCAGGTAAGTGTGGGAACCATAAGAGTATGCCATGATCCATCTACAATGGTTGAAAAGCTGAGCAGGACTTGTAATGCCTATGCTAGGAATACCTGGAGCCTGTCTGCATTTGAAAGATTGTAGCCTCTCAGTACTTCTAAATGCCAAATAGCACCTGAATCTGTATATACACCTCTCAGGCATGAGATTTAATTCAGGAGATCCTCTACCCCTCTTTTTTGTAGATAAAGTGGTTTGTTATTTTAAAACTGAAGGCAAAGCCCTGAGAAAACAGTATGCTGTTATGTCTGAGCTGGAAAGAAACTACAAATATTCTCTCTTCGAAAGCTCTGATAAGCAGCTGGAATTACCCTACAGAAACTGTTCCACTTCTTTTGGTACATCTAATTTGTTCTATCCTTATATAAGTGCGTTTTGTAACAGTCTGGAATTGTATATTAGGCATGTCCTTGTATTCTTTTAACATAATAACCATAATTAGGATGGAGAAATTCTACTTACCATAGCACCATCTTCTGATCTACTGGGAGCATTAGATTTTTAATGGTTTTTTTTTAAAAAAAACAACCACAATTTTATCTAACTTCTGCAGCATCAAAAAGCCTTTGCATTTTAAAATTAAAAATATGTTAGAGTTTGATTTTTATTATTTTTTCTCTAGTAAGATTGATCTAGCTCCCAGAAAGGGAGAATGGCTGAAACCTCTTATAACACTATGGCCTTCCTACAGCCTTCACACTATAAAACCAAGCGATTCCACTAGATGAATGATTTCATTTTTACCTTTACATTGGCAGTAAAGCATTGCAGGTTATTAGCCTTCTCTCCCCCACCCCCACCACCCCCACCCACTTTCTGGAATTAAGGGACGAAACGCTGCCTGGAGATAAATGGTGGTAAAAAGAAACCACCAAGGCACTATCGCAAGGAGGCAAAGTTGATTTTTACAAAACATTTCTTGCCTTTGAACACATGCTGCAACAGCTATCCAGGCCTAAGATACAAGAACCTACAAGAACGCCGAATTAAATTGAGGGTATTCTTAGTCTAAATCAGTGTTTTTTCAAACTTGACGACTTTTAAGATGTGGGAACTTCAACTCCCAGAATTCTCCAGTCAGCATGTGGGAATTGTTTGTGAAAGAAAAAGAGTTTGAAAAATTGAAAACCATGGGTGAAATTTCAGAACAACGTTGAAGGCGTCTGAGGTCCGCTCACACGGGTAGTGTTTTCTTCCGGACCCCCGAGAAAATCGGCCTATGTGAAATCACGTGCAACTCTGTCTATTTTTTTATCTCTATTGACTCACGGCGGGCTTCCGCTCTTGCCCCTGACTAAGATGGCGGCGAGATCACCGCGGCGGAACTGAGAAAATGCCATCACTCAGCAAATTTGGACGCGATCATGTGATCAGGAAACCGCAAACTTGGTAGATTCGACAAGTCGCTCAAGCTAACTAATCAATTGAAAGGGCGCCGGAGACCAACGTGGTGGCGGCACTAACAGAAAAGTTTTAGTTTTCACGGCAGAGAACAGGATCCTTGGCGCTGCTTTTGTCCAGCGTGTGGTATCTGCTACCCGGAATTCAAACGTCAGGCCTTCTCCTGAGGAGAAAAAATGGCGTCAGTTTGGGATGAGGCGGAGGTAAGTAAAGCCGGGGACGGGATTGTTGCCGAGAATGAGAGGCCGCTGGGCAATAGTCGTGAGAGCAGTTGCCTTGTGGTCGGGCCTTGCAGAAATTCCCTCAGGAACCGGCCTGGCTGGGAAGGTCCGTGGTCGGCAGAGGCTGCGTGTTGCCTTTTGCCATGACTGGCTGTTTCTTTCTAGGATGGCATCGGGGAAGAGGTGTTGAAGATGTCCACGGAAGAGATCGTCCAGCGTACCCGCCTGCTGGATAGCGAGATCAAAGTAGGTTTAGCCGGGGGTTCCCGCCTTGGGGGCCTGAACTTAAAAAGTTTCTCTTCTTTCTAGGGTGCCTACAAATTGTGTGGGTGCCTTTTTGTTCCATATAGCATCAACCTTGTGAAGTTTCCTCTTTCTGCTATGTATTCAAAATGGACAGTGATTAACATTTATATGGATATGTATGGGATATGTATGTATGTATGTATATAGCATGTGTATATGTGTGTTATGCATGTGTATGGGTAGATATATACTTTTGAGAACAGGCAACAGAATTTCATTTTTAATGTTGGCCAGTGTGCTCACAGTAAAAAATGACAATAAAGGTTATCTTTGCGATTCGGGGCGTCTTGAGTATTTCATTTTTTTTCCTCCACCACCAAAAGTTGCACTTAGCAGGCCTTTCTTGTGATCTGCTTTTGTAGACAATGCCGACAGTGAAAAGCAAATGTTTTTAAAAACGGGCTGACCCCAAAGTGCTCCCAACGCCTTTTTAAAAGCAGCTAGCTGAGGCTCCTTTGAATCGTGCAGGCTGTCTGGGAATCAATGCTTTCTGAGGAATTCTGGGAGTTGAAGTCCATCCAAGTTGCTAAGATTGAGAAACTCTGCTCCAGGGCAAAGCCTCCTGTGAGAAGGCTGTTCTGTAACCTTGGTGCTGATTCTTAAGCAGACTTATTGGAGAGAAAGAATGCCTTGATTATAGCTTGATCAAGGGCAGATTTAGGCTTCTAAACAACCAGGTTGCAGGGAGGTAAGCAATAGCATGCAGTCCTGGTGAGAGAGCAAAAGATTCAGTCTTGTAAATGTTAGAAACGGCAACTAGGAGATGCCCGACCCTTCTGGAGGTAGCCAAGTGACATGAAGGCAGATTGGAGACTTCTCTCTCCAGCTTACCTTTGGTGTGGCCCCTGTTACAATTTTGACAAGTCAGTACTACCAGAGCTCTTTGTGAGGCCACACCATGTTCTCTAGAAATCATTGTTAGGATTATGGCAGGCCTGCATAACTCATAGAGGAGAAAGTGCCACATTGATAAAGATAATTAACTGCAAAGAAATACCTGGTGTGCCAATCAGCTGTTAGATGACTAGTGGGGTGGCAGCAGTGCTGGAACTGGTGGTGGCAGTGAGGCTTGAATGCACTCGGCAGGGTGTTTCTTGGGGCAGATTTATTACTTTTTTAAAAAAATGCTGGTGGGCTGCATTTGTGCAGGCCAGGATTATGGGTTGCATATCTCTGATGTAATCTGTCTCTACCATTTAAAAGTCAACCTTTCAACCCAATTCTAAATTTGTTCACTGAGATAACAGATATCCATGGGCTCATGGATGGGCTCATGGAAAGTTGCCCATTCTGGTATATTCCCACAAGCTGTGTCGCCTATCTTTACAACATTACACCTGTGTTGTGGTATGAAATAAAGTGGCCTTTATTTCCCTTATTATCACATGAATGCACGATAGCCATATACTGCTCCTGGTTCAGTTTTCACAGGGGCTTGCTACACCGCATTTTTAAAATAATTGTTGACTTTGTTTTTTCCCAAGAAAATAAATTCTACAAAACCAATTACCTCTATTAAAACCAAGTAATTTTGCTATTTCATTTTCTCATTCAGTTCCTAGCCTTTTCCCCATTTTCATTATCTCTTTCCAGATTTGCAAGAAATTAATAATTTTTTAAAAATAATTGTTCTGGATTTTCAGATCATGAAGAGTGAAGTGCTAAGAGTAACTCATGAGCTACAGGCAATGAAAGACAAGATTAAAGAAAACAGCGAAAAGATCAAAGTGAATAAAACTCTGCCATACCTTGTATCCAATGTCATAGAGGTATGTTTCTTATAGTAAAATATATAGCCCATAGCATCTATAAATATTGTAATTTTGGTGTGAGTGAATTCCTTGAAGAAAAGAACAGGAAATGGAATAGGCAAAAAGGAGATTATTATAACTTGGTCCTGCTTAAAAAAGAAGTCACTTTTTAATAATCTGACTTGATATTCTTTCTTGGTATAATTTCTCAGCTGCAATCCAAAACATTTGTAAAAGAGAATAATGAGTCTTATTTCAGAGTAAGCATGTGTACATCAGATCAGGAATACTGTTTTTCAAAAAAGAACTCAGGAAAATGTTGGAAGAAATGATTTTTAAACTCTTTTATGGGATGACAGGTTGCAGATACAAGAGTCAAATTCATTTCTATTTTGCTAACCTGGCTATTTTCAGAGAAAGGTAAATATAAAAAGTGCATATTTTTTAGTACAGTTAGGTTGTTATAGGTGAAGTTGATTCCATAAACATTTGCCTTTCAGGAAGAAACAGGATCACTGCCATAATTTGTTTGTTAGGCTAAAATAAATGATCTACTGCCTGATTACACCAACTAGGATTTATAACAATAAATAGATGATTTTATTACTTTATAGTTTATTTTACTTATTTCTGTGAGGACCCTGTTTTCCTCAATAAAAGAAAACTCACTTTTTGAGAGGTGGGTCTATAACATTTTGAAGACCTTGTGTGGAAGAACTTCTGCATTAGCTCTGACTAAATATCTAATGCCTTTATCCACTGCTGGGAATGATAGGAATACATATTGTGGTAGCATTGTATGCTTGACCAATGTAACTATGTTTACATCTGATCTGTTTGCATGTTTAGCTGCTGGATGTTGATCCCAATGACCAGGAAGAAGATGGAGCAAATATTGACCTTGATTCACAAAGGAAGGGCAAGTGTGCTGTCATCAAAACCTCTACTCGACAGGTGAAAACAGCATAATAAAGTGCATTTCATTATATAAATATATGATGTTGCCTTATATTAATAAAATTCAGCTCAATATTGACCATTCCACTGGCAGAGGCTCTCAACAATGTGTGGTGCTTGACATCCTTCTCACTAATGATACCTAGAATTGAATAAAATTTCTTGAACATGGAAAAAACAGTTGAGTGATACTCCTATATGGTCTGATTTGGTAAATCTCATAATCAAAATTAATCTTCTCCAAATGGATGTCCTCCAAATACGCATCTTTCAGCTTCCAGATTTCTCAGTAATGGCCATGCTTGAAAATTCTAAAGTTGTTCATATATCTAGAAGAAGTCCAGTTTGGAGAAGGTTAGTCTAGAAATGATCATAGTGTGATCTGTTAAGAGCCTCCCCTTTTCATGTTCCCACTCAAGGATGTGTTTAAAATGTATGAGTTCAGACATTTTTGAGGTTAAGTTTTAAATTGAAATGTTCTACTTTGATTTCTGTCATTTTAAGGTTATATGTTAGATGCAGAATATATTTTAACTGCTTTGTGCCTCTTTGCATAAAAAGGCAAAATTGAAATAAATACTGTAATTAATTCTTAACAAGCATCTGCAATTTTAATCCAGGACATCCTACATCTAAAGTGAAAATCGCTGCTAGTTCACAGAATAAGGTATGTGAACAATTCTGATAAGATTTAGATCAAGCTGAGAACATTTTTGTTGCCTCTTCTTCAACAGACTTACTTTCTGCCTGTGATTGGGTTAGTTGATGCTGAAAAGTTAAAGCCTGGCGATCTAGTGGTGAGTAGTTACTATGCTGTGTAAGAATGAATAACCAAACATACTTTTTAAAAAAAAACAAAGAAACTTCATTGATAACCCAATGTTTCTATCACTTTCACAATATTTGTAGGCTTGCTTATTCCAGTTAATCCTTATGACTATGCAGTCTTTATTCAATCCTTAGTAGGTCTCTCTTACAATGTGGTTGGGAAGTATTTTATGCTGATCAGTAGTTTCAAGTATGACAGATAATGAATTCAGATTGCAAACACCTATAGTTCTTTAACAGAAAAATGACCTAATATTGTTTTAATAATATATATTTAATAATATATATTTTCTCTAAGTCTAAATGTTGGTATATTTCATTTCAGCTGTAATTTAAATTACCATTTTGTATTGTACCATCTATTGCTTTTCTCTCATCTCAAAGCTGTTTAGTGCCATAAAATAACAAAAAAAGCTTACATCTTCTTTCTCATTTTAATAGAATAAATTGATACAGCAGTGCTTATCGCATTTAATGTTCTGAAATAATAATGTTAAGGGCAAATTTAATATTTCTTAAGCTACTGAAAATAATGGATTCTGCCCTCTTTTTTCCTCACCTGCTGTTTCATGTTACTATGTAGTGAATCCATTTCGTTTATAATAGTAGTACATTTCTCTCCTCCATCCTCTCAATAACCGCATGAGTAAGGCGAGAGAAAAATGGGGGACAGGTAGAATTAAAAAAAAAAAGCCTTTTTGTGGATTTCTTTTTGCAGGGAGTAAACAAAGACTCCTACCTGATTTTGGAAACCTTGCCCACAGAATACGATTCAAGGGTGAAAGCCATGGAAGTGGATGAGAGACCTACAGAACAATACAGTGATATCGGAGGGCTAGATAAACAAATCCAAGAGGTAAGGAGATGTTAACTAATTCCATTTATTTGGCTTAATATTTGCATAGCTTTGAAAACATTTTAGATGCTTTTGTAATTTTAACCTGTTCTGTAATCAAGATTACTGAGCCAGCGGCAGTTCAGCAGTTATGAAGATGATTTCATTTACTTTTTGTTTTTACAGCTGGTAGAAGCGATAGTTCTGCCAATGAATCATAAAGAGAAATTTGAAAACCTGGGAATCCAGCCTCCCAAAGGGGTGCTCATGTATGGACCTCCAGGAACAGGAAAGACTCTCTTGGCCAGAGCTTGTGCTGCACAGACAAAGGTAAAACTGATGTGCTTGCTGATGGCTTCTCAGGATGTATGTAATGCTTCTGGGGGTTTTTATTATTACTAAAGACATTGTACTGACAGAGAACCTATTCCCCTCATTTTTAATTTAGTATTTTGTGTCTTCGATAGATTTCTAATAGCTCTTTTGTGGTCTACGAAAGTGTATTCTCTGCGTGGTTAGTTTTTCTTGGATTTTGTTCTCCAACACTTTAAAATGGCTATAAAGAAACTGAGAGGTAACTGAGACAATAAGGAGCCTAGAAACCAAACTTCAGGAGAAGTAGTTGAGGGAACTGCAGATGATTGCTTGCAGAAAAGAGGAGAGGAATGGGAAATGTGTTAGCAGTCCACAAAAAGCATATGGCCAAAACAAAATGGACCTGTTCTCTGTTTTAATTAAGAACAAGACAAGAACCAACCTGAGTCTATTAAGATGAATGTATAGTTAGATTTATTGAGCAATGGAAAGATTTGTTTAAAACAGTGGTAGACTCCCTCTTGCCGTATGTTTTCATTTTGGGAGTTGGATGGCTACCTGTGATTTAATGATTTCCACACTGAATATGGGGCTGAACTAAATTGCTCTGACATTATAGATTGCAAAATATTATCTTTAATACCATTTCTGTTGTTAACTAGAGTACTACGCTATGGCAGAACATAGAGAACATGTATCCTATTTCTTGCCTTGTTTTAGGCTACATTCTTGAAATTAGCTGGTCCACAATTGGTGCAGATGTTCATTGGTGACGGAGCCAAGTTGGTCCGAGATGCCTTTGCATTGGCCAAGGAGAAGGCACCTTCTATCATCTTCATCGATGAACTTGATGCCATTGGCACAAAGAGGTAGGAGCTGTATTCTCAATTTACAAGTTTTGAGTTAGAGCCAGCTTTCTTCATATATCCCAACTATGGCAATGGCGTTCCTTTGGAGATTGGTTCTTAATTAGTATCACTCCCAACTCTTCGAGAATATATATTGTATACATTTTTTTTATCTAACCTACAACTAGCATGGGGTAGGGAACAAAGTTCAGAGGATTACACATGCTGTATGCTGGCTACTATAGTAGTAAAACCGGATAATAATTGGGAAGTTTTTTGTTTGCAGTAAAGTCCAGTGTGAAGTGTACCTATTGAATAGCAACCGCTTATGACCAGTTATGAGACAGTCCATTCTGTTACTGCCAACTTCATTTTTAATCTTGTCAATGTTCTGTAGCTTGGAACATGTTCAAATCGGATTGAGATGCTTTTAGATTTTTTCTTGCTTAGCTTCTTCCCCTTCAGTTTATATTATACCCCTGCAATTCTTAGGTTTGCACTCACCTGTTGGCATATTCTCTTGTTTGTTTATTTATTAAATTTTTATGCTGCCTGTGTCTCCTGTAAGGCAACTTCTGGGCGGCTTACAACTTATAAAAGAAGTTGAAAAATAATTAAAATATTAAAACATTTAAACTACACAGATTAAGATTACAAAAACTATACTAAAACCAGAATTAAGAGATGGACGGGACAGGGATGAGGTCTTCTTACCCCATCAGCTTCCTCCAGTGGTAATCACCCCCCTCAGGGGCCCTAGGCCAACACAAATGCTCTTGTGCATGTTTTGTCGTTTTGGAGTCACACAGTCAATGTGTTTACTATTAAATATAAATATAGTATTACATCTTTTATGAGCAGTAGATACATATCTCTAAACTCATGAGAATTTATTTTTGAGAAAATGAGTCTTATAATGTGTAATTCGAGCATGAGTAAATTAAAGAATGCTGTTTATCAGGAGAGCTGATAATCAAGGAATAGTTTTCCTTTTTAAAAATCAAGCTTATCTTATAAGTTCTCTTAGATCCCATTTTATTTCTGGTCTTCTTAGGTGGTAACTGAGGCCAGATGTGCTTTTGCACAGTTCTGCCTTAAACACTAGGTATATCTGCTCCTGGGTAAGTCAGAGCCAGCCTTGGTGTTGTATGATTTATAGGTCAGAAAACTGCAGTGTCATATATATGGGACACATTTTGATAAGGCTCTTTAGATTTCAGTTTGTTCAGAATTGTTAGTCTGGTGAACTGGTTGTCCCTGGGAGCATGTGATTCCTAGAAGCTGCTCTGTAAAGACTCTCGACTTCCAGCCCATTTCTCGGCATAAATTGAAGAGCTGATAGATATTTTTGAACATTCTTAACATCTGGTTCCAAGGTATTTGAAAAAGCTTAGTTTCCTGCATGCTTCTTAATGTATGTTTTTCTTTTTATTCTGATAATAGCTTAGATTAGGCTACATAAGAGAGGGTCAAATCAGTTTTATCTTGATAAGTTCTTTTAGCTTTTTTCTGTCATAATAAAGATGAAGTTTATTTGTCAAAATAAAGTTTGAAGCTACTTTTATCTGCTAGTATCTCTTTTTAAAATTGATTTATTGGTTGCTCTTTGCTGCTCTGTTCAAATTTGATGTGGTGTAATGCTCTTGGATGGAAGAGCAAAGGATAGAAACTATGAAGAGTCCCTGCACTTTGCCCTCTGTTCTACAGCTGTGGCTCTACACTGAAATCCAGATACATGGCTCCTAGTATTTCTTTTCAGGTAGAAGAAGGCAGTATTTGAGATTTTTTTTTCTTATGGTTTTCAAGTACGATTCTAAATGTACATTGGCAACAATTTATGTAAAATTAACTGTATTTGGCTCAGTGGATGTCAACTGAAGAACAAAACTCTATGACCTCAGCTGCCTCAGCATAGAAGAATACAGTAGATTAAATCCCTTTCCTCAATTGGTCCATTACTGCTGATATAGGAGGAAACAATATTTACATAATAACATGGTATGCTAAGTGCATGGGCTATGAGAACATGGAATGATTTTTTTGTTGTTGTTGGTTATATTTCAAAGCAATGTTTTAATTAAATCTGTTCATATATATCAAAAGGTAGAAAGAAGATTTCTACAGAAAATGGGTAATAAAACAGAAAATGCATAATAAAAAAAGAAAAGTTTGTTTTTCCCACCAGATTTGACAGTGAAAAAGCTGGTGATCGTGAAGTACAGAGGACCATGTTGGAATTGCTTAATCAGCTTGATGGGTTTCAACCCAACACACAAGTCAAGGTAACTATTTGCCTGTCGTTAATATATGAAGCAGTTCTGTGACCAAATAATATTTGTAAACAGTTATTATAGAGTAACAATAGAAATCAGATTGGTGACCAAGCTGAAGTTTTTAAAATAGCTTTAAGTCATTATTTTTAATGTGAAATGAAAATATGTACCGTATCATAATTGATCTGGGGGATACATGAAAACTATGGACTGCTCGCATCCATTACCATGATTTAATAGTTGTAGTATGTAGAATCTGTGTCTGCCCAACCACAAAATGATGTCCTTTATCCAGGTGATTGCTGCAACCAACCGTGTTGATATCCTAGATCCTGCTTTGCTACGCTCAGGACGGCTAGACCGCAAGATTGAATTCCCAATGCCCAATGAAGAGGCCAGAGCCAGGATTATGCAGATCCATTCACGCAAAATGAATGTCAGGTATTAAACAGAAGGAGAATGTAATTTGGATGACGGTGAACTATGAATTGTGGAATCATTTTTATTCAGTGAATGCAACAATCAGTTACCTCAGAATATGGCATTAACTAAAAACTTACACTTTTTCAGAATTTTAGCTATTTTGTGGAAAGCAAGTTTCTAATCTGTATGACTGTGAAGGTAGTACTAAAACATTACAGTAGTAAAATCCAAGATGTCACAACAAAAGTTGAATTTTAGTTTCAGAATTAGGTCAGGTCTTTATTTCTTGCCCTTTCCTATTTCTAGGAAAATGAGAATAAAGTAAGGGCAAATTGATATGGTTTATGTGGATTATGTTCAACATTAAGTCATCTTTCCCATTGAGATTTTTTTGTTTTTAAAAAAAAAATGAATTTCTGTTCTCTGCAGTCCTGATGTGAATTACGAAGAGCTGGCGCGATGCACGGATGACTTCAATGGTGCACAGTGCAAGGCTGTGTGTGTGGAAGCGGTAAGTAGGTTTGGCCAGTTTCCATTGGAAATCAGTTTTTTTTCCCTAACTGCTGACCTATGGAGACTTTGGACAACAAAAGAGTTATAGTTTCTTATGTCAACCATATTGCACTTTTGCTGAATGCTTTTTCCTTCCTTGGGTCAGGGAATGATTGCCCTTCGGCACGGAGCAACGGAACTTACCCATGAAGATTACATGGAAGGAATTTTGGAGGTGCAGGCCAAGAAAAAAGCCAATTTGCAATATTATGCCTGATTTTTGCTCCTGAATTGGATATTAAAGCCTTGATACAAAAAGCTCAGTGTTGTAACTTTTGCAACTGAATTATATGAACTTCTTTCACTTATGAAAAAAATAAAATTAATAATTGTTTCCTCTGACTGAGACTGCTATTATATTTGGTTGGAGATGGAGAACAAATATTAATTATGCAGGATATTCATGTATATGAAACATCTCTCATTAATCTCTTTAAACACCAATGTGTACAACCCTCTTGCTTTTGTGCTTAAATTTTTGGTACACTTTCACAATTTGTCTTTGGTTGTTAACAATCAGCATTTCAGTTCTTACCTATATGGATTCTGAAGACACCTATATAAAATTTCAACTAAAGGCAAAATCTGTAAACCATTTGATATGAAACTATATTTGTTTTTAATTCTGAGGTAAAACTTTGTTTGTTTGTTTTTAATTTAAGTTGAAGGTGAGAAGCAATAAGGAGCCAAAGATTTCTGTAGGGATTGGGAATTTTTCAATTTATAACACACACACACACACACACACAGAGGATAACAGTGTTTGAAGTAGATGCCATCTAGAACATGAGTGTCAAACTCACCGTGTCACGTGACGTGTCGCGACATATCGTGACTTTTTTTGCATTGCCAGAGCTGGGGTGGGCGTAGCCTCCATATGATGCAACCAGCCGGCAGTTTGATACCCGTGATCTAGAACAAGAGATGTATCTATTTCTGTCACCACAGATCAAAATTTTCTCCTTTGTTACCCCTGTTTGGCTCTGAAAAAACAAATTGATGCCTGAGCATCCTCGTTGGTAAAGACCAGTGCGGAGAATTAATTGGACTTCTCTGCAGTTTCTTTGACCACATTTAGTATCCTTGTCCAAGGCTCAAACCATTTTTGTAGCTAGTTTCCTGCTTTGAATATGAATACATACACTTCACAATTTTTAATGTCATTTGGTTTATTAATGTGGTATATACCCATTGATATCTTTCACTCATCTTTTATTTTGTTTGTGTGTTGTTGAAGGGTGTATACTTTTCCCCCCCCTCAGTTGCACTAGTTTTCTATTTGGACAAAAATTTCCTTTTTCATTGAAGAAAAGTTCTTAACTCTAATGTTCTCTGTAATGTGATTTGATAACTTATCCTCTTAAATTTGATAGCACTTTCTCAGATTTGATCCACAATATACATTCTAATATGTATTGCGTTTCTAAAGTAATATTGTGGCATTTTGGAGACCCTCGTCCTCTTGATTCTCCCTTTTTCTTGAACAAATGATCTCACTTTCTTTAGAAAGTTTTTTTTTTAAATCACTTTTGTTGTAGCTTTGTGGGTGCCCTTTCCTATCAGTTCAATCACTTTTTGACAGGACCTTAGTACTCCCTAAGTCTCTATGGAGATTCTCAGTCGTCCAGGTCATGGTTTTCTCAAAGGTACTTTTCAAAAGGCAACTGGACTTTTTTGGTTTTTTCCCTTAAAAACAAACTGGAGAAGTGAAACGTTTTCAAGGGAAAAAAACAAGAAAATCCAGTTGCCTTTTGAAAATATTCTCTTAAGTCTACAATCATTCCTTTTATGGTTAACCCTTAAATTGTCTTTAAGGATATAAAACATGTTTTTGTGATGTGGAACGTCTGATTAGCAATAGCACTTAGACTTATATACCACCTCATAGTGCTTTGTGGCCCCCTCTAAGCGGTTTAGAGAGTCAGCATATAGCTCTCAACAATCTGGGTCCTCGTTTTACTGACCTCGGAAGGATAGAAGCTGAGTCAACCTTGAGCCGGTCAGGATCGAACTGCTGGCAGTTGACAGAGTTAGCTTTTAATATGCATTCTAACCACTGTGCCACCACAGTTCTCTTAGATCAGGGGTCTTCAAACTTGGCCCTTTTATGACTTGTGGACTTCAACTCCCAGAATTTCTCAGCCAGCGTGCCTGGCTGAGGAATTCTGGGAGTTGAAGTCCACAAGTCATAAAAGGGCCAAGTTTGAAGACCCCTATCTTAGATTAAGGTCTTCTTTTATAGGTGCCTGTTGAATTTCATTGCCTATCTGAAAATCACTCCATTAGAAAAAGCAGTAATAAGTTCTTAGAGTTAAATTTGTTTGTGGGCCTCTTGCATATAACAAGCCTATAAGTTTATATGAAAATGCTGATTTGTTGGAATATATGCTATCATTGATAAGTAGGCTGACAGTTTCCCACTAAATAGCCTCCAATGTATTACAGTAAATCATTATCAATTCCTGCTTCCCTTCTGTTCATTTGTTAGGTTGGCTACATATGTAATTGGTAGACCACAGTTTGCTTACCTAGTCAGATAAATTATATAAAATAGTAAGGGGGAGGAAAAGTCAACAGCTCCTTATTTTGCTGCCAAGTTGGTCCTGATTCCAAATGCCTGTTTACCTTGAGATTTGGTTCCCAGGACTGATACTTTTCATCAGATGGCGCTTCCTTATTCCTGTAGAGATACTAAATATGATGTAGCAGGGTTTCTTTTGCAGCTATAACACGTAGAAGAAATCTAAAGCCAGAGAATTTCTCTCCTTTTAACGTAACCAAGCCTTTTAATTTAATGCCTCTTGAAATGTACAACTTCCATTTAAAAATCACACTTGCCATGAATACATTAACTTGAGCACTGAGTAATTAATTACATGCCACTTCAAAATACAATGTAAACAGCCCTTCAACAAAGGGTTCTGTGCAGTCTTTGGGGGAGACGGTAAAGAAGTACAATGAGGAAAGACCAGGGCTTCCCTTCAGCACCATTGTTGATGTTCCTGAGTTAGGCTCAGCTTGTTAATCATCTGTATACTGTGGACCCCTCTTATGAGTTATGCCTCTTTATGCGTTAAAAAGAGAATGTCAGGATTTTTAGGGTCTGTGCTCCTTTTCCAAAACAAAGTTTCTTCTGTATTCTGGAAGGATTGAAAGTGGACCAGAAATCTCAGGTTGCCTTTTAGAGAAGCTACATGATTTGAAGAGTGGGCGTGTCTCCCTTGCTCACTTCGCCTGTGATTTTTTTGAACATAGGGCTCCTACTGAATCAGCAAGATTTGTTGCAAGGGAGCAAAGGACCACATCAGATTTGTGCAACCCTGAACTGGTCAGTTTGGGTGATTACATCATTGCAACTTGCCCCCTTGCGGAAATATTCTTCAAGCATCTGAAACCTAATACGCACTTTACTCCAAAGTACTTAGTGCATAATTGACTTCCAGAACTAACAAGATACAGATAGTGAACAGCCTGGACTGAGAATATTTCCCTCTCTGAATGTTTAAAGCCTTCATCTAAACCAAGGTTTGCTGCAGGGCAATGGGCCAATTCCAGCATTGGGTCTCTGCTCAAAAGAGAATCAATTCTGAGACTGGGCGGATTTTTCCTTGGCTTTCCCTTCTAATTGACCTTCCAGTTCTTGGAAATAAAACTCCTTGGCATCAAACAGAATTCACATTGGCTTCTGCTCCTAAGAAAAAGCTGATGCCGTTTAAACGATCAACAGGTCTTATAGCACCACAAGCCTATTTAACAGAAAACTGCCTCTTAGAAAAAACAGGAATAAGAATTAACCCAGACGGTTGATGTGAATCAGAAACAGGCAGACAGAAGAATCACGGGCTGGCATTCCTCCACGACTTTGCCAGAGCAATAGAACCCCTTAGTTCCAACCTGGTTTGCAGATCTCAAATGTCCACACTGTGTTCTGGTAACGGGCGGTGGGCTAATAAGACTCTCTGGTATTCACATCACACAGCTCCGTTTTCCTGTCTGGGTTTCTGTACAACAGTCCGAGGGGTATTGAGAGAGGGAGCGAGGGTGCATAAGAATCCGGCCAGCAGCGTCAGTCCCAGGCCGCCCCAAGCGCAGAACATGGACCAGCCATAGCCATGGCTGATGTCCTCTGGTAATCCGTAAACGTACCGAGGGTAGCGAGACAGCTCAAAATTTATCCCTGCCACGCACGTGCAAAGGGAAATGATGCAGCATGTCCCTGAAGAGGAGAAGAGAGAAAAAAAAAAAACCAAGAGCAATGTGTAATGTCTTTCCTGCCAAAGGCAGAATCAGGCATGTGAAACTGCCAGTTTTTATCTTTGTCAGCAGCGCACAAAAATACAGAAATGAAATAACTTTCTTGTACAGGCAGATTCCTGATTTTTCCTCAGGCTCATTACTCTTTGATTCCTGTCTCTTCCTTGGCATGCAGCTGTCTTGACTGACTGGGTGTTTTTACTGCTGTTTTGGATTCTTTGATCTTTACATTTTGAATACTTATCTGCAAGGAGATCTACAGGGTATAGTCCCAAAAGTCAAAATGGCTGTGATGGCACAGTGGAATCTCGCCCATTTTTTGTGTGTGCTGCAGATGCAGTGGACATATAAATAAAAGGTGGAGCCTCAATCACACTGTTGTGGCCACCATTGACTTTTGGGACCATATTCTGTAGACACCCTGCTTGTCTGAACTCTTCTATCAACTGTCGTCCCTTTAAAGTCAGACTGCATGTTAATCTGGCCACACAAAAACTGCACCACAATACACTTGGTAAAAGCACTGCAATATTCAGATTTTAGAGAATGGTTCTGGGGATTACCTTAAAACTTTCAAGGAAAAAGACTGAGCATATGATAGAACTGCACTGCTTCTATACAACCCTATAAGTAGCAATTTCATAAAAAGCCACTAACCTCTGTATCATCTAACAATCCAAATGCTAGTAATAGAGAAGGGAAACACACAGTCTTTGTGGTGTTACTCTCTTATCTTGGTAAATAGTCATTACTCCTACATCTCAGTAGTTAGTAGTAGTATTTGTTGACATCAGTCCCTTGTAATTTTGGTCAGCTAAAACACCATTGTGTTTTGTTTTTTTTAAAAAAATTCATATGCTTTGATGTTGAAAAACTCAAAATGTACTTTATGCATAAATATGCATTTGCACTAATATTAAAATTAGAAGTCTTTAGTTACTGCTTTGACCCATTTTTTGGCAATTTTTTCCAACCTGAAATGCATCTGATCTGTTTCTAATTTTGTTATAAACCAATCGATACAGACAAATCATCTGGTGCTTTAATCATTTTGTTTGTAATTATCTTTCAGGTAAGTAAATACAACAGTGGCCAAGCATTACTTCATTTTTTCTATTAAGAGGTTTAACCATCCAATCCTATCAATATGAAAATGGTAGGTAGGTAAGTAGGAAGGAAGGAAGGAAGGAAGGAAGGAAGGAAGTTTAGTTTGCTTGTTCTCTTCCTTTTGAGCTATCAATTCTTTAATTGCCGCCCTATAGCTGTCCTTTTAATAATCATCAGATTGTTCTGTTTGTATTAAAGTAGTGGATTAATTTCTAAACCAGTGACTATTGATAGGTGTAAAAGTTTGATTGTTTTTTCTTTATTAGTTTGCATTTTTAGTTTATGGTTGCATTTAAAAAACAAACATTGTTTTGTTAATCATTTTTAAATAAATTAAATTGGGAAAAATAAAATTATATTTAAAAAAGCAACCCTCAGACTGTCAGCAATGAACAAAGCACAGACATTTTTTCTAAATTTGAAGTCTGAATTAGAACAAAGGAGAGGCAATAAGAGGAGACTTTTTGATCAGTACTTTAAAAAGATAGTCCTTCTGGCTATAATTTATCTTCATACTGGGGAAAGATTATTCATGTATTAATTCCTGCCTCTAACTACAGCTTATAGCACAGCCATAGGGGAGTGTTGAAAAGCTAACAACCCTAGAAAGGGAGACAGGAAACAAATTATATCACAGAGGCAAGCTGTTCAGTTGATGCAAAAAATTTACAGCTATGGTTTCAATGAAATGTGGCCTTCCAACACTTGCCTCTAGACTGCCATAGAAAACCCTGAGGCCTTTACTTCTTCTTGCAAACCATGCTACTATAGCTCTGAAAGATTGCTTTACAGAGGGACAATGTGAGGGCTCCGTTAATTCTGCACGGCAACTCCTAGCATCCATCAAACTAGCTATGTTAGCAAGGGCTAGTGAAAATCAGGGATCGGTAGTATCTGCAGAGTTAAACAATGCCCATGTAAGGAGAAGAAAATCTTGTATCTAGCAAAGAAACCACAGCATACTCTCTTCATACTCGCGAATCAACATTGCGCTAGCTTTCTACATATTTAACCAGTATGGAAAGTTTAGGTTACAGCCTTAATAGGTGAACACTATTATTTTGTTCATTCATTCCTATGAAAATTCTCCAAACATTTTAAAACTGAGTTGGTCGAAAAGTATTTGAGTTGGTACAAGTACCATAGAGTGGCCAACGGTTGGTAATGACTGACGATGGTACAAATAATGGCATTCTCGCTTCCGTGTTCTTTTCGTCTATGCACTCAATTCCTCTGTTAAAGCATGGATTTATTGCATATAATGCATAATACAAATGGCAGGATTATATCCAAAAATATTTTGAACAATAATAATAATTTTTTAAAAATTACCTCCCATAAGGAAGAGCAGTCCAGCTACATATTGCATGAGCTCATGTTGTTGACAGCAACCCAGCATGCCAATGATCCATCCAAAGAGGATTATGGACACCGCCATACCAATGAAGCCAGCTGTCATTCTCCGCAGGTCTGAGAGGAGGCATTGTTGGTGCATGGAAGAAAGAAGAAGGAGAACAATAGAGCAAGAAAACCCACAGAGAGTCATGTGGGCAACTTTAGGGCAGTCTTTTTCAAAGCTGGCGCCCTCTAGACTGATGTGGACTATGGTTTCTAGCTTGCAAGAGCCGATTAGCATTCTAAGTCCAACACAAATAGAAAAGATTAATGTGGAAAAGGCTGCTTTACAGATCTGCAACACGGGTTCACATTAGGACAGGATATTTGTGAATTTTGAGAACTGTATAAAGCAATCAAGAAAGCAAGCCAAGCAAAGCCTTAGCACTTCCTAAAAGTATAAGGTCTCCTTCTTAACTGAATCATTATCTTGGAAAGAGGGAGGGATTAACTCTGTAAATCTGCCCCACTGAAAATATTCTGTTGGTTAGTGTTGTACTGTTTTCTGGGATCATCTATGACTCTAGGAATAGGCCATTTCCTTGAATGTTCAAGCAGTCGGGCTGTTCTGTAGTGCAGTGCAGTGCAATACAGAGCAACCAGGCTGTGAATATGGGATCATCTATGATTTGTCTCAGAGGACACTATGTTATGATGTAATGCTGCCACTGTCTCAATCTGATTGTCTCTTGACAAGAGCTCATAAGGATTCAAGAAGGTAAACAGACCAAGCAGATGGGAGAGAAATAATGGGAGCGGCCTAATAAATGATCGAGATTGTGGCAGTGAAGACATGGGGGCATTGCTAGCTAAGGTTTCTCCAATCTTATGCTCTCCAAATATATTGGATTTCAACCACCATAAAGGATTTGCATTTGCACTGGAGAGGAACAAGTTGGAGTAATACTTTCCTCTGAATTAAGGTAGATGATCCTTCCACTGAAATTAGAGCTCTAGTGATTTTCTGATCATATCTCCATTGCTTCCTTGGCAAAAATATTTAAAAAAATGGATTGCTTAGTCAGGATAGAACTTTACTTTTGGCCTTTTCTTTAATTTTTGAGAGGCAGGTGTTGCAACAAGTAAAGTTGTGTCACACAATTGGATAGGATCAGAATGCTGGTTTCTTTCCTTGGGAGAAGGAGGATTTCCTTTTTCACCACATGGGTCAAGGCTATTTTAGAGTTTACATAACAATTTCTACAGATTTCTGACCATAAAATAGCAGGAAACCACTCAGGT
This sequence comes from Azemiops feae, assembly GCA_023970755.1. Taxonomy (NCBI): domain Eukaryota; kingdom Metazoa; phylum Chordata; class Lepidosauria; order Squamata; family Viperidae; genus Azemiops; species Azemiops feae. The sequence goes on along the minus strand of JALGBA010004098.1, from coordinate 4,977,385 downwards.
GGTTTTAGGGCTTTAGGGCTGCCAAAATGTTTTGGCAGAGCTTCGTGAAATCATGATTCAGCCTCAGGTTCCCTTCCTGGTATAAGGTATAAACTAACTCAAAATGATGATCCCATAGCTCTTGAACATTGTATAATAAGCATTGTATGGGTGTAGCTGGCTTGAAAGTCAGGAACACTTGAACAAAAACATGCAAGATTCTTCCTGCATCTTTCAGTCCAGAATGAAATATGTGCCAGAATTTCCTCCAAATTGCTTTAACTCTTCAGAGCCTTCTAGGGAGAGATACCATGTTTCCCTGAAAATAAGACTTGGTCTTATTTTTTTTCTTGCAAAAGAGGCATTGTTTTATTTGGGGGATGTCTTTTTTTCCCCACTGTCTCACCTTGCGGTGGTGGCACCAACAGCCCTGTCCAGCAGAAGTCCGCATGGCCACCACCAGCCCACTCTTTCTGTGGCTGGTTGGCGCCTCTTGCGAGCGTGCCTCGCCCCCCCGCCTCCGTTTCACTGGCAGAGGCCTTTCCTGAAGTCCTGTGCCAGCAAAAGGGAGCCTGGGGGGCAACGCATGTGTCAACCTGGAGCTCCGTTCTGGGCTGCAGAGGCCTTTCCTGAAGGCCTCTGCCAGCAAAATGGAGGCCATGAGTGATGCGTCCGAGCGGCGCCGAGCAGCCGCAGAAGAAGTGGGCCAGCAGTGGCCACGCAGGCTCCTGCTGGATGGGGCTGCTGCTGGTGGTGCTACCGCCACAAGGCAAGGCAGGTGTCGGGGCATGGGAAGACTGGCTGTGGGGGCCCTGAGGTATGTAGGTGCGGGGGGCATATGGGGCCACCCCCCGCCCTCGTCCTAGCTTTTTACCCCAGAGTGGGCAGGGTCTTAACTAGGGCTTATTTTGGGGGTAGGGCTTATATTAGGCGCACACGTAAAAATCAAGCTAGGTCTTATTTTCGAGATAGGTCTTATTTTCAGGGAAACACGGTAACTGCAGAGCAGGTAGATTCGCTCAATCTAGATAAGCAATTGTTGCTGATGCTCTTTTCTCTGCTTCCATTAGATGATTAAGAACTGTAATTCCCTACAGCCATCTTTTTGAGGTTTTGCTTTCTGGTCATTTTAGATGTAAACATGTACATTTTCAGCCATCAAAGAGTACCATATATTTATTTCAGTCCTCTTCAACTGAATAATTAGAAATTCTGGGGGGGAAATCTGGAAAGAAAGATGGTAAATGGCTGATTTAGTTCCTTGCTTCTGAAAGAATCCAAACTATTCCCCTGCAAGCAACTTGTTCCACTTATATTCACCTACTTCTTGCTGAGGTATTCGAATGTTAAATATGTAAACAATCCAGCAGACCATCCTTGAGCAAACATGGAATATGCTTGTTTTTGACACATATTTTAGCTTTTGGCACATATGAAAAACTAATACATCTAGTACAAGAATATATCTCTCATTGAGATGCTAATGTTCACGTCTATCATTCTCTACAGAAACAAAGCATGCAAATACACAAAGAGAGAGAGAGAAAGAGAGAGAGAGGGAGAGAGACAGAGAGCGAGAGAGCAGAAAGTTCTAGGTGAGACCTGAAGATGATTCCCCCAAATAGCCATTTTGGTTCTGATAATGCACATACAAGGATGTGCTTGGGACACTTACGAAGAGCATGCCATTCATCCTGGCGGATGGTATTGGTAACATTAATAGGCAAGTTGCGTGGCAGGGAAGATGATGTGTAGTGATATTTCACAGCTGTGCATCGTTGAATGACTCCTGCAAAGACAAATTCAGTGTGCAGTTGGGGATTCTGAACAATGACATTTGTATCACTGCTTTCCCTTTACTGTCCATAAATTAGATTAAACTTCTTCTGTAGCCGAGAAACTGAATTAAGAAATTACTGATTAGACTCACCCCCATGCTAAGCCGCTATTTGTTTTAATTTTAGTTTTAATTTTAGGGGGAGTTTTTTGCAAAAAAATTTAGTTCATTGAAAAAAGATTAAAATACAAAATACCAAAATATTTAAAACCACAACAAAAAGGATATTAACACAAAAAAAGTCTCTTAAAAAAAACACATATACGCATAGCATCTTCCTTAACTGAATGCTGATTGGTAGCGTATAACAATTTTGGTTTCCCGCTCCTTGCGAAACAGGCCAAAATAATTTTAAACTGTAGTTAAACTATTAAATCTACTTACAAATTGTTAGCCTGTCATTGATAAACTATATTAGTAACCAAGTAGTTAACAGAAAGAACAATAATAATGAACGTATTATGTAAGAACATGAAAATAAAAAAAATTGTGAAGAGTAATAGGAGAAGGACAAAGTTGAAATTCCAAAACCCTCTGTTAACAAGTTGTTATTGTAATCAACTTGTAGAAAATTTACCAACACTTCAATCCCTAATCATCCCAAATATTAACCTTAATTGGTTCTGGATCAAATATCCAAGGCTGTTTCTTTATACTATTTCTTATCAATTGCTGATTAATTGAATACAATAGGTCCAGTCCCCAAAGCCAATCTATCTTCCCCCAAAATTCCAGATAAAATCGTTCCTCAGTTAGATGTATTAAATCAGTTTCCCACTATCCATCAAACCCCTTAACAAAAAACCATTTGCCACTTGTCGACCCAGAGAGTTCTTTGCTATTATATAAAAGTACAGTGTTACGCTTCCGGAAGGTGTATGGAATTGGCTCTATAATTTCTGAGTCTATATTTCTTCCTGGACAGTTTATAGCTGGGAAATCACATTTCTTCTTCTCAATGTTTTCCACCATCTATGTTATTTCCATATCTGTATTTCTTCCCAACGAATCTGCTGTTTTAAAAACAAATTCTTCTTATAGGCTTAAAAAATGTAATGTCTGTTTTTTAAAAAATGTTTTGCGCAAAGTTTATAAGTTCATTAAGTTCTTTTGAAAAAAAAGTCAGCCAAGGATTGCATCCCTGTTAGCCAGAGTCTGTTTTCCCCCTTGGGTGTCAGCCTCCTCCTTCTCTCTGCAATCTGATCTGTTGTTGGCTCAAAGCAGGGAGGGAGCAGGGAGGCAGCGAAAAAGACAGGGAAAATATTTCCTGGCCATTTGATCCAAAATGTTTTTGCAAGTTAATAAAGTACAAACCCAAAGTCCCCTGCGTGTTTCCGTATGGAAGGCAGAAATGAATGAGAACAGTCAAATAAATTGAAGAAGGAAAACGAAAAAGGAAAACAGAAGGAATCCAGCAGGGGTCGAAACAAATCAGCAGTCAACCAGTCAATTAACATTTTAAAAATAAAAAGCAAAAGTTCAGAAAGAGAAAGTTAAAAGTCCTGGCTTGCTTACGAAAACATCTGCTGGTCGGAAGAGGTGTAAAAAAAGGCCCTTGACTTTTCAGCTACTCCCTCACAAGGAGTTGGTCGGAAGAGGTGTAAAAAAAGGCCCTTGACTTTTCAGCTACTCCCTCACAAGGAGTTGGTCGGAAGAGGTGTAAAAAAAGGCCCTTGACTTTTCAGCTACTCCCTCACAAGGAGTTGGTCGGAAGAGGTGTAAAAAAAGGCCCTTGACTTTTCAGCTACTCCCTCACAAGGAGTTGCAATCTTCAAGATTCCTATTCCTGGGTGGGTCTGCAGCTATCCAATAGTCGCCTTGGGTCTTTCTTACGTGCCCCCATCAAATCCAGGGGGCAAGGCTGCCCAAAAACCCAGTTCTGGCAGCAAAGACGATAGATTGTGGGTAAGAGGAAGAAAACTTTCACCCTACAGCAGCCATTGGGGGAGGAATCAAGCTAATTTTAGTTTCTTAAATAAGCCATAATATCCTGTTTCATTAGTTATAATCAAGCCGCAGTGGTTCAAAGGTTTGTGATACTATACAGAACAAACAACCCCAATTTTTTTTATGTTACTGTACAGGTAGTGCTTGTTTTATGACCACAGTTGGGACTGGAGTTTCTGTTACATACTAAGGCAGTTGTTAAGTGAATCATGACCTTTTTGCCCTGCTTATTAAGTGAATCACTGCAGTTGTTAAGTGAATCATGCTAATGTTAAGCAAATCTGGCTTCACCCATTGAATTTGTTTGTAAGAAGCTGGCTGGGAAGGTCACAAATGGCAATCCTATGACCCCAGGATGCTGCAACCATCCTAAATACCATGCCAGTTGCCAGGTGCCTGGATTTTGACCAACTGATCATGGGAATGCTACAACGGTCGTAAGTGTAAATGTAAGGATGGGTTGTAAGTCACTTTTTTTTCAATGCTGTTGTCCCTAAATGAAAGGTTGAAAGTTGAGGGCTACCTGTATACTAAGTTGATGTTGCTATTGTGCTGCTATCTCCCATAATGTGTTTTATGATGATTATGATCGTGATTTATCACTTGCTGCTTGTATGTACACTGCGAACTTATGCGTTGGAGGCAAAGTCCTTCTATGTCTAATCACACCTGGCTAATAAAGTATTCTATTCTATTCTATTCTATTCTATTCTATTCTATTCTATTCTATTCTATTCTATTCTATTCTATTCTATTCTATTCTATTCTGGAACTACTGATATGCAGTGGGCTAGGTTGTCAGCTGTGAATACACTGAGAGAAAATGATGTCTGCTTTAGAAGAAAAGAGCAGAATTCAAGAAGCTTTTGAATTAATATAGTGATTTCACTCTTGGGCACTTTTGAATGGAACTGTATTGTATACTATGTGACTCACAAAGGTCTTCTATTAAATCTGCCCACAAATGGCCTTTTATAAGTTATTTTGCACTAGATAATCATTAGGAAGCCAAACCACAGAATTGGCAATGCGTGACTCTATTGTTAATCGTGTAATTTCAGTACATTACACAATCCAGCTTTCCTCTTAGCAGAAATTTTACTGGCTTTGGCAAGTCAAAGAGGATTCAGGCATCTAAAATTCTGGCATGAATTAATCCCTTATATTTGTCTTCCCAGCATTGTTTCTGATTGATTTGTCATCACTTGTTTCAGTTACAATAAAACTCAGAACCAGAAACAACCTGACTCCTAGTTTGGTCCTAGAACGATGGCCCCCAACACTCTTGCCTTGTTCCAAAGTATGATTCTAACTTATTTGAATCGTGAGATGTCCAATCTAATGTAGTCTTTGCAAACTTAGAAAAATATCTGTTTAATGAACATTAGGCAAGCAGTATTGCTTTTTCTCAGTTGTAAGAGAACAATGAAAATCAGTAAGAGGCATAATTGCAATGCCTCTTTGTTTCAAGGTATAAAAATTCATCTTTGCTGGCTTTTTACAAAGGGAAATTATGACAGAAAATGGATGTTTCAGATGTGAATAAGTGGCCTTTCCAAATATGATTAAATTTTGGATGTGGTGGTGGCGACGGTGACGATAATGCGTTTTTATTAAACTAGATAATTCATGAATTGTTAAATTGTTTCAGAGATATTTCTTCACTAGATTCTTCAGTGCTTTTAACAATGGCAGAACTTCTAAAGTACTGTAAAAGTTCTTCAAAATTCAGGGAGATATTAAGAGATGCATCTGTCCTGAAAGTAGCCCACGACTAACTGTATAGCACAGTCAAACATCAGCAGTTGACCACAGGAAACGTTTTATGAAATTTTGTATCATGTCATAAAATGCTTAATGGTATTTTTTTTTTATGTCATAAAACGTTTTATAAAAATTGCCGAATTTCAATTCCATTGGGACCATGGGTCTCAGATTTTGGATGCATTCTGTAAGTTAGCCCACTTAAGTTGCCTTTGCTGAAAAAATTCTGCCCTATGATGCAGCACTTCTGCCAGTTAAAGGTTATAGACGCAAGAGTTTTAGTAGTATATAGATATACTTCAGCATCAGAATGGTAGTAAGACCTTTCTATGCACATGTAATGCAGCCCCATCACATAGCCATAAGCCTCAATCTCATCAGGCTGGAATCCAGTCAGAATTTTAGGGTTAGAAAAGGCCTTTGTGCTATTAAGTTTTTCAGTGCGGGGATCCAAATTAAAGCATCCAGGATTGGTAGCTGCCCAGACTCTGCTTGTAAAAAGAAAATGACATGTTCTCAGTTTTTGAAATCATCCAGTTGCTTACATTAGGGTCCTTCCTACCATGTTTCTCCTTCCTGTTTTGGTTGTTTTCTTGTAACTTAAAGAAGACTCCTACATAGTTTGTTGAAGATCGTCTATTGATATTTGATTTCTTTTAAAATGCCACTTCAGCAGCCTCTGTTGTGGTCCTCAGCTCTGCCAAAGTGGTGTCACAGGCGTGTGCTGACATCATCATACAAAGGCCATTTGCATTTTTGCATCTTGCCATTTGACTCATGGATTTAAGTCACAGCATTTGTGTGATAAATAGAATAATAGAATGAATGAGTGTACTTTATTATCAAAGTACAACAGGTATACAATGAGATTGGCTGAGCCTCCCTCCGTGCCCCCCCACCACAACTCACAATAACTTTAGAATAGTTATTCTATAACTTTAGATGTCATGGCCTTCCTTTATCTCCTTCATCCGTCTAAGGGTGCCCATCTGCTATTTAACCGATGTCTATAATTTCTTCATTTTAGTTATTTTTCTGAAACTTCTTTGCAGTTCTCCTAGTCTGAATTTCAACCGGTAGCTAAACATGACATGGTGCTTGTGTATTATAGAGAGATTAGCCTGGTTCCTGCTATTGTTAGGTACAATGTTATAATTTGTTCCTTCCCCATCTGTGCAGAAAGAAGTAATAATTCTTTTGACAGCCTCTCTCTCTATCTTTCAAATTACAAGTTCTGGATAAAAGCAGAAGCACATTCTGTGTTTTAAAGGAAAATAATTCTCTGCTCTGGTGCTCTTTTTGATTGACTTCAACAAAATCAGAGGATCCAGGACTTCAAAACATAAATATACTGTATATTTTTCCTTCTCTGCATATTTGGTCCTGAATTGTGGAGTCGTTCTTTATTAAGTTTTTCAAGTGTCTTCACTGCTTCTGGTACAGAGATGTAATGGAGTAATTTACCCTCAGATGTGACACATTCAGGACATCATCTTGTTCTCAGGACAGTTTTTCCCTTAAAATCACCTGAAGGCAGGACAAGAAGCAACGGATGGAAACTAACCAAAGAGAGAAGCAACCTAGAACTAAGGAGAAATTTTCTGATAGTTAGAACAATTAATCAGTGGAACAACCTGCCTCCAGAAGCTGTGAATGCTCCGACACTGGAAGTTTTTAAGAAGAGACTGGACAGCCATTTGTCTGAAATGGTGTAGGGTTTGCTGCCTGAGCAGAGGGTTGGACTAGATGACCTCCAAGATCCCTTCCAACTTTATTATTATTATTATTGATCATCGCACAGTCAGCCAGATGTTCAGACTGGATTTGGCATTTTTGTCTACCTATCGAGTCCTTACCAAGGACCTGGGATAGGCAGATGAGGATGTTTGATGGTATTACAGATATCGTCGCAGAATGAAAGCAGTTCCTAGTAAGGCCGCCTTTTGCAATTGACTAATGGCAAATTTGTCAATGCCAATGGTGTTCAAGTGGTGCTCCAGTTGTTTTGGGATTTTACTATTGGTACTACCCTTGCTTGCCTTTGCCACAGTCTTTCTATTTCTATTTGTAGGTCTTTGTATTTTGTTATCTTCTCCAGTTCTTTCTCGTCTATTCTGCTGTCTCCAGGCACTGCCACGCCCACTATCCAGACTTCTTCTTCTTCTTCTTCTTCTTCTTCTTCTTCTTCTTCTTCTTCTTCTTCTTCTTCTTCTTCTTCTTCTTCTTCTTCTTCTTCTTCTTCTTCTTCTTGTTGTTGTTGTTGTTGTTGTTGTTGTTGTTGTTGTTGTTGTTGTTGTTGTTGTTGTTGTTGTTATTATTATTATTATTATTATTATTATTATTATTATTATTATTATTATTATTATTATTATTATTATTATTATTATTTCTGGTCCAAGGACCATTGGTGCTCTGGTGGTCCCTATTGCAAATGTCAAAATAAAAATAAGTATCAAAAATTATCAAAATCTTGGGTGTTTTCTTATTCAAAAGTTTGAGGGATTTTAGGTGGATCCACCAATATGTCATGAAGTTTAGCAACTTTTAAATTATTTCTTTTATTGTTTAACTGGGGACAATCTGCAGATGCTACTGGGGATATTGGAGAAAACATAGGTGTTATCTGCAATATTGACTCTTGAGGTACATTTATTATGTATCAAATTAATATGATAGGCCTTAAACCTTACAGTGGGGGGGGGGTGATGGCTCAGTGGTTAAAAACCCTGAGCTTGTCAGCTGGACCCAAGTGCTACATGATCTGGTGAGTCCTGGTACTTGCCCCAGCTCCTGCCCACCTAGCAGTTCGAAAGCATGCAAATTCAAGTAAATAAATAGGTACCACTTTGGTGGGAAGGTAATACGTGTAGTCATGCTGGCCACACGACCACAGTAGCGTGTTTGGACAACACTGGCTCCCTCGGCTAAGCAACAGAAATGATCACTGCCCCAAAATGATTAGAGAGAGGAAAACAATCTTTACCTTTACCTTTATAAACCTTCCAGTGATGACACCGTGATATATGTAAAATAAAAGCTGGGAATCAGCGCCTTATGAATTAAATTCTAGATCTGTGGTTATAGCAGAAATGCTGATGCTAAAATAAGAGTAGCACATATGAGATGGCACTCTGTCTGTGGTTTTTCAATGCTCAGTAAGATCATTACCCATAGGAACCCGGAACTAAAAATAAATATAATATTCCCAGAGCACTGAGAGGATACTTCACAACTGCATTATCTTATCACAACAAGACATGGATTAATCAATGCTGTCCACCAAACCTATTGTTTTGTAATATCAGGAAAGCGAATCCAGTCTACTCAACTGAAAACCATCCTTGCTCAATGTATATCATACATTATAAGTATCACATGTCTGTCAATTTCTTTATCAGGCCGATACCCACAGTAATGTCCAGCTCAGTGTGAAAGGATGTCACTTCATTTAAATTGAACACTTGGAATGTGGAAATTATTAATTCTTACCCAGACTCATGTTCTTCTTCCCATTGGCCATTTGTCTTCCCTTAGCTTGCCTTTTAACATTAAATCTGTCTTTATCGAATTGATATCTGTCAAAGAAATCTGACCTTTCTGACCCAAGAATCACACTTAGAATTTGAATGGCAAGTAGCAGGGCAGAGTACTCTCTATGTAAGAAAGAAAAAGAGAGACTAAAACTGATTAATGTTAAAATTTAAATGCAGTTAAGTTGAATAAATAGAGGTACTCCTCAAATTACAACCACAATTAAGCCCATTTCCATTGCTCAGCAAAGGCAGATGTTAAGTGAGTTGCGCCTCATTTTATGACCTTTTTCTGCCACCATTATTAAGTGAATCACTGCAGTTGAATCATATAGTTGTTAAGTGAATCTGGCTTCTCCCACTGATTTTGCTTGTTGCGAGTCGGCTGGGAAGGTTACAAATGGTGATCACATGACCCCAGGACAGTGCAATGGTCATAAATACATGCCAGCTGTCATGTTAAACATGTGGCCATGGCAACGGTCATAAGTGTGAAAAATGATGCATGTCAATTTTTCAGTGCTGTTGTAACTTTGAATCGTCATTTCCCCCTCCTGTCCTGTTTTAATTCATTCATTCGTTTACTGGGACCTCTATGCTATTCCAATCCAACAGGATTCTGTTAAAAAGCACAAAGTGGTAATAACTACCATAGGGTGCTGGGAGTTGCACCCAAGGAACCATCTTCAGTTCTGGGGCTTTAGATTGTGCTCCCTTGCTGGCAACTAAAATTCAATAACAGTAAATTTTAATTTAAAAATTAACTCTTTTGAGTTGTAACCTAAGAGTGAAGCTTACTACTGTCTTTTAAAAATGTGCCTTTAGCCAGCAGAAGTTGGTTTATTACATGTCACTCAGGAAACTGCTTCCTGTATGCCTAAGGTGAGCGATATATTGTGGTCTGTGCTAAGATCAGGCAAGGAAAAGAAGAAAAAACTGTAGCCAAGAGACCAGATACAAATTGTGAGGTCAGGACTCTACTATACTTGCTGTGGACATGGATCCATACATTCTCCTCCTGCCCAAAAGCCACAATGGCTAAAGTGATGTGATATTTTACTGGGAGGAGTAAATCTGAAGGCATGTTACCCTCGTAGGCTGGCAGCCTCCAAAATCTATTTCACAAAATGGAAGTCACAATCCAAAACAAAGTTAAGTTTAAAATGCTGGATTTAATGGGCTTATACACACCTAATGTGATATCGGATTTTAGCTTTATTATCTAAATATGTGCATTAGCTTTGGCAGAGTCACAATGGAGAGAGAGGGCGACCAAAAGAATTGGTTTTAAATTCCTTGAGATCATTGGTGGACACAGAAAGCTTTTAGCTAGAAGGGAGGAGGGCATATCAGTAAGAAGAAAATATTATGCTGGGGAAAATCAATTAATAAAATGAATGAATTGCCTTTCAGTGGATAAAATCAGCATGGAAACTTAACAAAGGCAGAAGATACATACTGTATGTGCGAGGATTAAATGCAGGAGAGCAGCTGATGGTTTTGTAATAGATTCTAGAAACAGAATACTGCAGCTTTACTTTCGCTACAAAGGTAGGAACAGGAGAATCTCAACATTATTTAGCGCCACAGGGCTTAACAAAGGCAGTGTTTGACAAATCCCTTTCCCAAAGCACAAACAACCCAAAAAACAAGCAGGCAGGAACAGGAAAGGGAAAATGGAGGCAGGAGTAATATGTGGAATACACAATATTCTATCAAATGCTGATGTCTTGTATTTGTTTCCAGACAGAAAGAACTAAAGGGATGAATTTTGAGAAAGGATTCTAGAGATGCATTTTGGCAGGCGGTGTGTGTTTGTGTGTGAATTCCAAATTTAAGGGAAAGCAAAGGAGAGGCCAGGCGTTCTAATCCCACCTTAGGCCCAAAGTCAGCTGGCTAGTCCTGGACCAACCTCTCTCTCTCAAACCATTTCTGAAATTGTACCATGAATTCTGCAAGGTTTTGTCCAGGCAAGTGCCAGGAGTTAAAAAAAGGACCTGAAGGCACATACCTCACAAAAGGAAAATAATATATGGCTTCTTTACAAATATAATTGATGTTTACTGGAACTGGAATTCTTTACAATCATCCGTGCTGGCCCAGTGGTTAGAATGTGGTATTGCGGGCTAATTCAGCTCACTGCCGGGAGTTCGATCTTGACCTGTTCAAGGTTGACTCAGCCTTCAATCCTTCCAAGGTTGGTAAAATGAGGTCCCAGATTGTTGGGGGCAATATGCTGACTCTGTAAACTGTTGTAAAGCACTGTGAACCGGTATATACTGTAAGTCTAAGTGCTATTGCTATCTATGGAGGAGCTTACCAAACTAGAGCCTGCAAGAAATTCTATGATAAAACGTAATCATACTTAGTTCTGCTCTTTCGTAGATGCCATAATAGAAGCACTTCGTGCCCCCCCTTACTTTAATGTAATAGGATAGAGTGTTTTACACCAATCCCAGAGAATATGACACCCTCTCCAGCATTGGTCCCAGCATATCTCAATTTCCTCTTCCACTCCAGTGGAATGGCACCAGTGGCTGAGTGTTCCACAGGCAGCCCAATGGCATGAATTACTCTGCCAGCGAAGCAATAGGCAACGCTGAATTGGAGGACTTTTCAAGTGGTTTCAACCAGCAATACTTTTGCACTCTAATCCATTGTGAATTATTCCCAAAGCACCTCGGTCAGTTTTCTTCCAAGTTTCTTCAGATTTTTATGTGTGCCATATAGTTTATTGTTCAAGAATGATTTTTAAGGGGGGGGGGTAGTTTTGGAAGTGGATGAAAAAGGCTAAAGAAAATGGTGCCATCAGAATGAATGACTTAAGAAAACTGATGTGGAATGAAACTGAAGGGAAGAAATGCTAGATGAAGTATTTTAGAGATTTGAATGGGAATTCCAAACAATTGAAATAAATATGATCAATGTTAGTGTCCAAGAAAAAAAATGAGGGAAGCAAAGTCCTAAATGCTGTAGAACGTTGAACACTGGTAAAGCTTTAGGAGCAGAAGGTATAACAGGAGAACTGTTCAAATGCAGAAGTAACAGAATAACAAAACAACAGAGTTGGGAGGGACCTTGGAGGTCCTCTAGTCCAGGGCTTTTCAACCTTTTCACCGATTGTACCACTTTTAGGATATGGCAATATTCGAGTACCACCTAGCAAGGTGTCAAAAACTTGATGACCAAAAAAACCACCCTGTTCAAAGTTGCAATTGCACTGAAATGACTTATGACCATTTTCACACTTATGACCATTGCAGCATGCCCGGGGTCATGTGATTTATATTTGGATGCTTGACAACTGATTCATATTTATGATGGTCACAGTGTCCCAGGGTCATGTGATCCCCTTTTGCAACCTTTTGACAAGTAAAGTCAATGGCAGGGCTGCTGGTGGCCAAGTGCTAAGGCGGGACTTCCCTCCCTTCCCTCCCTCCTTCCCTGCCTCCCTCTTTCTTCTGAAGGAAGAATTTGAAAACCCCCCCCCATATTTTTTCTCTTCCATATATTCATCAAACAAGGAAAAGCCTCCAGAAACAGAAAAGACAAACTGCTGAGTGAACTAGCTTAAAAAGGCACATTCCCCTTTAAGAATTAGCTACTGGTTAGAAAGGAAAGTAAGGAAGAAAAAAAATGTAGTAAGTATTGGCTGCCGGCTAAGGGAGCCTCCCCAAATGGCTCCATTCATAAGTAAAAGAATCTACAGGCAAAATCCATTTAGGACAAAAATACTTCAAAATCCCTTGCAGCAAAACTTACAGCTAACAATAGCAGAGCAATAGAAGCTAACAGGAGACATCAGCCATCAGCCATCAGCCAAATAGAAATTGCCAAACACTCCTTAAGAACACAAAGCCCACATTGCACAAATCCCAGAATTTCAAAGTCACAAAAGCACATAAGAATCCTTCCACTCTTCATCTCTCTCCCTCCCTCCGTCACCTCCAGCCATTGCTGCCTTTTCTTGGAGGGCAACCCCTCCCCCACCCTCCTCCTTCAACCTCTTTCCCTTCGGTGCAGCTAGAGCTGACTCTGCCTCCTCCCAAGGCTGCTTTTTTCTCTCTCTCCCTCTCCCGCCCAAACTGCCTCCTTTTATAGGTCTCCACCCCCTCCTCCTTTCTCATGGGGGAGGGTGAGCCAGAAGTGAGCCTGGGGCCTTTGTCTTGCCCAGCCACTCTGCAGCTCCAGAGGACTCTCTCACTGTAAGTCCTTGCCTGCGCTGGCTCTTTCCCTTCCCCACTACACTTGGCTAGGCAGGGCTGCGTACCACCTGCCACTTGTTAATGTACCACAAGTGGTACGCGTACCACAGGTTGAAAAGCCCTGCTCTAGTCCAACCCCCTGCTCAAACAGGAAACCCTATAGCAGTGGTGGCGAACCTATGGCATGCGTGCTAGAGGTAGCACACAGAGCCCTCTCTGTGGGCATGCGTGCCATTGCCCCAGCCCTGCCTCCCCCCATGGCTCCCTCCTCACCAGCAGCCCCCCTGGAGGAGAGTCACCCCTGGGCATGGCCCGCGCAGAGCAGTGCAGCCAAGGACATGGCAGCCAGGCAGCGGGGAGAAGACTCTGCCCTCGTGCCCCATCGCGCGCAGATGATGCTGTGGGGTGTGGCCGGAGGGCGTGGCCACTATGGCACTGCAGGGCTGCCTGGGCGATCTGCTGCAGTGGGCTGTGGAGGTGGTGGGTGGCCTTGTGGGTGGGCGGGTGGGCCGGGGCAGGTGGGTGGGGCAGGTGGTGGGGTGGGGGCAGGGGCAGAGCAGGCGGGGCAGGGCGGGAGTGGGCTGGTGGGCGGGGCAGTTTTTGGGCACTCGGTCTCTAAAAGATTTGCCATCACTGCCCTATACCATTTCAGACAAATGGTGTCCAGTCTCTTCTTAAAAACTTCCAGTGTTGGAGCATTTACAACTTCTGGAGGCAGGTTGTTCCACTGATTAATTGTTCTAACTGTCAGGAAATTTCTCCTGAGTTCTAATTCTCTCGATTATTTTCCATCCATTGCTTCTTATCCTGCCTTCAGGTGCTTTGGAGAATAGCTTGACCCCCCCCCTTCTTTGTGGCAGCCATTTAGATATTGGGACATTGCTATCATGTCATCTCTACTCCTTCTTTTCACTAGACTAGATATACCCAATTCCTACAACTGTGGTATGGTACGCTTATGGAATTTAGCTTCCTTAATGACTGTGCGTTACATGGGTGCCTGACAATGCGGCTGTTGATCCGCAAAGTAGCAAAGCAAAAAGTAACAAAACCCAATGCAAAAGCTATAGATGAATCAATTTGTTAAATGTGCCATGGAAAGTTTTTGGTAAAATTCTAATCAAAGGACTATAAAACATAACAACAAGGAAAATTTGGTAAATGCAATATGGCTTCATACAAAACTTTATGGCTTTAGCGAGATCCATGTTTTGCTTTCCAGGAGCTCATCAAGTAGTATATGACTGTTGATTTAGAGAAAACATATTTTTCATTGGTATTGAGTAGAAGGGTGATTTCTGAACATGAGAAGAATCATATAATCATATATGAAGTAAAGCATAAATGGGAATAAATGGAAATGATGGAAGCAGTTGTGCTTCACAGAAAAAAAATGCAGAGAACAATTGTGAGTTATACACAAGTGGATAAAAATAAGAGCAAGTTGATGAAAGTTTACTTTTGTAGAAAGTTGAAAGAAGGGGAAGACTTCAAAAATTGTGGTTGAATGGAATCAACTGGATCTTAAAACAAAAAAGAGACAAGACGTGTAATGAACAAAAGGCCATGTATAGGTAGTCCTCGACTTATAGCTACAATTGAGCCCAAAATTTCCATTGCTAAGCAAGACGGCTGTTAAGTGAATTTTACCTCATTTTACGGACTTTCTTGCCACAGTTGTTAAGTGAATCACTGCAGTTGTTAAGTTAGTAGTACGTTAAGTGAATCTGGCTTCTCCATTGACTTTGCTTGTCAGAAGGTCGCAAAAGGTGATCACATGACCCCGGGACACTGCGACCGTCATAAATGCATGCTAGTTGCCAAGCATCTGAATTTTGATCACATGACCCTGGGGATGCTGCAACAGTTGTAAGTGTGAAAAATGATCATAAGTCACTTTTTTCAGTATTATTGTAACCAAACGAATAGTTGTAACCAATAGTGCAATACATATGCAGCCCTGCATGTGCTCTGCCTATAATTGTTGTCTAAATTATTTCTATTTCGAATTAGTTTTTAGCTATTATACATACAGGTAGTTCTCTACTTATGACCATTCCTTTAACAACCATTTGAGGTCATGACAACACATACATATGACTTACAACGGTTCCTGGCTTATAATCATTGCAGCTCCCCTGTGATTCGGTGATCAGAATTGGGGCTCATGGCAACTGGCATCCATTTACAATAGTTGCAGCATAACAGGGTCATGGGATCGCCACTGGTGATGTCCTCAGGGGTCTTCCAACAAGCAAAGTCAATGGAGGAGGCCGGATTTGCTTAATGACTGTAGCGAAAAGGGTAGTAAAATCAGGTGTGACTCACTTCTCAACTGCATCACTTAGAGATGGAAGTTATAGTCCCAACTGAGGTCGTAAGCCAAGGACTATCTGTGGTAATGCTGAAGAGCAAGATATATATTTTAGGAAGCAGAAGAATTATTCATTCTCATTATCTGTAAGCTGTAGATGCTGCACTTTCCAGAAAGGTAAGGAGATCAAGTGAAATTTCTGATACTGTTCATATCAGAATAACACATTGTTATATTTATCGTAACCAATCCATTATTTTTGCAATTTCCACAACTGTTTCATCTGAAGAATATCCTTTGGAAAAACTGTGTTATTCAGTGATTATCATAAGAAGCTCAACAGTCTCGGCCTTTGGCTCCTGAGTCAGTGATATAGAAAAATGAAGATAACCGTTATCTCCTTTGAGTAACACAAGGTAATAGCTGTGCTTTATAAAAAGCTGTTGGGGGCCTGTCAAGAATAACGGGATTGAGGGGAAAAAATGTTCTTTTTTTAGTAAGATTGGATAGCAACAACATTAAAATTCAAAAATTAAAAGAAGAAAGTAGACTGGGAGACACATCCATTACTATTTAACAGTCAGAACCAAATCACTTAGTAACAAATGCCAGACGGCACATCAAAAATGCTTTGTTTAAGTCTCCACTACTTAGTCCTCTGGAAAAGGCCTACAGCTGTATCTGGATTTAAGAATCAATAATGGTGCCCACTATCATAATTGGGATTACTTTTTATAGCTAGACCATGCAACTCAAGAACCCCATCACTGGCCCCCAAGTGGGCCTGAAAGTGGGCAGGCCATTCATTTATTTAATTACTTATGTGACTTATATATAGCCACTCAACTTGCAATTGGCCCCTAAAGCAAAAAGCAAAAAATAATTCACAACAGTAAAACAATAAAAGGCATAAACCACAAATAGAATACAACAAAGGCCAAACCACAAACATATTCATAATCCCAAACCATTGCAGAATGGACTCACCCAACACCCTGGCACAATGCCCAACGGAAAGGCATATTTTCAGGGCTTTACAGAAGGCCAACAAAATTGGAAGCATCTGAATCTTGGGGAGTGTGCTATTCCAAAGAGCAGGTGCCTCAACAGAGAAGGGGTGCCTTGTGGGATCCATCACATGGCATTCCTTCATAGAAAGGACACATAGTATGTCTACCCAATCAGATTTTATGAGATAAGTCATCAGGGATAGGTGGTAGTCCAACCTGTGGTATGACAGATTTTATAGATAGTAACCAGTACCTTGAATTGCACATATTAGCCTATGAGAGCCACGATAGTTGACAAAGTGGTGGATCTACCATATGGGTATACCAGAGTTAATTAATTAGTTAACACACACACACACACACACACACACACACACAACTATCTAGAAGCTTCATTCTAGATATGCACCAAATGTAACTTCTAGATAATATTTAAGGGCAGCATTATGTACAAGTATTACCATAGTAGAAATGAAAAGTGACCAAGGCATGAGCAACCCTCAGTAGAGTCTCCTGAACTAGGAAAGGGTGGAATTTGTACACAAGACAGATTGGTGCATAGGGTGGATTTGCTCTTCAAACAAGATAACAGAATCTAACAGGCTTCCCAAATTGCATACTGGCGTTCTGGAGGAGTGTTATCCCATTAAAAATTAAAGTTGTAATATTCCCAGCTCTGGGAGTTAGGATGTGGTCTTCTGTAGGAATGTTTAGTTTTCCTTGGGATATTGGAAGATGAACACCAAAATAGATTCCTAAAGCACTATTGGAGAATGACAAACAGTAAATCCAACTAAGCATGTGTAAGACCCATCATTAAAATTACATTGAATTAATAAAACAGTTATTTTTCCACTCTTATTGTGTCCTATGACTTCTGAGAAAATGGACTGGATGCTTGAGGGTATTAATCCAGTCATTTGTTTAATTAGATCCCCAGCCTTTGTGTTAGTTAAAGCCTCTGGGGACATGATATATGGTTGGATCTGTGCAGTGTAAAATTTTTTGAGAGAGGGAGCAGTTGTGCTTTCCTTGAATGACATGGTGATGCACCCCCTCTTCAAGAAGTCATTGATGGATCATGATGGAACATTTTCATCCAATTTCCAATCTTCCCTTTTTGGATAAGGTTGTTGAGAAGATAGTCAGACTACAGCTTCTGAAGCTTCTTGAGCAAATCTATTATCTAGACCGCTTCAGCTCAGACCAATGCATAGTATAAAGATCACACTTATTGATAACTTCTGGTGAACCCATTCTCTCAGACAGCTCTCTTTGACCTTTCAGTGACTTTTAGTACCATTGATCATGGTATCCTCCTGGACCAGCTATGCAGTATGAAAATAGGAAGCACAGTGTTTTGGTGATTCTCCTTCTTTCTTTGTGGCTGATTACACTCATGTTCACAGATTGGGAGCAATCTAGCCCAAAGAGACCATGTTTGGAGGCAGGCTTGGGGCTCCACATACTCATTACTATTGTTTAACATCTATATGATCCTGAGGTATAGGACAGGGTCCTAGAAAGCTGAGCCCTGCCACCTGCATGCCACCTCAGGTTGACTAAAGCTGAGAAAACATGTCATTGGGTCTAGTTGGTAGTGGTCCCTCCCTTGTGGGAATGAACAGTGCTGCCTGCTTTGAAGGAAGCTGCAGTTTTCCCTCTCCTCAAAAGCTCATCACTGAATCTAACAATTCTGGACAATTTTCATCCCATTTCCAACCCTCCTTTTTCAGGAAAGTTGCTGTAAAGTTGAAAAGCTCACTGAAGGAAATGGATTATCTGGACATCATTCAGTGTAGATTCAGGCCAGAATATAGCATCAAGGTAGTATTAGTCATGCTTGTGGAAAGCAAGGGATTGTGTCTCTGTTCTGGCCCCCAGGAAGTTGGTAATGGGGGTCATCCTTCAGCAGTTCTCTTACTTTTTCTGAGGTTGGTTTCAATCAGTGTTGGTGGATGAAGAGGTACAGTCCTAGGCCTCTGATCTGTGAAGTAGCCCATGGCTCAATTCTGTCTCCACTTCTATATAACATCTATATCAAACTGCTGGGTTAGATCATGCATCAGCACATTAGGTATCATCAGTGTACTGATAATATTTCATTATACATCTCTTTCCTGGGCTGCCCAAAGGATGCTCTCTCACAGTATCTGGAGACTGGGAGAGTCTGGATGGGAGAAATAGGCTTCATCTGAACCCCAGGAAGACTGAATGGCTTTGGGTTTTGGGATGCCCTAGATATGGAGAGTTTCCATAATTAAATCTAATTAAGTTTGCACTCCCTCAATCTTCCCTGGAACATAATATAGGGGTCCTCCCTGTGTTTAGCAGTTTCTACCAGATCCAGCAGGATGGGGCATGCTCCAGGTCTTCTCTGTAGAACAGTGTCCTTTTATGGGATCTAGGAAGCTTGTTGTCTTGTTGCTGTGTCTGCCCTATAGAACAGCCTGTGCCCTGAGGTTCTAGGTGCTTGACTGTGTTGAATCTTTGTAAGGCCTAAAAATTTGTTTCTTCCATCAGGCCATAAGGCAAGGATAATAATAGAGTCCAGCTGAGGGTCTTTGCTTTGGCTGATAGAAGAGACATGGGAGGGGCATATAAATTTGCATAATTAACAAGCAAATATATAAAAAAAATAAGCCACAGTGATTTGGTTTTACTATTAGATTAAGCTTAAAATCTATTCCTCCCCATCCAGACTTCCACAGCCTCCAGACATTGGGTAAAGCCCTTTATTGCACCATTTGATTGACCTAGGTACAGATATATCATTAATTAGCATAGCATTTGACAATATTTAACCCCATGCTGATTGATCATGTCACCCAATGGTTTCAGGTTGATATTAACTAAGAGCAGAGAGAGCATGGAGACCTAAGCAAAGTACAGGTCTAGGGTTAGATCTTTCCCCCATTAACATCAATTGGATCCAGCCCCAGAGGAAGGAGGGGAACCACTGCAACACAATGCCCCTAATTCCCAATCCCCAAGGTTGGTGTACAATTGATACTATTTTTACTCTTTTTTTCAATTTTGGAAAACTTGTATTTTCAGATGTTTAGGAATGAAGATGTAAGGCACCCACTGCATCCCTAAAATCTCTCAAACTTTCCCTAGTTTGGGTTAGTTTTTCATTCTGAGGGGGTGGGGAAGATTACTGAGCAAAGTGGCTGCCATACAGCTTTGCAAAAGCTTATGAATCATGTAGCCCTTTAAAACTTTTCCAAGCCCTGAGAAGCACAGAAAACAGGTATAAAAAATTCACCCTAGCTGGGTCATTGATGTCACAATATCATTAGCCATACCCCTTGGAGTCTCTCCCACATCAAAAAACTACTTTTTTGATATACTATATAATACAGCAACTGCTTAGGGTTTGGATCTGATGCTCTAATGTTCAACACCAGAAGAGCAGGTAGAATTCTTTGAATAATCTCATCTCAGTGTTTACTGTGCAGAAAGAATATCCCCACCTAGTCAGGGAAATTAATCTCTTATAAATTGTGATATTCCTATATGCATGAGTCAAGAGACTTGCATAGGCTAACTAACCTGTTACATACAAAACACCACAAGCCCCTGTCTTAACTATATTGGACAAAGTGGCCAATGCCTGGACAGAGGGATAAATGGATAGAAATCTGACATCAGACATGTCACTATTTTAAAAACGTGAGTGAAACAATCTGTGACTGATCTCAAAATAGTAATTCTGCAGCAAAAGAATAACAAAGATTTATTTCATTATAAAATATCTGAGCTAGAATGAATTAAAATTGATTAAACGAAGGGAACTCTCCAATGCCAGGATGTTTGCATGCCAGGCTCAGCAATTGTTTTCTGAATGGTTCCTATCAATAAGCAATTATCATTTTCTGCAACTCCTGTATTTCATTTCTCTCTGACTCCACAATTTAGTTTCTCTCTTCCCCTCCAAATCACATAGACATGACCCAGGACTATATTCTAGGGATCTGATGAGATGGATTGTATTCCATAATGTTTATGCAGTAATAAGTACATTTGCTGAACATGATGATAGAAGACTTTGGTTTTGATTTAATAGAAAGGTAATGTTTCCAAGGGTATACTGAATCAAATAAGGACTCCTAATTCTAAGCAGATGGAAGACGTTTGGTAAAGGATGTGTTCATATGAAAAAAATCAAATATGAAAAATCAAATCATCTTATCATATATACATCCAGCACCAGCAGTGCTTCCCCCAAATGCTGCAATCACAGAAAACCTTACCAATCTTACCCACAATCAGTGGGTTCATCTGAAGTCACAAGAATTTGTACAGAATTTGTACTGTAATTATTTTTATATTCATGGCAACTCTATAGGTGGCTAGGGGTGTGCATGCACATAGCAACAGAAAATTCTATAGAGTCTGAACACTAGAAACCCGGAGCAAAGGAAGTAGACCCATTTTATGAATCCTATTACTTGTGAAGAGTCCGTTCTAGGGTCAGCTCTTCCTGAGCCTTCTAGCCACCATCTGATGAAAGAAAAGGCTTCAGGACCTCGGAAACCTGATATTTCGAGGATAATCCCCGGGAGGAGGGATCAAGAGGGTACCCTCCAAATAAAGGGCTGGGGATCGTTATCACATCACAAGCGAGCTCAACAGCTAAGCTAAAGAGCGACACTTGGAGGCATCTCCCTCAGCGGTTCAGCACCCTGGCCAGCGACATTCCCGGGGCGCCTTAAAAGGTAGCTCGGAGGAAAAGGCGCCCGAGCCCCTCGCCCATAGCTCAGCCTGCCTAACCTGCCCACTGAATGGGGCGCATCGCTCGCTCCTGCCCTCCGCACCTTTCCGGATAAGCTCCTCGCTCTCGGGTTCGAAGCCTGCGCGGTGACAGCGCCGCCACAAGCCGGAGACGGTGGAGTTGAAGCGGCGGCCGCACTGCGATTCCATGGCAGCCGCAGCGACCGGGAGCCGAGCCGATGGCGGAGTCTGGCCGGCCACCAGGGCCCGCGGCTGCCGGGCGCGGAGTGGAAGATGCGGGCTGGGCGCTGACATAGAACCCGGCGGGTCGTTGCTATTGGCGTTGCGCTTGTGGCCAAAGCCCCGGCAGCGCTCCCGGTGTCGCCGTGCGTCGGTCTCATACCAGGAGTCGGTACCGATGGCCACGGTCAGCAGGGCCAGGGCGGCGGCGGCCAGCAGCAGCCCCGAGCAGCTCAGCGCCTGAGCCGCGGCCGCCATCTTCCCCGCGCCGCCGCCGCCGCCGCCGCCGAGTCGCGCCGCCCGCCACTGCTGCTCCCCCTGCAGCCCGGCCGGGGGGCCACAGCGCCAGCCAGTCAGCCACCGGACCCGTTCCTCCCCGCCCGCCCCTGCAGGCTCTCGTGGCTTCCTTAGCCCCCGCTTAAATTATGGGACCGGGTGGGATGGGACGGGACCAGCGCCAGGCTTCTTTTGCGCAAGACAGGGACAGCTGGAGAAGAGAAAGAGAAATCCCCCCTCGCCTTCCCTCCCACCCAAAAAGTAGACTTCGGATCCAGGCTATTTCAACCCTGGGTGCGAGTTTCTGCTTAATAAATCCCCGAGTAGTCTTTATTCTGTGTTTGAAATGTCTGTTTAAATGTATGACTGACTGGATTCAATTTTAGGCGCATGTTGCTCAATCGAGATGGTGTGTATGTGTGTGTGTATGGGTGTGCGCGCGTGCCCCAGTGAGTGTGACGCCGTCGTCCGAATTGCTACAGGCTGCTGACTTTGACCTCTGAGTATCAGGCCCACACACTTCTAGGATGTTTTGAATGGGAAAATATTCTGAAGGGGACTTAAAAATGGCTTCTTTCTCTTCATCTCACTATATGCAAAGGACACCAAGGCCAGCTTCAGACAGCCTTTGCCCTTCAGCTTCTTTGGCACCATTTTGCTGGTATCCCATGTGCTGGTTCTGTCTTCCCATATAAGCACTCCTTCCCCTGCTAACAAGAGTGCAAAAAATAGCAGCCCAAAATAATCCATCCTCCTCCCTTTACATTTATTTTTCTTGAGGAGGGAGAATGGCCCTTTTGGGGGGAAGCAGAAAAGCTGACCTTCAGAGCAACTAGGGAGTTGCAATGGGGGAGGGGGGAACAAAGCCTATGTTTTCATCAATAGGAACTGCACTCAACTCCAGTGGAAACACATGTCAGCCAGTTGCATCAATCCCTGGCTTCCTCAGTTGGGTCTGCCCTTGCTGCTCCATCAACAGTTTTTCTGGCTGAGTCACTGGAGATTTTGGAGCACTGGGGCAGGGGGGGAGAGGAGTTAGATTTCCTTCTTGGAGTCCATATCTACCATTTGTTAGAGACTTGAAGAAGAGGTGGAGTGGGTGGAGTATAACTCTGAAAAGCTGCTCCATTGTCCTTCTTAGATTGAGCAGGAACACTGGACATCAAAATACCACCATAACTATGATAGGTAATAGGAAGAGGACACTGTTACAACATTACCCCATCTGTGTAAAAGCAAATGGATAGTCTCATGGACCTAAAGCTGGAAATTGGGTATACTTAAAATTATCAATGCTTAATGCAGGGATCTTTGAACTGCACATTACCCTAGACTCCCCTGCTGTCTTGTATTTAAAATTGAGCTGCAGCTCTGAGTTTTGGAAATGTGCCAAAGCTGCTAAACAGGTGCTTTCAACAGTCAAAATAATTCTGGTGCTGCTTTTAATGGCAGCAGAACTACAGCACTCTGCTCCTGATTGTTGGGGGAGGGAACTAGGGAATGAAAACGTCATTGCTTCCTTTTTCCTCCTAGGGAAAAGGGCTCAAAATGGAGCAAGAAATCAGTGGTTTTCAGCTATTAGAAAAGATGCTCTCCAGAGCAGGAAAAAGTGTATGTGTGAGGGAAAAGAGAAGTATGATAGATATATGTGTGTGTGTGTGTGTGTGTGTATATATATATATCCATATGTGCACATATGTAGGTGAAACCTCCAAGATCTAGGTACCTGGATGCATCCTCCCAAATAGTTGACCATTTTGGTTATCCCACTCAGGAGGTGGAGGAGGAGGAGGAGGTGGAGGAGGTGGAGGAGGAGGAGGAGGAGGTGGTGGTGGTGGTGGAGGGAGGAGGAGGAGGAGGAGGAGGAGGAGGAGGAGGAGGAGGAGGAGGAGGAGAAGATAAAATAAGGGGTTATGAAATTATACATGGTATGGCAAAAAGGTACTGTATACAGAAAGGGGTTTATCTCTCTTAATATCTAAGTGATGTCAACAGTATTCTGATCAGACAAAAGTTTACTATCTCAGAATCTTGTAGTGACTTTAAAAAGAGCCTTATTGTCTCTGCTTACTGCCCCATACAGTATCTGCACATTGATTCCTATCACTGATTTTGTAAGATAACCAGATGTCACTGCCGTTCCTTTAAATCATCAAGCCAATTTTATTTCTTTTCCTCCTTTTTGTTTTCTTTCCCTCACCAGTTCAAGGCTGACTAAGCCTTCCCTCCTTCCGAGGTCGGTAAAATGAGGACCTAGATTGTGTGTGGGGGGGGCAATATGTTGACTCTGTAAACCGCTTAGAGTGGGCTATAAAGCACTATGAAGTGGTGTATAAGTCTAAGTGCTATTGCTATTGCTAAGTCAATGAAAACCAATCTAAAAAGACAATTCTTCAAAGAAGTGGGTGTTTTGTCTTTTCATTTTCATGAGGAAGGAGCTTCAGGAAATGCAATGGCTCTTGTAGTCCTGTATTTGTGCAGTGATTGTTGTGGGTCTATGGCAATTATTTCATCCATCTGCATGGACAACTTTAAAAAAATTAAACCACAAGTCTAGAATGTCAGTAAGCTCCATGCCTGAATTTTCTGAATTTTCTGAATTTTCCTCTATGCCTCATCTGGGCCATTCCTTCCAGTACAAAATTAATGTTTTCTTCTTCGTATACAATTGCGGACACTGGAGTCTCTGTGGAAATGCATCATAACAATAATTCCTGTATATGGCACTATAATTCTGAAAAGGGAAAAGATATCACCACCCTTGCAACAAATAATACCAACCACTACTCCTTAGAGAGAATTCTTTTATATATTGCACTTCATTAGCTAGCCTTATGAATTCTATTGGGTGCATTTGCAATAAAAGCTTCTTTAACTATTGTCAAATAGAAGAGCATCATCATAACAGAAATGTTTAAGAAAGAGACAATGAATTCTTGAAATATTCTGAAATTGCAGAGGTTCTACTTCATTTTTTTTTAAGGATGTGCTTGCAGATTTTGAAACTTCTGCATTTTCTCATAGTTAGCACAATGTTCAATGAACAGAGGAAGACAATAGTTGAATGCAGAAAGAAATAGGAAAAACAGTATGTAAAAAGCTATGTACAATTCATCACAGTCCCTTGTTCTCATTGAGATGGATGATTTATGGTGGATTCCACTGCAGTAAAACATGTAATAGCACCGATTGTGTGAATGCTATGTTGTCTGTCTGCAACAAAAACTGGAGACCTTGCCAACTAATGTATCAATCAATGGTTATTAGCCATATTGGCTACATGGAATCTCTGCATTTAGAGGCTCAATGCCCAGGAATACTAGTTTCTAGAGAGCAATAATAAGAAGGCACCAATGTTTCCAACCATCTGGTTGCCTTCAGTGAGAAGCAATATATTCAGCTAAATGGATTTGATCTTCAGTGAGCTAGAGGGCAGGAATAAAATCAATGGACGAAAACGAAGAGAAATAGATCTGAGTTACCCCAAAGAGAAAAATGTCCAAATGGTAAAAAGGTGTCCTGGTCAGCAATAGAATTGCCAGCTTTGGGAAGTGGTCAATTTGTTCTTATGGCATATTGGTAAAATAAAGTCCTTTTTGGAGAAAAACGGCCCCCCATTATATAAAGTGAATTGGGCCACGCCGCACATATAGTGAAAGCTAGGGAAATTGGAGAGGTTTCTTTTTTTTTTTTTTTTAAAGATGTTTATTTTTTTAAGGTTTGCTAAATAATCTCAAAGTAGAAGTAAAGATGACACCAACTTTTTGGCAAATGTAATTGAAGAGGACTGTAGGAGCCTCAAAAACAGGCAAAGGGACTGAACCACATGAAGACTCATGGCCTTAAATTGCCTGCTTCTTCTGAAGCAGAACAATTTTTATATCAAGAGAAGATTTGGACTAAATTACATCCAATGAACTTTGCAATTTTGTGGTCTAACCTAGCAGTGCTCTTTTTATATCCTGCATGAAAGAACGCATAGAAACCGCATAAATTTCCCCGAACTTCTAATCAAAATCACTAGATCTGCTTTTTAAAAAAAATAAAACTAAAAAATAAATAAGCCTCATGTAAAGCAAGCTGATTTGATAGTTTTAAATGTAGAAAGATTATCTCCACTATTCAGCCATGTAATTTTCGTTGTTATTAATAGACCCACTTGCTTCTTTCAGAGTTAAATCCCAATAAAGTTAATCCCACTGGATAGTTTGGAATTATGTATACTATCGGACCACAGATACTGTTTGCTTCATCTCCGTAAGTCAAGAATTAAAATTAATGGATGTCAAGGGACTGCAACGCCCTACAACACTCCAACATTACTGAGAATATTAATGGTCTGGAGAATATCCCCACTTTCTATAAGATGTTTAGCTTGTTTTGTCATTGTAGATAGTCCTTGGCTTATGACAACAGCTGAGACCAGGATTTTCATTGTAAGTAGGTTCAGTTATAAAGCAAGTCATCACCTGACTGGACCCTACTTTATGACCATTTTAGTGTGGTTGTTAAGTGAATCGCTCCAGTTGTTAAACGAATCATGTACTTGCTAAGCAAATCACATTGTGGTTAAGTGAATCCAGATTCCCAATCAACACTTTTTGTCAGAAACTGGCTGGAAAAAATCACAACAATCACGTGACCAGAGGATGCTGCAACCAATCATGAATGCAAACAGGTTGCTGAGTGCCCAAATTGCAATCATGTGCAAGGACAGAGTATAAATTACTTTGGCTGAGGCTGTTATAACTTTGTTTTTAAACAAATGGTATAAGTCAAGGACTAATGAGTTCTAACTGGAAGAGATGTCCAAAAGTGAGCTTAACTGAGACTCTGGATTTTAAAATGAGAGAAATGATAAGTTGTTGCTATGGCGACCTGGCCTTGGCTCATCTATGAGGCCACTGGCCAATACGGAGATCATACCAAGTTGGATACATCAAAAGACCTGGTCTTTGCCTGATCCTTCATAAGGTTGTGATTGCATTAAGTTTCTCAGGACAAAATAAAGCTGTTAGTAAAGACAAGCAGCGCAAAGAGCCATTTCACTTCAAGAGCCCATCCACACCATGACCAGCTAACTTTGGCTGAACTGAGTTGAGGCCATGAGGAGGACGGAAGAGGAGCAATCAGTGCAACCATACGACAGGTTTAAGACTGCTGGGACTTTGTCTTCATTTCAGCTCTCTTTTATCAGGATTTTCTCAATGTCTTCCTTTGTTTCAATTTAAGCTGTTCACCAGAACTCGGAGGCAAAGGATCATTGCTTTCTAATTTCATTAATGACTTCCAAATAAAGCACCATGCAGCAGTCACCTGCCATTTTTTATTTCCTAAGAGTCTATGAGACTTAGAGGCAGACTTGGGACAAATATGCTGGGCAAAACTAAAAGCTGCTTTGCAGCTTTAAAATTAAAATGTATAAAGTCAGGTAGGTGGAGAGCCTGCCAAGCATTAAGGGCAGTTTCCATAAGCACACTGATGCCATATAGGCATCCTGTGAACTTGATTTTCCTCTGCAATAAACCTTGTCATTTTGAAGTGCTTTCAGAGACTGTCATAAATGAAACAGTAGAGGGACTTGTATCTCTCTCACACACATTCTCATTCTCCCCCCCGCTTTTCTCATCCCTTCCTGTAAGGGAAAGGCAGACAGAGATACTATGATCTGCAATAGTTTTTCATCCAGCAGATCTGTAGCTATTACCAACCCATCCTTAGACCATTCCCAAATCATCTTTTTGTGTCTTTGTAACCATAGTCCTCTGAATGTAGTGAGCCCTGGGAGAGAGAGGTTTCTGTCACTGGATTTATCCCTCTTAACTTAAGAGGTCTTTCTCCAACCAAAATATATGGTCCTTGGGACATCATTCTGGAGATGCAGGACTACAGTGCCAGGTTCAAACGTCTTTTATTTTTATTGCAGCTTTACTCTGCTTCCCTTAAAAGTCTCTCACAGTGCTCACATGACATTAAGCTGATTAAATAATCAGTGAAAATAATAGAAGAGCAGAGTTGAACTAGACCTTGGAGGTCTTCTAGTTCAACCCCCTGCTCAGGCAGCAAACCCTGTACCATTTCAGACAAATGGTTGTCCAATCTCTTCTTAAAAACCTCCAGTGTTGGAGCACCCATAACTTCTGGAGGCAAGTTGTTTCACTGATTAATTGTTCTCACTATCAGGAAATTTCTCCTTAGTTCTAGGTTGGTTCTCTCCTTGATTAGTTTCCATCCGTTGCTTCAAGTGCTTTGGAGAGGAGGTTGGCCACTTCTTCTTTATGGCAGCCCCTTAGATATTGGAACACTGCTATCATGTCACCCCTAGTCCTTCTCTTCATTAAACCAGACATATCAATTCCTGAAACCGTTCTTGTTTTAGCTTCCTGACCCCTAATCATCTCTGTTGCTCTTCTCTGCGCTCTTTCCAGACTCTCAACATCTAGAGTCTGAACATCAACATATCAAAAGGATATATTTAATTCTCTTTTAATGAAAGATACGTTTTAAAGTGAATAACTCCACCTTCTCTTTTTAACAAATATCTCAAGGGCTGGAAGGAAGAGCCAAGTATTCAACACCTTCTTAGAACTTATAGTGGGGGACTGATTAGATCCCCAAGGGGTAAAGAGATGGGCGGCCATCCCAAAGACCTGCTTCTGGACCCAAACCCTTCTGAGGCCACCATGACTCCTCTTCCTGGTGAAACTCCTGAGTAGATTGAATCTGGTGGAACCTGGAGTCCAAGGCATATAAGACATAAATAGGATTATGAATTTAAGCATAGCAAAAGGTTTCTTCCTTTTGTCCAAACTGTTGCAAAACCAGAAATAGGATAACCGCGGGAAGAATGGAAGATCAGAGGCAAAATGCAGGTTCTGTTTTATGGACTCAGGTAGCTGATTTTGCCTGCTGTAAAGTCTTGACTTAGGAATAAACCCATGAAATATGGCTGTTGACAGATCTATTTGGTCTTGATCAAGTGAGATCTGCATGTCCACAGGATATACAAGCTAGAACATAGGAGCTAAAGATAGATAGTGGGGATAGGGTTTTTCAAAGTTCACTGGATGTAATATTGATGTGATCCAACATGTTTTCTCTCTCCTTTATCATCTGCTTTTTATGAATTGTGATACAAACTTTCCCCTGAACAAAGGCTTATCTATCATGCTTTAGTAGATATCGGCCTTCTACAACTTGATTTTCTCCAGGTGTGTTAAACAGTAATTCCAAGTCAGAATTATGAGAAGGCTAAATTATATGGGAAGGGTAAATTATACGACCTTTTTGTTCGCTCTAACAACTTTCTCCTATTTAAAAATGAGATATATGCAAGAGCACAATGAAAGAGTAGAAGCATACATGTGAATAAGAGGCCACATTCAGATTTTTAAAATGTAATGTCTATTGCCTCCATGTGAAACAGAAGAAGGTGAATGCAGAAAAAGCTGTGCTAAATAATGCCCAAAGTGATAAGTATTGCAGAAATATTAACCATTATATTTGTCTGTAGCATTGTGAGCTAGTTCCAAATGCAGTAGAAACCTCTCCCTTTGGACTCTGGACAGCCACTTCAGGCAATGCTCCCCAGTATCTGCAAATTCAGTCCAGGCAGCCTGGGCTGTAAGCCAACAATAACAGCGCAGAGATTAATGAGTCAATGTCACCCACTTTGCATTCCTAAACAGTGAGCAGAAAATTCCTGCGGTAGCTTGCAGACTTAACCCTGATTCCAACAGCATGATCTTCTATGTACTCTCTCATCCTGGGAATGCACTAGAGACTTTTAATACCGGTCAGAATTTAAAGGGCAACAAGTATGCTTGGAAAATATTAGCTATGGTGCATAAAAAGGAATAAACACACACAAGGGATGAGTAGGAAAAGGTGTCCTTTTGGCACTCCGTACTGGAAACAGCTGGAAGCAACTGTTGGAGAAAACCAACTCTTCAGACAGACAGGCGCATAAAAAAGAGCAGGTGTTTCATTATGAGAATCAATAAGACAGATTACCTGCATCTATTGTTGCTTTATGGAAGAATTGATCAAAATATGTGAACATCTTTCAGTGAGCCACAACAAGAAGAAGAAAAAATCAGAGCTGTTATCTATGTAGACTTAAGGCTGCTACATCTATTGAATTTCTCTTTATGCTGCCCATGTGTGTTCCTATCAAGTTCTTTCTTCTCCATTGTGGGAGAATGTAGGTTTGTCTTACCCTTTAAATAGTTACCAAATGAGTCAAAAAGGAAGCTGCAGCCAAAAACCTGCAGAACAAGACTAATCTTGCTGCTTTTAAGCTACCTCATGGCCAGAATAAATTAAAAACTTTTTCATTTAGTGGAAGAAGGATATTGTTGGCCTTCTTAGGTTATATCTTCTGATTGTGGGCCCTTAGAAGTTTTTGGAGTCGAGCTCCATCGTCCCCAGTTACTGGTGACATTCTACTTTTGAGAAAAAGTGGTAGCTAGAAATAGGGTTATTAAATAATCCATGTAGGCATTTCCAATGTAATTCCTGATATCATAATAAAAATGTATTGAAGGAGCCCACGAAAGGCTCAGCTGAATCCAGTCAGATTTTCAGTTACCCACCTTTAGAAGTAAGAAATCATCAATTCTAGAACCAGATTAGGAAACCTAGATACCCCCTTCAGATGTTTTGGATTACCAAACCAAGTCCCTTGCTAATGGCCATACTGGCTGGGAGAAATGGAAGCTGAAATCCCATACAAGTCGAGGGAATTAGAATCGTCTATCTCAGAAAAAGTGCAAAGATGCTTTATGGGAAGGGAAGACCTCAAAGTGGCAGGAAACATGCTTCAGTCTCTCCTGTCTCCATTTTAAAAAGGATTTCAGAGAGGAAAGAACTGGAAAAGCTCTCTAGCTGAGACCCTGAACAGTCTCTGCTGGTCCAGATATACCCAGCTAGATGGGCAAACATAAGATTCCAACATATGTCAAATAACAACCAAGTATTTTGCTGCTGGTGACCTACTTGAGCCCAGGAGAGAAAAGATTATTATTATTATTTTTGCCTGCATGCATTACAGGGCTGCAATCTTGCTTTCTGTTTCGTTCTGGAGTTTTGTCCAAACGATCCAGCATACAGAATGGTCCAACAGGCGCCAGCATCAGTTCCACCAAAAGAGGTCCTTCCCTTTCATTGCTGCTTTTTTTGTTTTTTTTTATTATTATTATTATTTATATTAAAAAAAGACACTCAAACACTTCTTTAAAAAACCCCATCTTTTCTCAAAATTTTGGATGTCTAGCTTTGTGCCATTTAAGAAGAAGAAAAAGGAAAAAAAAGACGCTTCCTTTGTTCATCATCCTGAGCAACAGTCAGATCCACAGGCACATGAGGAAGAAAGATCCCTTGGTGTCCCTGACTCCTTTGTGACACTTCAGAGGGAGGCAGCTTTGTGAAACAGCAGAAAAAAGAAGCCGGAGGAGCCCCTCATTCGGTCGTGAAGGAAAAAAGCACCATGACAACGATGCCGGCGCAGAGGCAGAAGACTTGTTGCACCGAGTTCCTAGGCAAGGAAAGGAGAAGAAAAAGACAGTCGTGAAATTTATTCCAGGCTCACCCTCTTTTTTTTTTTTTTTTTAAATTTTTCCTGGACCTTCAAGGCAATTACTATAGAATCATTGTATAGAGAAATACAAATAAAATCTTTTATTTTTATTTTTTTTAAAAAAAAAACAGTGGTAGTTAATGCTTGTATTTATACAACGTGCTTAACTGCGTTAGGTTAAGATCAAACAGATGCCTTGAAAAGCCATGCCAAGCTTTGGGGTTTTTGAGCAGGAGGATGGGACTTTCCATGTTGAATTAAACCCAGCCTTTTACCAAGAGCTTATGATTCAATGTATATTACTAAGGGTTTACAATTCAAGGTTTATGGGAGGCTAGAAAACAGCTTAACTCGGTAACCAAGTTAAATGTGCTGTATGAATGCATTCGCAGTGTCAGACTTGGGAGAGGGAAAACTGAGGTTCAAGTCTTCATTTGAACATGGAAGTCCCTGGGTAACTGTAGTCTAGTCACACAGCGATGTAAAGTGTGGACTTCTGGGAGCTGAAAAACTCTAGGTTGAGAAGCACTGCTTTTCTCTCTCTCTCTCTCTCTTTCTGTCTCTCTCTCTCTCTCTCTCCCCTACCACCCCTTTACAAGTTGTTGTGGGTACAAAACAAGGGCAGAGCTTCCAAAGAAAAGGTGGGTTACAAATCAATTGCAACGCACCAGGAATTATTAGTGGCCGAGGCCCTAGGAAAGAAACTTACAACATAGCATCATAGTTTGTATTCCTTGTGCACTTTTCAAAATAAAAGTTTTGATTTGTGCTCCGATACCACAGAACCAGTCTTCTGGATTTCCTGAAGAAATCTGAAATGTCTGAAAAAGAGGTTTTTCCGGGCAGATTTTTTATTTTTTTTTCCTGTTTATGATCGGTCATTTTTTTTTTTTTCTTCAGAAAAGCCCCTACTCCTGCAAAATCCCGTTCCCGACACCTGGTGAAGCTGATTAAGAAAAGTGGAAGTGTGGAAAGTGCTGCAGATTCAGGCGGTTTGCAGAATGAAATGCTGGGCCCCGGCACCAAACATCTGGCTGAGCTACTTGCAAGTAGTCCTCAACTTATGACCACAATTGAGCCCAACATTTCTGTTGCTACGTGAGACAGTTGTTAAATGGGTTTTGCCCCGTTTCATGACCTTTCTTGCCATAGTTGTTAAGTGAACCACTGCAGTTGTTAAGTCAGTAACATGGTTGTAAAATGAACCTGGCTTCCCCCGTTGACTTTGCTTGTCAGAAGGTCGTAAAAGGCGATCCCATGACTCTGGTACATTGCGTCCGTCATAAATATGAGTCAGTTGCCAAGCATCCAAAACCCCATGACTATGGGGATGCTGCAATGGTCATATGTGTGAAAAAGAGTCATAAGTTGCTTTTTTCAGTGCTGTTGTAACTTTGAGCCGTCACTAAACGAACTGTTGTAAGTCAAGGCCTAGCTGTAATAGGCAACCACTGACATTCATCTGGGCTGGCTCTTTTAATTACACTGCTACTCACGACCCTGCCTTTGGGGTCAAATTCTCTTTCCAAATTCTCCTCAGGACCAGCTCCATGTGTGTAGCAATCCTCAGCAGCGAAGGCAAAGGAACTTAATAGAGCCCCGTCCTCATTAAAAAGTTATGTCATAAAAGCTTTTCTAGTCCTCGGGGTTTCAAATGACTCTCTTTTGTTACGGCTATTCAAGCTTTTCTTCATAAAAAAAAAGAAAAACCATTAGAGCAACTCTTACCACAGATTCTTCTCTTCTAAGAGATCGGGCACCACATTGACCAACGCAATATACAGGAATCCTCCAGAGGTGAAAGGGAGAATCCAAGCGATGGTTTCCCCTGAAGAGAGGATGAACAGCACGTTACTATCCAAGGGATGCCCATATTTTATATTCTATGCCAGGGATCCTCAAACCTGGCCACTTTAAGACTTGTGGAGTTGAAGTCCACAAGTCTTAAACTGGCCAGGTTTGAGGACCCCTGTTCTATGCGAACACATTTAGAGCCAAAGGCAATGGAGCTTCTGAGCCATCTGCGGTGCGTTCCAAGAACCTTACCTGTCCCTTTTGGTGACTGAGTACAGATGGCAAAGCAAGCGCCCAGGATGGCCCCAAGAGCTGTAGAAAGTTGTAGCTTGGCTGCACTCCAGCGATCAAATCCAGCCCGGAGGAGAATGACAAAATCCCCCATCTACAGATAGGGAAAACAGACTGTAGCATTCAGGAGTAAGGCACCCAGTATGAAAATGGTACGGTGGGCTGTGATATGTTACTTAAGGTCGCTGTTCCAGGGAGGGTGGGGTGACTTTGCTTAAAACCGGGCTCTGGAGGGGGCTAATCAACTGGGGCTTAGCAATTTGTTTGTTTGTTATTTTTATTAAATAAGCAGGAAAACAACAGGAAAAGAAAAAGAATATACAGATAGTCCTCGACTTACAACCATTTGTTTAGCAACCGTTTGAAGTTACAATGGCACTGATAAAAGTGACTTGCAACCAATCCTCACACCTATGACCATTGCAGCATCCCTAGGTGTCAAGGTATTGATTTAAAAGCTAACCAGCTTATGTAATGTAAGATGTAATGATGGGGATGACTCAGCAGGGTCTGTGTCTCTTTAAGAGCCTTTGTATAAAGGGAAGGGTCTGCTGATGTGCTCTCCTCTCTTCCATTTCCTGCTGTAATTGTGGTTTGTTGGATCTTGCTGTATTACCACATGTATGTATATTGTTCTTGGTGTATAATATTGTAGTGTTAGATAAACCACCATTTAATATAGACCACTATTTACTGTGTTTATTCCTGGGTTATCTCGTGCAATAAGACTGTGCACGCTCTGACACTAGGGTCAAATGATCAGAATTTGGAGGCTTGGCAACTGGCGTGTGTTTATGACGGTTGCAGCCTCTCCAGGGTCACATGATCACCATTTGCGACCTTCCCAGCTGGCTTCCGACAAGCAAAGTCAATAAGGGGAAGCCATATTCATTTAATGACTGCATGATTCACTTAATGACTGTGGTGAATCATTTAACAACCATGGCAAAATTGTCATAAAATTGGGCGCCACTCTCTTAACAACCTTCTTGCTTAGGAATGGAAAGTTTGGTTCCAATTGTGGTCATAAGTCAAGGAATAGCTGTACATTAAAAAAAAAAAGGCATAACATAGTAATCCTTAATTCATCTATGCTGTTATTTGTCTTTTTTTGCTGTTGTTGCGGTTGCTGTTAATATTATTATTACTGTGCATTACGCTTTGCGCTAAGGGTGCCCTCATAGTTAAGTAGCACTTAGGAGACAGGGAAAAGAAGGAGAGAAAAAAAAAATAAGAGGAGGACTACTGGAATGCTTTTTTTCTATAATGTCAATAATATTGATATTATGCAAAAGATTATTATGCTGATTATGAATTTCCCCTTCCCTTCCAATTTATGGGCTGAATTTTTCCACCAACCATATCTCAGCCTAGGATTTACTGTGATAAGATAGGCTTGAAACATTTTAGTAAATATGTACAATTGAAGAAATTCCAAGATTCAGAGCTGGGGGTAATGAATGACAAAGCCTAAGCTAAGATACAGTGCACTGCTTTTCTCCAACACAAGAGTCCTGGAAATGCACTGAAACATCTAGATGTGGTATAGCCTAATATGTCTGGAGAGCACCAGATTGGGAATATGGTTTTTGCCTTTTAGAAGAAGACAGCTCTTCTGCTTGCTTCATAAGAAGGGATGCTAAGCCATATCTACCCTCTGCTATACCCTCATTTTGGCAATGAGGAAACAAAAAGATCAAGATGTGTTCCCATCCACTCATGGCCTTTCCCCTCTCTTCCAATATTAATGTTCACACTGTATTACAAACAGATGAAAAGGTTTGTCTACTCGTGGCTTACATCAATCTGCACAGTTCTGTGTGTTACTGACACTATGTATATCTACCCAGGATTTCTGCTCAACACAAGCTCAGCTTCCCAGCACACATATTCCAGATGCACTCACCTCATGGGGTATCTCATGTAGAAGGATTGCCAGGGTTGTAAGGAGCCCAACCTAAAAATCAAGGAGACAAAACTAGCTACGAGAGATTTTTATAGCTCAATAGGGTGGCACTAGCAGCAATACATGGTTCTCCCTGGGCCTTCTGTGGGTAATAAAGAAACAGCTCTTTTATATCCAACAAGTGATCTATGCATCTTTAGCATTTAGAGTACTTATAGGAAACATCCAAGTGGAATTTGGAGGCTTTGTTGTAAATATTAAAGAGGAACATGGAAAAAAGATGAAATTGTTTCCTAAATATTATACAGACCTTCTAATGGAGTATGAATAGACAATCTGTGGCCCATAACCTCATGAGGTCCTCAACCTTAAAACAACAAAGCCTGAAGAGTCCTTCTTCCTGGCCAACTGATCCTTTTAATCAGCTACATAGCTAGCTGGCACAAATCACTATCTTTCTGTTGCCATAATCAACAGGAAACTAAACAATCCAAACTTTGCCAGTCACGTGACTATTTGATCAGTTGATTGATGGAATCAAATCAAGGATTTCCTGCTGCTGACAATGCCATGGATGAAGTTATTTGTTTACAGAGAAAGGAGCATGATGGAGAGGAATGAGCTTAAGTGAATACTGTCTGTTTGATGGGTTGCATTAAGTGTACGTGTTACAATGAGTTTTCATGTATGTGATGCCCCCGTTCCCCTAGGTTGGCCATCACCTCCTTTCAGGCTTATATATCATAAGCCACCCAGATTTTGTCTCAAGTTGGGTGGCACTGAAATCAAATGAATCATCGTCATCCTATGTAATCTTGGGGGCAAAAGTTGTATTGATTTATATATGATTAAAACGGCATCCTGCTTTTCTGCCCACCTAACAGTTAAGGCAGCTTACAAAATTAATATATATATATATATATATACTATAAAATGAATGGACAAAAAAAGCAATTAACCTAGCAAGCAAGTGACAAACAGTGCTGATCTTTTAAGAAAGATACCATATGAGTCCTACATTTTGCAGCCAGATAGCAGTCTAGTTGCCACCATTTACTTTCAGTACCATTCTTGGACACTTCACAAGAGCAGACAGAGCTTTGCTGCATCCCCTCCCATGGAGTAGGATTACTCCATGATCTTCCACTACACGTTCAATGTAATTTGTCCCAAGAGTTCTTCCAGTTGCATTTGAAACCTCCTCCGTTGTACTTCATTGGGAAGAGAAGGCAGATCCTCTGGGCCATCTCCTTATTTCACAGATCTGCCAAGGCTTTAACTCTGTTGCCAAAATGAAGGCAAGAAATTCCCCAAGCATATTTAGCAAACTCCTGGATCTATTAAGTGCTATTTTAACTCTACAGTGGTTTACAGCAGCCATTAATCTAAACTGACCAGACAGTAATCTGTCCAGGTGAATGGAATTAAAACAGTTCCTCCATTTGGGGATCATGGGGACCAATCAAATACCACACCTGCTATATGTCCTATATAAGTGCAGCCAGAACAAACTGGGCTAGATCGATGGTCATGGTGACCTGCAATCCTAAGCCTTCCTACTTCACAACTTCAGTATGGACACTTAAGTCTTTCAAAACAAGAAGTGTAGAATAGTTGCCTGCCAGATATCATCATCCTGATTAGCTTATAAAGAGATACTGTTGTGCAACAAGGTGAGCAGTGCACCACAGTATCCCTGCACCGCCCAAGCCACAACCTAAAGGTAGCAATAGATATTCAATATAAACAGACTGGATGTTGGATGGAGATGGAATTCTTAGTACGTTCGTGCTAAAAGTAAAGGAAGCAACATATTGGGGAGTAGGGCACACGTCTTTTTAAAACATCTTCATGTTGCTAAAGGACAGCTGGTGTCCTAAAGAAGTGAACTTACCTTTCTGCTAACCAGGAAGCTGGCTGCCACCGCCAAGCCATGTGTGAAATTATCTATTGTATTGGCCAAGAGATTGAGATATCCACTCATCTGCCCAGGGCAAAGGGGAGGGGTGAAGAAGAACAAAAAGAAAAGAATTCAGAAGCTTCAGGATTAACCAACATGGATAATCATTTTCACAAGCAAAGCAGAAAACATTTATTTCATTCCTAGTTTTTGCTTACATGTACATTAGCTTTTGCATAAATGTTGTGTTGCATAATGTTGCTTGCCACAGATGAGCACAGCTTAATGGCATTCCCATATATGTATGTACAGGTAGTCCTCAATTTACGACCACAATTGAGCCCAAAATATCTGTTTGCTAAGCGAGACATTTTGTTAAGTGAGTTTTGCCCCATTTTATGACCTTTCTGGCCTCACTGTTGTTAAGTGAATCACTGCAGTTTTTAAGTTAGTAACACGGTTGTTAAGTGAATCTGGCTTCCCCATTGACTTTGCTTGTCAGAAGGTCGCAAAAGGAGATCACATGATCCCGGAACACTGCAACCATCATAAATATGAACAAGTTGCCAAGCATCCACATTTTGATCACATGATTATGGGGGGAGCTGCAACGTCGCAAGTGTGAACAACGGTCATGAGTCACTTTTTTCAGGGATGTTGTAACTTTGAATGGTTACTGAATGAACTGTTGTGACTTCTTGCACAGTTGTGCAGAAAGGCACATCTAGTCAAACTGTATGTTTCAATGAATCCTTATATTGACAGAGCCTGACACAACAGCTTCATGATAATAAAGCAGAGGTAGGCAACCTTGGCTCTTTTATGACTCGTGGACTTCAACTCCCAGAATTCCTGAGCCAGCTGGCTCAGGAATTCTGGCAGTTGAAGTCCACGAGTCATAAAAGAGCCAAGGTTGCCTATCCCTGATATAAAGCTAAACACAATATATTTCTATAAATTTGAATATAAGACTTAGTATTTATGAGCTGTTGACAACAATGAACATGACAAGTGCAGATGAATAAACTATAGTTGATTTCAGGGTTACTTTTTTTCTAACTGTAGCATTCTTAACAAGGCAAAAAAAAAAAGGTGATCAATCTCTTCAGCCTACAAGGAAATAAAATCAATACCACAGATAAACAACACTCTGATCCTTCTAACCTCTCAAGTTGTGATTGTTGTCGTCTCTACTTCCAACAACCACTGGGTTTCTCCAAGCAGCTGTCTGAACGTTTGAAAATGAAGCTAATTCACTGTTACAAAGCGGGAAAAAGGTATAAAAATATTGAACCAATTTTAACTAGGAGAGACAAGAGTTAAGACGTGGATCTTCTGAAAAACGGAAGCCATATATCAACGCAAACAATCTGCTTAAAAGTTCAGCTAAAACTGGAATAGATATCAGAGGTTCACAGCATTGCTTATGCAACGATGATCTGCTTGGAAGATTTGTCAGTAGGAAACCTTTCTTTCAACTTTGTCATTAAAGTCAGGTAGAAGAAAACCTTAATCCAGAAACATTTGGAACAAATCGCTTTTTACTGATGAAATAAAAAGTGAATTGTTCAGTCATAACCACATAAGATAGCTCAGAGAAACATCTGAAGAAAAAAAAGTTTCTTGGCCAACAATTATGTTCTGGGCTTACGTGGCAGAGAGTGGCACAAGAAATATTGTCCCGATGGCATGGTTCCATCTAAATCTCACTGGGTCCTAAAATTAACAACTCATTGTCAAGTGAAGAAACTAAAGCTAAACAGAAGCTGGATACTTCAACATGATCTGAAATACACATCCCAATCAACCAGGAGTTATTTACAGGAAAAAACGATAAAGCTTTTAGTAATTTAGTAATGGCCTTTACTTTACCCAGACTTGAATATTATGGAAAACCTGTGAGGAGATTGTGGAATATCAGTTTTAGTGGCCTAGGATAGCTGCAGTTCTGCTCATGGGAGCCAGCCTCTGCAGTGAGTAAAAGGGGAAAAGGTAGCTCAGTTTTGGCCTTGAATGGCAGCCGGGCTATCATAATGGCTAATGTGCAGACTTGGCTGCTAGCCGGTCTGTTGTGGTGAGATCTTGAGACAGCAGTCCCATAGGTGTTGGGGATTAGAGACGGGGCGGTGGTGGTGGGGGGGAAGAGACCCCCCTCCTCAGTTGTTGAGGGGAATGCTGCTGATTTGGCTAAAAATTGGAAAGGGAGAAAGGAGAAGAGAGAAGGAGAGAGAGAGGGAAAATCTGTCCACAGAGTGAATATAGTGGCTGGAGAGAAAAGTTGGAGAAAGAAGTTAAATGCCTGAGGCAGTTGTCGGTTTCTGACTAAGAAGGGAGAAGGTCCAGGCGTGGCTTTCCTGGAGGAAGAGAAATGAAGGCCCAGAGGGACTAAAGCTTTACCCAAGACCCTAGAATAAGAAGGACTGGCTGCAGGCAGCGGAGGAGTGGATCAGCTGTCATGGAGAAGCCATGGCAAAACATTAAAACGCTCTCTCTCTCTCTCTCTCTCTCTCCCCCCCCCCCAGAAATGGGGAAGAGAATCAGAGAGAAAAGGGGAGGAAAGAGAGATAGAAGGGGATAGTCTCTGGGAGGGAGACTTAGGAGGTAACCCAACACTGGGACTGTGTTGCAAATATTTGTTGTAAATAGTTTTTTTTAAAGCAAAAAAGTGTCTACTGTGTTGTTTTCTGTGTTCAAAAAGAACCCATACCACACGGTGACAAGAGAGCAATAATGCAGTGCAGGTACAGAAACCTATGATATGAATATTTCTGAGCTAGGAAAGATCTGCAAGAGAAAGGGGAAAATTCCAAATGAATACAGTAGAAAGACCCTCTGTTGACTACAGGAAACATGAGAAGCTGTTATTCCTGCCAAAAGAGGTATTACAATACTGACTAAATACCCAACTTCTGAAACTTGCCATATTCACTACTATCTTATTCTTAATTGGCAACAACTGCACCTGAAGAACTTGATTTCACGTTTGCAGGAAATAGTTGTGTTTACCTTTGTAGAGGTTGTGCCGGCTTTTGTTCATTTAAGGATCCATTGAATCATAACAGTTTGATTAGGGTGCCTACATTTTTGCATGCAACTATTCACACAGTAATACTTTTATTCTGTAAACCTTATGCTGGTCTGTGACTGGAATAAAGATCTTTATTTTCTCCGAGTACAAGTTTACATAATATAAATTTATTCATGCCAATAAAGAAATGAATAAATATTTTGAATATGGGATCAAGGAGGTACATTGCTTTGGAAACAGCGACATGGAATTAAATGATGTCCCTAGAAACACACAAATACAAAATTCAGCCGATTCAGCATGACTGCGTTTTGACGAGCATAACTCTGTATGCCCTGACAGTTCTCAACAAGAACACAGCATCTATCCCTTAGCACATGTGACCAAGCTCCTCAATTGGAAAGGGTATTTTTAAGAATACAGAGTTCCTGCACTGCAGAAAATAGCATTCCTCTAGCGATTGCAGAATAAGAATATTGTTAAAATCCAGACACTGGCTGTTTATTAGGGCTGTGCAACAATCTGAATTCAAAGAGGGAAAAAAAAAGGAATTAGGTATGTGTCTGCATGCACATGTCACCCCTGTTGGAACATCTTTAGATCAAATGTGTCTTTTGCTTCTTTATGGAAGGTATTACAAATCAACTTCTCCCCTTTGAATCCAGACCGCTTACTTAGTCCTATTCTCTCTCTAAACGTAGCCTTACAAAGAATTAAAGTTAAAGAGGATATACTTGGGGACCAGGTATATGGGGCATTGAGATGGAGTTGGTACCTTAGTTCAGTGACAGACAAAATCTCAGATTTTGCAATCCTTGGCATCTCCTATACAAGGAGGCAGCCAGAACAGGTAAGACTTGCACATGTGAAAATGGGATATACAGGGTTGGGTGTCTTAATAGTCTCAGTCGATATAAAGCAGCTCTATATTTTATAGTACAAAGTGTAACAAATGGAAAGTTTGCTCTTCTTTAGGGTCCTGTCCCA
The DNA here is from genome assembly GCA_023970755.1 of Azemiops feae. Classification (NCBI taxonomy): domain Eukaryota; kingdom Metazoa; phylum Chordata; class Lepidosauria; order Squamata; family Viperidae; genus Azemiops; species Azemiops feae. The sequence goes on along the minus strand of JALGBA010004098.1, from coordinate 4,936,084 downwards.
CTTGCTTATTTTCAACAGGCCATGAGCTTCTTTTGAGTGTTTTTCTTCAAGTGGTTTATTTTAATCTCTCTATGGGCCATGGATCTCTAGAGCCCATCAAGAAATGTTTTACCTTATCTAACTATGCTAAAGAGAATGAATATTTAATATTACATGTATTGACAGCAGCGAGAATTGTATTTGCCCAATTTTGGAAAAATGAAAATTTACCACACGATCAGATTATAATTACGAAAATTTTAGAATGTGCAGAAATGGATAGATTGACGTTGGGAGATTAAAGAGAAAGAGGATTCAGTGTATTTTAGGACGTGGGAAAATTTTTATCAATGGTTAGCATTACGCTAGAGCTAAATTATATTTAATTAGTAAGCTTTCATTTTATGATTATTTTTAGCATTAATGATTATAATTGTTTAGTATTGTATTAACTACTGTTATTTAATATGTGTACCCGGACGAGAGTCTGCTTGTTTAAGCGTTGGATTTTTTGTGTGGGGGTAACCCCACTACTGTTCCTATCCCTATCCCGACTCCCACCCCTATCCCAATTCCATTCCCTAACCCCATCCTTTACCCACATTATTCCTATCCTTCCCATACCCATATAAAATTTAATAAAATATATTTTTTTAAAAAAAGAAATGTTTTACCTTGATTTTCTGAGCTGATGATGAGAGTAAATGAGAAGACCCGTTACAATGAGCAGTGCTCAACTTCTTTCTTTGGACTGGAGTGTTTGCCTCTTGCCTAGAGAAGCTGCTGCCATTCACGGTCCTTTCGGTAACCGGTTTGCAATTATTGATCTAAATCATGGAGAAATGGCTGAACTTTATCCGTGTCCATTGAACAGTGGCCAAGAGGTTTCTCTTATTCCCTTTAAAACATCCCATTCCAAATGCAACACACAAGCTATCATTTTGAATATATACTAGGTGAGAGCAAAGTCACACAAATTAAACACCTTTATGCACTCCAAACATTGCTGTGGAAGCAAAATCGATATCATTCGCTCCAGTCTCTCTTAACTCCACCCCAAACCGCACACTTAAAAAAAAAGAGCCATGAAAAATTGCTGTTTTGAAATTTCCAAAAAGATGCTTCAAGCGCACAGGGGCATAAATGTAGCATCTGCCTGCAACTCTTTCAAAGCAACTCTGCCTTTCCATGGGGCTGTCCCTCCAACATGATCCCAGACAACAATGTGGGCACTTCAAAGAACAGCAGACAGGTGCTACATCTGGATCCTTCTGCGCCGTAAAGCCTATTTTGGGTATCAAACCTGAAGCACCGCGTAGCTGTGGGATACACACATACAACTTTCAGAAACTAGATATTCGCAACAGTTTATGCTCAGTGCAGAAGCAGAGGGCAGAAACGGAAAAGAGAGAAATTCGACACAGTGCCTAAGGCTCTTCACTATTAGTAGAAGATTCCTGTGGGGCACAATAAATGGATGCCTTTCTTCTCCCCCCATAGTTTTTATACACTGAATTCCTAAACCATGAAGGAAGCTTCAAAGAAACAGATGGGATAAAGTGTCATGCGGAGCAAAGAGCAGCACATCATGCCATATCTAAAGTGAATTCAAGTGCTCCTTCCACAGTCCACTCACCAAGTTGGCGCTTCCTTGTTTTTCACTATCTGGGAACATCTTCTGCAGACTCAGGAAGGTCAGTAGGCCAATGATCACCCAGAGCCCCAGAAGCTTCTGCTGTTGGAAGCTCTGCCCTTCTCCTTGTAAGGGTGGGGAGAAGAAGTAGAGCAATCAGTTCCTACTGTACCCCTAAAAATCATGGCTGCACAGGATGATTCTTCACAGCTCTAAGCATCCCCAGGGAAACTGATTCTGTAGAGGGCATGTTTCGTTGCTTTATTGTCACAAAAGCTGGGTACCAGAAAACATAATTTGAAAAAGTATGATCTATTTATAATAAAAGTACCATAGCCTGTCATAAAAATTGTGAGAAAAGGCCTAATTGTAACATATTGAGAATATAGTATCCAGCATGGAGTTTGTACTCTTGAAAAAAAAAATCTGATTTTCATCTTTCTAAAAGTTTGATTGCAGTTAATCACTTGATTTTTTTTTTTTTTTTAAAGTTAAGGGCTTGTAAGTTTGCATAACCCTGTTTCCTTCTGGCTATTACTGTATATTTAACTCTTTTTCTTCCTAGATCCTTCATCGATGTAATTTCCTGCCTATCCAGGTTTTGCTACAGAATGTTGATTTTATTGTTTGAAAGACCTGAGTCCTGAAAGCTGTGTGTTTTATGCATTTGTCTTCGAACAAGACTAGGATTTATTGAATAAAGAATCATGTACAACTCCGGCTATAACCATGCATGTTCAAAGCTGAAAATTCAGCATCCAAGCCTTCTCAAATTATACACACAGCTGGAAACCTGCAGCTTACAATAGCTAATATATCCTCCTGGCATAGCCTGGCAAGTTCTTAAATGGTACCTTTGATTAAATGGACTACAGTCAGCTTCACGCTCTTGACTGTAGCCGAGCAAGCATGGCAGGCAGAGATGTGTGAGATGACGAAGCCCAGAGGCCAGATAAGAAAACAAATGGAGACACATTCCAGAAGAATCACCAGGGGCGACAGTTTTAAGAATGATAACCTCTGCAAATTCAAAGCAGACAGCAAAACAAGGACAGGTGCCTCTCTTAATGGTGCTCCTGGTGTGCTACAAAGTCAGAAGATCCCACTTCTGCTAATCAATCTGTTAATTATAGGGCTTCGCTCCCTCACCATCCAAGAGTGTTATAGCACATGAAGGTTCAGGAGTTGCATTCAATTTGTCTATAGTTTTCCTTATTGCCCCTATAGATATATACTGGCTGTGCCTGATTCTTTATCATACCAGGCCTTTCTATGATTGCAACCCCCAAAAATGAATCCGTTCCAGAATCTACAACATATCTTCACAGACGTGATGAAGTGGACCCGTTCTCATAATCTTGATATAGGCTTGGGTGTTACCTGCAGCAGCACTACAAGTGTAGGCCCAGGCTTCCGGAAGCAAGTGGAGAAACACATTTCCCAGAAGCCCACCGACAGCAAAACTCAACAGCTGTTTAATTCGATGGGATCCCTCTGAAAAACAAATAGCAGCCAGTCATTGCAGGGTTTGCTCTTATTCTCCTACACATGACAAGTCTCAGAAGACATTTGCATACAACAGATACAGATACAGCTATTTAATCAGCTCAGATCCATTGCTTCCAACAAAACAATGATAAACTTTAAACTCTAAGTCAGGGGTCCCCAACCCCCGGTCCATGGACCGGTACCGGGCCGCGGCATGCCAGTAACTGGTCCGCACAAACAAGCAAAGCCCCATCTGCGGGATGCAGGCAGCCCCCTCCAGTCTGCGGAAAAACCTCTCTCCACGTAACCAGTCCCTGGTGCCCAAAAGGTTGGGGACCTCTGCTCTAAGTTGTACTTTTGAGAACAGCAAAAGCTGCACACTGGGAGGTTCCCACTGCCATCTGTGTTGGACCCGATAGAAAAAAACAAGATAGTTGACGTCTGGCCCTTTGGCAAATAAACAAGTTATGGATATTCCAAAGATCTGATCACTTGCTAGAGAATATATTGATTGATTTAACCCACACACTTATTTAAGATGTAAGACAACACAACTGGATGGGCACTGGCAAAAACTGAAAAGCCACTGAGAAGGTACCGAGTTGGCTTTCTTGTGGTCAGTGAGTAGAGCTTCAATCTTCTGTCTAATATTTTGGTCATTGCTATAACTAATGGAAATCAAATGGTACAAACTGCTAAGGTACATGCAAAAACACTTCCTTATCTTCCTTTAAGTAAATCAGAGAATTCCACTTCTTGGGTTGTGAAATTTTGGTTAACAAGATAAAGTACGACGGGTGAAGTCCAACGTGACTTTTAAACTACTCACTGAACAAAACATGAGGCCTCACCTTTAGCTATGAAGTTACTTTGCAAAACGACAGAACAGATTATTACCACATTTCAAAGAAAGAGCATTACATGGCCATAAATAGCACTCAGCTACTGCTTTAAACATACATGCAATGTCTAGTATTCACTGACTGGGGAGAACAGGCACAAATGATAGGCAAGACTAACAAGAATGCTTTGCTGAAGAACTGGTCTACCTTCTGATTTCAGTGCTGCTCCCGTCTCGAGAGGAACGAAGAGTAGAGGAAGAACCCCACTCAATCCCACCATAAGAGAACCAATCAGAGAACAGATCCAGGCATCTAGGCGTTCTTCACTGAATACAGCTCCCCAGGACCCAGCATCTTTTTCACACAGGGAGCTCGTCCCTCGGGTTGCCTGGCTCAGTGGAAGATCCTGGGCCTGACAGACGACATTGAGCAACAGGAAAGAGAGAATTCCACGGTGGAGCAACCTTTCCCCCATCGTGACTCTGTGGAATCAGCCTGGCTGGATAATCCCTGAAAGCAAGAGAGAAAAAACAGATTTATGTTTCTTTTTTACTATCAGTAAGTTGAAAATCACCTCTCTCACCGCATTTATTCTCCTTGTTCCCATTCAGATTACCTCTCTTTTTATTTCAAGGAGAGCAACGTTAATCCAGTTTTGTTTACTTTAAATAGGGAAATGTCACTTAGCGTAATTCCTGATTTGACTGTTCTTATGTACATAACAGGCAAAAATATTTATCCCTGCCATACCCAACCCACCACAGAATTATAATAGGGATAGTGATGGGGCACACTCATCCCCAAGTATGTGCTTGTCATCTGCCAAGAAAAACCTTTACTTCTAAAGAAAGAACATTGGAAAAAAGAGGATATGTGCCTTTGGCTCAGCTGAGAAACCAATTGCCAGTTAGCTCCTCCCCTTTCCTGAACGGATTCCATCCACCAGGCCTTAGGGCAGAAGAGACATAGTTAGGAGGAGACATCCATTCTTGTGCTCCTTGAACCCTCAGCACTTTTCTATACTGTTGACTATGGTATCCTTCTGAGTTGGCTCTGTAGATTGGGAGCACCATTTTATGGTGGTTCTCTATTTCTCTGGGGTCAGTTCCAGACTGTTGATTAGGGAAATCACTCCCTAGGCCCCTCTTTGGGGTTCAGCAGTCTCTCTCTCTCTCTCTCCCCTCCCTCCCTCCCCCTCCTTCTCCCTCCCTCTCTCAATGGTGAGATCAACCATTGGTTTGGGTTCAGTATCATCAGTAAGATGCAGTATCATCAGTTGAGGGGCTGTCTGTTTCTCATAATATCTGCCCAGCCAACTCAATCCTGCAGGGTTGGTGCACTCCAGATTCCTTCGATTAAACAAGGTAACCTACTGAGACCTCAGAAGTGCACCTTTTCTGCAGCAGTGCCTGCCCTCTGGAAGTTCCCCAGCCCCACCCCAGATCCAGATGGCCCAATTCTGCTGTTGTTTAGAAAGGCTGTGAAGACCTGGTTCTTCACTCAGCCTCTGTCAAGGGAAAGTGAGACCCTTTGCTTCATTCCATCTTGTCTATCGTGTTTGCCATCCTTTATCTTTAGTTTTCATGTTTTATTGATTTTATTGTAATCTTTTGCTTGTTGTGAAATGCCCAGAGTCATTGAGAGTTGGGCAGCATGCAAGTTTAATAAATCATCATCATCATTATTACATTTTCAGCAGTTGCATTTACAGAAACTAAGAACATTTGGGATCTCTACAGATCTGATGATAGTCAAACCAAATACATACTTTTCTGATACATATACTACAATGGCCTCAAATGGTCCCTTTAAACCAGAGGTCTTCAAACTTGGCCCTCTTATGACTTGTGGACTTCAACTCCCAGAATTCCTCAGCCAGGCACGCTGGCTGAGGAATTCTGGGAGTTGAAGTCCACAAGTCATAAAAGGGCCAAGTTTGAAGACCCTTGCTTTAAACAATCAAATTAAGCCATGTTGGATTAGTCTTCTCTAGAAAGAAAATCAAAAATTAAATCCTTCCTCCCAAACAATTTCAAAGGAACCCCTAACACAGAAATAAAGCTATAATGTTGATGTCACAGTCAACACATATTTATGACTTCTGGCTGCTGACTATATCTGACATATGGTATTAAAACTATTTCTTAGAGTGAATTTCTATGAGACACTTGAGTATTTTTCCATTCAGCACATACAATCCTTCTATCAGCAGTGAATGGTCCCATTCATTAAACTGCCTATAAGTGAAAGCCAACTGGTGTAGGCAAAACACTCTGCAACACAAATTGTGTGAGCCTACCATTGGTCACAATTAAACAATTGTTTTAAGGAGCAGTCTGGGGTAGCAATGTCAATTTTTCAGCCATCCCTCTATTGGAAGACAGATCTGTATCTGGATTCTCTCCAAAATTTGGTAGGGGATTCTATCCTATGGCTGGGTTAAGTAAGAGCCAGTTGTCAATCTGGTCACTTTTTATACATGGAATTAACCTGAATACTCCTTCAGATCCCTCGACATCTGAAGTAGTAAAAAAGAAGTTAAGAAAAAGACTCCTCCAGAGTTTATCTGTAAGTCAGTTCTTTTTTAATTTTTACTTTCAAGAGTCTTCTGTGCGTCCCCCCTCTCTCTCACACACACACACACACACGCACACACGCACACACACACACACACAATACATGGAAGTCCTTTTTTTAGATGCCACGCCTATAACAAACAAATGAACAGTCATTTGCAAAAGGATGCTAAAATAGAACTTCTGTTTACATGAACCATACCCTCTTATGCCAGATTCTAGGAGTAAATAAAGTATATCTTAATTAAGTCTGTGATCTACTCAACAGTATTAAATGAACATTTTGTTAAAACCACCAAAAGAATTCTAATAGCCTCAATACCTTTGGGAGCATGGGAAATAACAGTAGTACCCGGATATATTACATCTGGGAGTTTAATTTTTATTTATTGTTGTTGTTGCTGTTGTTACTGGACACATACCCTCATGAATTACTATTTGGGAAGCAGAGCTGAGTCAAGCAGGGAACCCAGCCAGACCAGAAGGAGGTAAAGATATGTTCTTTCTGAAATCCCCTTTTTTCTTTTTGACCCCCTTCTTTTTCTTCCTCCCAAGTAGCAGATATCATCTTAAGTTTTTGAAATTCCAGTAAATCAAAATCAGTGTGTGGGTCTAATGCCTTAATTTTTTCTTTGCTGCATGGACACTATCAAGATAAGTTATTTTTGAGTCAGCCACAAGTTATAGAGCATTTTCTGTAAGTTGTGTTACCATCAAACTATAGCTAGTAGTGACTGGGAACGTGAAGCAAGAGCAGTATGCTTCTATGTGGAGCAAGACAAGTAATACTTGTCCTCTACAAATGGTGGTGGTAGCAAATTGGGACAACAATCTCAAGTTATAATTGGGAAGCCCTTTATGAAAGGCCCACCACTACCTTCTTTTAACGTGATCTCTACTGTTATTTTTTTTATTAAATAAAAACTAATTAAAGGGAAATTATACAGAAGTATTGCATTCCTATTTTAACTATGCCTCTAATTACAAAGAATCTTACCTACACATATGCAGTCTATGGACATTACGCATGCATTTTCCTTAAGATGAGACATCAAGGGAAACATTTTTAGAGCTCCTTGCAGCTCAAATAAATGGTTTCCAAAGGAGGGGGAAAAACCTCACATATTCCTCTACAAATCATCAAGATTCAGATGAGCAAGTTCTGCCTGTCAATCAACTTAAAGAAAACAGCTATATTTGACTCAGCCTGTGATTGCCCAGGGAAAAAGCTTGAATGCAAAAAACATACAGTCTCATGACCTAAGGACACATCCAGAGGCTGACTCAGAGCACATTCCATGCTGGAATTCCAAGGAAAGATTTGTCTCCGAGCAATGGTGAGATGGCTAGCTGGGGAGCAGCTGTCTTCCTAAAGGCATCTTATCTGTTGAAGACCTTAAGCAATTAACTGCAGGGTGTGAATAATTTCTCCAAGTCAGTGAGAACAACATGTCACTGGAGAAACAACACTAGATGAGAAAACAACAATATGGCTTTTATTGGTGTATCTATTTGAATGATTTAAAACAGCTTTTTTTCAACCTAGTGTCCTTCAAACATTTTATGACTACAACTCCTAGAATTCCTGAGCTGCATAATTATAGGCTATTTTGAATATTCTTGCTTGGGACTGTGTTCTATGTCACATTTGTCCCGCTGGCTAAGCAGGACATTTTCAGAGCTTGCTCTACTCATCAAATTCAGAGGTGGGAGGATTCCAGATGTCATCATTTTCCAAACTTTCCCACATTTTTCTGGCCTTTCCTCCATCTTTTATTTTTTTTTAATTACACAAATTCCACTAAGGGAAAAAAAACAGAATAGCTGCACAGTGTCTTCTAATTTGCTTGCAACGACAGCTTTCTGTCCTCAGCTAAGCGTCTACCACTTTCCTACACACACTGGCCAATACTACTGGAAATGTAAGCTTGCACTTCTTCCAATAAAGAGAAGAAGCAAAAGAAGAAATAGCCCAGAATATTAATCACATGGGAGATTTTTGGCGCTGCTAGATGGTACAGTCAGAACTTCTCCTCTTGGTTTCCTCCCTACTATATACACAGCTGAGAACAGGATGTCCATTAACATTTTTTTCCAGCTGATCTCTTGTCCAACAAGCCATTCTGGAAAATGAAAGAAATTACAGGCATACTTTTTTGGAAGCCCATGGCTTGTCTATAATTATGCAAGTGCTTGCAGACAAAATGTCATCTTATTTTCTACAGCGGAAATAAAAATAGCAATGAGCAAATTCATTCCCAGAGCTTTTTTTATAGTTCAGCAATAAGTGCCTGCAATTCTATTGAAAATCCTGATCTTCTGCCAACAGCTACAGCTACATAGCTTCCAATCATTGTAGCTGCACCACTGAGAGATTCAAAACATCCCCTCGGGATTTTCCATTCTCAGCATCTTCCCTAATGACTACGGTATCCCCATTCCCATACAGCACTTTTAATCCTACAGGTGCACAGTCCTCCATCCTTTGTTAAATAAAAATGAAATGCATTACAATTTTAGATTACTTTTGATCAAGCCCTTCCACTAATACACTGAGATCTGATCTAACCTTACATCTGAACCATTCCTTAATGATGTCAGATGGCAATACTATTCCATCTATCAAAAAAGAAAAAAAAAACCTTTTCTTTCTAAATACTTTGCAGTATTTATTCTGTGATGTTTACTGTTTTTTTCCTACTTCTGCGAGTTGCAGACAGACAAGTTCTGCCAGAAACCAATCACTGGAAATCTTACTAGATCCTAGATTAAGACAGATATTTTTCAAGTTAAGCAGTGTGATTTCAATCACAAAGCCAAGAAACAACTGAAAACATTACAGAAACTTAATTCTCATCCCATAAATTCTGTGTTTTGCTACACTTCTACAGAATCATATAAACAGAATGCAATATGTATTATCAGTATAATTTGCCAATCAGTTGGCAATAGATCCATGAACTCAAATTAGCCAACAATAATCCACTTACAGTAGAGAGATCATTTCCCTAAACTGTCTAGAATATCTAAACAAAGATACTAATTCTTTTTTCCTGAATCTCTTTTATAATCTTTTTGCAACCAATGCAAAAACCAATCACCATGGATACTCCTAGGTGTAACTTATGACAAACCCCATTTAAAACCATCTACAGTACTGGTACCCATCATATCATTTGGTCAGGATTTTTTTAAGTTACAGATTGTGTACATAAATAATTTTTCTTTTCTCTACTTAGAATACGTTGGATACATTTCTACTTTTAATTAAACCAGAAAAGGCATTATATCAATTTTTCTCCACATCTCCTTGATGCTAGGTTGCAGTCTTTTGGGGGGGAAAGGGAAATATCAAAATCAAAATGCTGTCCTTAATAATCTCCTTCCCCGGGTAACAGGATAAACTATATAAACTAGGCCTGGCTGAAAGAAGAGTGAGGTATGTATTATTTCAATCTTTAGTTGGCCAGGCTGGAATCATACATCTATAATATCAACGCTGCCTCCACCGCGTGAATTGGTTCCTGTGTTTATCTAGTGTCAGTCAGATGTACTGAACTATTATTCTTACAACTCTTATAAATAACATCCAGCTTTAATCATACTAAATGGAAGCTATGGGTTTTGTTTAATTCAGCAAGTCTGGAAATCACCATAGTGAAGAAAATTGTAACATGCAATTAAACTGGATTCCATGTCACTGACATTTGACATCACTATTTTACCTCCCTACTCCATTCCTATGTATATTTCACACATCAGACAAAACTGCATATGATGTAAACTCTAGTCCACAAAAAGTTATGATACAACAAATCTGTTGCCTATTTCACTCTCTTACATCTGATAAGGCCTATAGTTCTAGATGATCAGACCCCATTAAATGTCACAATACGAAATCCACTTAATTGTTTTTCCAGGACAGCTGTTTCCATGACCCATTCCATTAATTTACTTCTAAATGTATAAACTGTTGGACAAATTTGACAGGAGCAGCTGGCATGCTTAAACTACTGCTGATGTAAAATAAGGCAACAAATATTGAATGTAAAATCAGATAGTAACTACAGGTAAGATTAAGTATGGCTGATGTGAAAGTCAACATCACAGTGATAACTTTCATTTAAAACAATTGTAGTTTTATCTGTAGAATAAGTTGTATTTTTTTCTGGATACTACTATTGACTGCTTGCTTTAAATAGAAAGATAAGTAATGATGTCTACAAAGTTTGCATTTTAGCACACTATCTTGATAATCTATGATTCTGACTGGTCAAAACTTTGATAAGTTGAGTCTTTGGGCTATTTTCTATCTGAAGATAAAATGATGAGGTAGGAAGACAAATGTCCCAGCCCCACAGGGTTAGAGAGGAATTCGAAATTAACTCTAAACACTCTGGAAGTCTACAAGGCTCACCATCATAAAAGTCTAGCCCTTAAATAGCAACCGACCAGGCTTTAATTAACGACAGGGATAATGACAGTATGTGCAAGAAGAGCAACGGATTTAAACGTGGAAGGAACGCAAAAGCCGCCTTAGCCCCAGGCATCAAGCAATTTAGTTGGCTTCCTGTTCTCCACTGTTGCTCGGGCAGAGAGGGCATCTCTCGCAGCATCCTCATCGACTCCACGCCGGCGCGCGTATTGCCCTCAAACAGTCCCTGGCCCGACCCGGCCCAATCCCTCAGCCCCCCCAGGAGGGAAAGGGAAGCTGTTTTCTCCCTTAGGGACGACTCCGACCTATGTTCTCACCCCCCAGCCCCCGAACAGGGCTGAATGCGTTACCGTCTGACACCCGGGAGCTCCAGATTGCCCCTGCCATCCAGTGCGCCTTCGCTCTGCACTCTCCCGCCCCTGCAGCCCCAGCTCCGCCTCCCAAACTTAGCCACGTCGGACTCATCCCCCTCGAATCCAGACCCCCCCACTCCGGCGGAGGCTTTAGCAGATGCACCACTTCCGACGTAGTTACCGAAGGGGGAACCTTAGCCAAGGCGCACTTCGTATCTGAGCCGATACCAAAGGAGTAGAAAAAGCGGGGACGCCTTTGGATTGGAGTTGGGAACCGGCGCCTTCCAAAACTACTCGTGTTCGTAGAGTTTGTTTTGTGAATCGGATTGGAGTTCTGATCCCTGTTTCTGCAGTGTGGGCCTCGGGTGACTTCACCTTTTGGATCACATCCTCGTCCCCTCTCCCGCCGCCCTATGCTGCCTATCTCGAGCGGGGCAAGCAATCTGCAGCTACGGCGTGGGTTTTGTGCAACTCAGACGGGTGACGATTTGCGGCTGCGGTTAACGGCAGGGTTGCGCTCGCCTACTTCTGCTGGACATCTTGGATAAGGAAGGCAGTGTTCCCTGGTTGCTGTGTTGTTGCACAGCGGATCCAGTGGGGCTTATCCTCACAATGGAGTCTCTTAGGAAGATAAGGAAAGATCTAGCTATTAAAGCAAAGGGGGAGCCGGGAAATCTTGGTCAGCCTCTGTCACACCAGCATCACCAGTCCACGAGAGTAATGTAAATTTTTCAGATTTTTGGATACCGGATGAGTTGAATTATTTGAAACAGTCTGAAAGCAGTGCGCCTTAGTGTTTGTTGCTGGCTAACGTTCTTGTTAAGACCTGGATAAAGGCATGCAGCTTGTAACTGATAATAGACTTGCCCTGCACCTATCTAGCATTTGTTTAATGATAATTTATGGATATTTGGATGAGGACCAGGGTATCTCCTGTTTGCAGATGATTACACTGCCTGTAATCTCCAAGAATGCTGCCTGACACCAGCTTGAATAAGAGAACATGTTATAATGAAAAATAAAATACCCCATAGCAGAATAAGGACATTTTCTCCCTATTCTTTTTTACTTTTTAATGATATTCCTACTGTCATAAGGACTTTCAAGTTGTCTGATGAAAGATAGATACTTAGGAAGTTGGAGGGCATAAGATGAAGTCTACAAGGCTTACCATCATAAAAGTCCAGCCCTTAAAAAGCAATTGACTTGGCTTTAATTAATGACAGGGATGATGAATGTATGTGCAATAAGAGCAACAGATTAAACGTGGAAGGAACGCAAGAGCCGCCTTAGCCCCAGGCGTCAAGCAATTTAGCTGGATTCCTGTTCTCCACTGTTGCTCGGGCAGAGGGCAGCATCATCTTTTAGAGATACAGATGTAATGAATCTGTATCAAATGAAACACCTTGATGGATAGCTTGGAATATTCCTAATTGAAGCCTGTTAACAGGAGAACCTATCGCATGTTCAGCTGGCAGTGGTATGCCAGCTATGACTTTACTGGGGCCAAGACAGACTTATCTCAGTGACCCATTTCCTGTTAATTCTTCTTAATCACTCTAGGCTACAGGTACATAAAAGATTCCTTTCTCATTTCTCTCAGCACCATTATTTAAATTAAGCTGGAATGGCTTTACTTGTGCCACCTGAAGGGGTTTTCTTTTTCCTAGTGGTAATCAGAATAGAGCCTTCTTAGGAACAACAGCCCATTTACAAAATGTTCTCAAAGAGAACATTGGCTAATCCACACACTATAAACTGACTCTTTACTGATGTATTTATGGCATAACAACTTTTTCATGACCAGATGTAGATGACCCAGCTGAGCCTGAGGGCGGGGTCAAATACATCAACAGTTTAGAGTCTACATCCTCATAAGAGACCTAAGTCCAGCCCCCCCCCCCTCCTTGAAGTTAATTGACTCTTATCTGGAACCAATTTGCTTTGACTGCTAGTAGAACAGATTTGTGTGTAGAGGTTGCGTGGAATAAACACCTAATGCTTTTGAACTCTATGCTGGCTTCTGATTTTCTGCGCCTGACACCAGACTGCTTAAGGCTTTTTGTATTGCTTATTTTTTTTAAAAAAAATATGTTTTATTTGTATTGTTATTGTTTTTTTCTATTGTGATCATTTTATTTAAGATATTTTTGGCCTACTGGTATAAACCACTGTGGGATCCTCAGAGGAAAAGCAGATCAGAAATAAATATTGTAATTTTTTATTTTTATTTGATGTGCCTAGAGCAGGGGTAGGCAACCTTGGCTCTTTTATGACTCGTGGACTTCAACTCCCAGAATTCCTGAGCCAGCCATGCCCCTGGCCTAGAGTCATTGAGATTCAGATAGCATACATGTTTAATACATTATGGTGGTAGCATAGTCAACCAGATGTTTAGATTGGATTTTACAGAATAACAGAATTGGAAGGAATCTTGGAGGATCTTCTATCTAGTCCAACGCCCTGCTCAAGCAGGAGATTCTCTATCATTTTGTACAAACAGCTGTCCAATCTCTTCTTAAAAACCTCCAGGGATGAAGCACCCACAACTTCTGAAGGCAAACAGTTCCACTGATTGTTCTCATCCTCAGAAAATTTCTCCTTAGTTCTAGGTTGGTTCACTCCTTGATTAGTTTCCATCGATTGCTTCTTCTCCTGCTTTCAGGTGCTTTGGAGAGGAGGTTGACCTCTTTTTTGTGGCAGTCCCTCAAATATTGGAACACTGCTATCATGTCACTCCTAGTCCTTTTCATTAGATTAGAAATATAATTTTTATCCACCTACAGAGTCATTCCCAAGGACCTGGGATAGGCAGATGTTGTTTGATGGTGTTAAAAGTATCATTGCAAGATGTAAGCTTGCAATGGGTGTAAGTCTATGCATATGTTGTATATAGTATGTTTAAATGTGTGTTATGTATGTGTATACTTTGAGAGCAAGCAACTAAATTTCATTTTTAATGTGTGCAATTGTGCCCACAGTAAAAAATGACAATAAAGGTCCATCCGTCCGTCCATCCATCCATCCATCCATCCATGTAAGCTGTTCCAAATAAAGCTGTCTTTTGCAGTTGCCTGATGACAATTTTGTCAATTTGGATGGATGGTTAGTACTATATTTTTCCCATTGAATTTAATAGTAGCATGATACAAAGGCATGGCAACCTCTCTTTCTGCCATGCCCTTGGGATGTTACCTTCATCTGCTTCCCAACCAATCCCCAAAACAGCTTTGGGTCATCCTTAGCTGTTCTGATTTAAAGGAGTGTTTTGCCACTTAAATAGGTAACAAGCCACAGCAGCTTTACTTTGAGTTCAATTTCATACATTTGACTAACCATGTTCTCAACTTCAGGGATGAGACCAGCCTGTTATCTATCGACTCCTTTAGACTAATACAGGGATATTTTCTCTGATTGCTGGGCACTGTCCTCCATGGCCATTCTTCTTTGGTTAGTAGATGAATTGGCTACTATCTAACTCTGCTCTCCTCCTTTATCCATTAGCTTTTCTAACCAATACCAATTTATAGACCTGGATCAGACCAATGAGCAGCTGACCAGAATTGGTGGTAGAGAGGAACTGCACAATAAAGCAGAAAAGAGAAATGACTTTCTGTTTACCACTTTAACAGCACAATCCTCACATGGTTGTTAACTGTTTCTAGCACTTCCTATTCTTCCTGTTTCCTAGCATGGGGATTAATGGCTAGGAGCTTGTTCAAAGTATGGATCAAGATTTGATAAGATCTAAGGAGCCATCAAAACCTGTTTCCTCCTCAGCCTCATTCTTTGTTAAGAAGATTGCTAGGTGGGTATTTTCTTACAGCTGGTGATGCTTGCTGAATGGGAAATCTGTTAATCCCTTTCTCTACTGTGTCTTCCATATAGGACATAAGGATATTTCCATCCAGGGCAGCTTTTCTGTGGTAGGATAGAGATTGGCAATGGGAGCAACAAATTTTATGCCATTAAGCATGAAGGACTGATTTATGTCCCTTTAACTGAGAGGAAGAGAAGAATTCTTAAGTGGTGTTGTATATTTACATATTTACCATATAACAGTCCCTGCTTTATGCCTTTACCTAATCACTGACCTAGAGAGAAAATGAAGAATTGTAACATCAGACAATAACCACACAGAGGCACCATTTAGCTATACAGTTTGGTGTTTCTGGCCTTTCACACCTCCTCATTTCTTTTTCTCTCTCCTTAAGGTCGAGAACTGCTGCTCTTCTATGGTTTGGACAAAAATATCCACACTCCCCGATCCTCCTGGCAAATAATCTGAAAGGATGCATTCTATAAACTGGAGGGAAACAAGTTTCTCACTCTTGACTAAAAATAGATATATCTAGCTTTTCATTCATAATTTGCAAAGCATTGATAACTTTTAAAACTAATTGAAACTAAAACCATCAGGAGACTTAAAACACCACTGGTAAAAGTTTTACTCCTGTTTTTAATGAAAGCATATTTTGGATGATAAGAGCATATATGTACTGCCGTCTCCCTGCGGGAGTCTAGGCTGAAGCTACCATACCTAAAGATGAAAAAGGCATGTAAGTGGGGTAGACAAGAGCCAGGAATGTAAGAGATCCCTTCAGGGAGGTAGTTAAAAAGGAATCAAGTCATTAAGGAAACAAAAGATAAAATGTCACCTGAACCAGACATAGTTGGGCCTGGACACATGAGAACCCTCCCCCCCCCCCATCAACACCTACCAGATTTGAAAATCAGTAAGCAAGAGTAGCTCCCAGTTTTGTGAATCAGCAAGGCAAGGGCTTCTGGGGATAAAAGGGGTCCTGAAGCCTGTCCACCCTGAGTCATGTTTGGATCCAGATTTGGCAGCTTCTCTCCCTCTGGCTAGTGCCTTCCACCTTAATTGAGATGGTCATGGGTAAGTGTGGATGGGTGTGTGTGCTCGCAAGAGTGAGAAAGAGCATTATAACCAGTAAAGTTTTGCTATTATTTTAATTTCATTGGGTCTCCAAAGAAGTGGTTGTGCCTTATGTTTGGTTGAAAGTGATTTGAGTGTGGCTATTGAGCAGGGCTATGAGTGTGTGTGTCAGTAAGTGACCATAAGCTGAACCTGGGTGTGCATGTAACACCCGCCCCTCCACAAAACCCCAAGCTCTTGATGCTAAGGTTATATATTGGTGTGTTAATGCTTCCCACAAGTTTGCAATTTTTACTGAACATACTGTTCAAACATTGCTCTGGGTGTTTCTTCTATTGGGTAATGGTGAGAGGGCAAATTCCTGACTCAGCCCCAAACAGCAGAAAAAAGGGGAACTCCACAGATGGGAAAATATTGCAACTTTAAATATTTTTAATGGGCAGGATCACTTTGATTTTCCAGTATTTTTTCCCAGTGCAGCTGCTGTTTCCCAGGCACATATATTAATGAAATCCCTATGTGTGTTTTGTTCATAACATTAAAAGTTCACCTGTATCAGTGGATTTCTTTGCTCAAATGACATTGTCATGAATGACATACTGTACCTGTATCTTTGAGCAGATTTATCTGACAGGAGAGTCAAGCAAGGTATCTTTCTGCTGATAAGATATTGATGATAACAAAAACTGAGAAATGGGGAAAGATGGAAAAGGAAAGAAGGTTGAAAGTCACACTATATAATTTGTCTTTTTAATTCATGCACATGGAAATAGTACAGTTCTATCATTAGACTGACCATAATTGTTCAAGATGTTTCTCAACCAGCCTTACCTGATAATCTTTTAATTGGATTTGCCTAAAATTGAAACTCAAATCTGATATAAATAAAGTATGTACTCTTCTATGGAGTTATTGTTTCTGTACTGAAAATACTAATTGTCTTGATGTCAGGTTATTGGTCTTCTATACCATAACAGCTAACAAATTGGGATTGTTTGAACGGAAAATGAAGCCATTTTTTCCCATGGCTAAAACTTTCTCTTTTCTCTATATGATCTCTTTAGATATATTTCATTCACAATTATTCTGCTTTAAGTACTATTGACCAGTTTATCGGCCAAATAAATTACTGGAGATTCCTCATGTTAGTAGGATGGGAAAATAGATCAAAATCTACAAAGGCAGCTACTGGAAACTCGTTACTAGAACAAACTAGAAAGATTTGCATGGGAATTTGGCTGAAGAGAAGAGGGTTGCAGGGCATACCCCAAACAACATGGACATTAGGAAAGCATAATAATCCCTTGAGAGGCAGTCTGGTGTAGTGGTTAAGGCATCAAACTAAAAACAGGGAGACCATGAGTTCTAGTCCTGCCTTAGGCATAAAGCCAACTGGGTGACTGGACCAGTCACTTTTTCTCAGCTGTAGGAAGAAGGCAATGGCAAAGAAGGTTCTGAAAAATCTTGGCAAGAAAACTGCAGGGACTTGTCCAGGCAACCTCCAAGAATTGGACAAGATTGAACGGAAGAAAATAGAATTGTTCACCTCCAGTGTCTACACAGTGACTGTCTTCCTATCTTCCAAGACCATGTTGCACCTGTTGCATATACAAGCTTTTTTCCTTATTGGAAGAGAAAGGGAAGGGACTTAAGCGATTTGCTAGACTGAGATGCATCTGGCAAGACAAGAGGTCCCTGGACAGGATAGCTGAAATGCTTCAGGAAGGGTAAAGAAGTGAACACCAAAAAACGGAGAAAATTCCACCCAAGGCAAATATGAGGAAGAATATGACCGCATGTGAGAATTCAAGTTGAGTAAATTTTGTAATCATACTTAAACGGTCTCTGATCAATATTCATTTTAAGATCCATTGTAACTCTTGTGACTCTTACTCTTAGTTCCTCTGGGTACAAGAGACCAGGGACTCACTGTAACCTGCTAGCAATCGTTACCCCCCCCCCAGGTGTTGGTTTCTTTGGTGCATTAAATTTGGCACGATATATTTGGGGAAGGGAGAACTCCTCTAAGATAGGAGCCCTTTGATAAAGGGTCCTTGGGGTAGTTCCAGTTGAGATGGTCCCTTTTCCCTTCCCCTTCAAGTGGAGTGGTTTTTGTTTCAGCAGATTCAACAAACTTGAAGGTAAGAGGATTTTTTGTTATATTTGGTTTTTTTTTATTTTTTTAGAAGACCCCACAAAGCTAAAAAAAGAAAGGGAAGGAGGGAGGCCTGGATAGAAATTTAGAAAATACCAGTAAGATCATTAGTATTGCTGGTAGCTATTAAGATGTACAGACCTTCTGCACTGACCAGTCAAGAAAGAAGTATTAGTGAAGTTAAGAATACACAGGAGTGAACGAAGGGTAGCTGTATTAATCTTGTTAGATGCACCTAACCCTGCTACTGGGAGGAGATGTATGAGTTGTTGGATTTCTTAGTGAGTTAAACTTACTATGGCAGATCCAAAGAAGCAGAAAATAGGATCTTAGAAACCAACAACTGGTTATGCAAAAGGTGTCACTGAGGTGATTTTGGATTGTCTGTCAATGGATCATTCTACTTTCACAAAGATTCTTATAAAAACTGGGAGGGAAGTATTTGATAGATGCCTCATCATCCTTATCAGGAAGGTCTTAAACAAGAACAAAAAAATGGATGATGCAAAAATCCAGAACTGAATACCTGGCCAAGGAGTGGAGCTAAGAAAGAAAGCAGCAGGAGGTAGAATTGGGTCTCACAGCTTCTCAAATATGCCAGTAGGTGGTACTCAAAGCCTCAGGTGTTTCTGTAATGCACAGAATATACCGTATTTGCCATCCAGGGAGAGCTAGAGATCTTAAGAATACAAATAAGGTATGTTAGGCATTTCTGAAACTTGATGGGATGTTACTTGTAATTAGCCCAAAGCATTAAAAGGCTACAATGTATTGCAGACATCCAAGAGAAAGGGTACAAATGTTGCACTGCATATAAATTAAAATTTGCTTGCACAGAAATTCAGGAATTAGAACACACTGAAATTCTGTTGAAAGTATGGGAGTCCACCTAGAGGCGCATATTCTTTCATTTCCATTAATGAGATTGGCAGACTAGTTAACAAATTTGCAAATTAAACAAAAAAGGAGGCCTGGACAACACTCAAAATAAGATTGTAATCTGAAAAAATTGAAAGACTGAGCTGAAAGGGGAGAAATATAAGATATTATATTTCTGTAAGGTATTGCATTAAAAATGTAGAGAGCAAATACGAGATGGGGATTCCTGACTCGGAAACACTGACAATAAGCTGAATATGATCCAATAGTGTAAGACAGCTGTAGAAAAGCTAACACGGTTCTAGGCTGCATGAAAAGAAGTGCTGCAGCAACGTTGCATGGAATCCTTATTCCCTTCTGCACTAATTCAGGATCGCATTTCTAAAAGCATATTGACAAGTTAGAACAGGTCTGGAGCAAAAAGATGATCTAGAGAATTAAGGCTTGTCCTGGGAGGACAGGGTGAAAGGACGCTCAGTCTGAGGGAAAAAAGAAAACCTGGGGGAAACATGTTAATCAGTGTTCACATATATAAAAGCAAGTCATAAGAAAAATGGTAAACTTTTTTCCCATTGTCACAGAAACTAGGACCAGAAATAATGATATAATTTGCAACTACTTAGATTCCCTTACTGGTCACATAGTGCTTCCTGGTGGTCAATGTAATAATAATAATAACAACAACAACAACAATAATAATAATAATAATTAATAATTAATAATAATAATAATGTTGGAAGGGACCTTGGAGGTCATCTAGTCCAACCCCCGGCTCAGCCATTTCAGACAAATGGCTGTCCAGTCTCTTCTTAAAAACTTCCAGTGTTGGAGCATTCACAGCTTCTGGAGGCAGGTTGTTCCACTGGTTAATTGTTCTAATTAATTATTAATTATGGCTTCTCCCTCTCTGGAGATTTTTAAGAACAGTCTGAACAGACACATCTCAAGGATGGTTTAATTTGTTTTTCTACACATTATAGAAGGCTGGGCCGGATGAAACCTGCAGTCCACTCCAACTCCACAATTCTAGGATTTTAGGATTTCTGAAAGATTGTCACACAGAAAAGGGAGCGGTGGACTTACTTATTGCCCCAAAGGGCAGGACCAAAAATAGTGGCTTAAAACGAGAAGGATTTAAAATTCAGGCTAAACATCAGCAGGCAGTTCTGACTGTATAAGTTATCATCCAATGGAATAGGATCCAATATGATATAGTCCAGCCTTTATGACAGTTTAAATTGAGACTGGCTGGACATCTGTCAGAAAAGCTATATTGGAACCTTCACTGAGCAGGAGATTGGACCATAGGACCACTACAGTATCTTCCATTTATGATTCTGTACTATAAAATGCAAGCATAAATTTTTCCATATGCCTTCTTGAATTTGATTTAAAGCAGCATGGTACTCAAAAGGTATTTTCCTTATCATTGGACTTGCCAGAACATATGTTAGTGGCAGTGGTGGGATTCAGCCGGTTTGCACTGGTTCGGTAGAACTGGTTGCTAAATTTTGCTGAGTTCGGAGAACCGGTTTAATGCACAGTGCTTCCGGAAGTCCAGTCTAGGCCTTGGAGGTCTGGAGGAGGTCTCCCAGGCCTAGAACAGCCCGCCGGAAGTGCGTGGATGGATGCCACTTCAGGAAGTCTGTTCTAGGCCTCAGAGGCCTGGAGGAGGCCTTCCAGGCCTAGAACAGCCCACCGGAAGTGCATGGATGCCACTTCCGGAAGTCCATTCTAGGCCTCGGAGGCCCAGGCCTGCATCCAATAAGAAAACTGGTTGTTCAGGTATTTGAATCCCACCACTGGTTAGTGGGTAATATACAGAACATTCATACAATTTAATGCATTTCTGGAGTGAGTGACTTCTACTTGGAAAGAATCCCAACATGCCTTCTAAAGAAAATTTCTACTTCTTTATGGTACCCAACAAGGTAATCATTTGTCTGGAAACCTATAAAATGTCAATACATAATAAAATTTCCCATTTTTATCAAGTTTTTTCAGGGTTGTGGTTTCAGTCTGTGGAATTTTGATTGATTCACTTATTTCTAGCTGTTGGGATAAACAGAAATAAACATACCAATTCCTAATGCTGGTTGGAAAAGCGATGTCATACTTAAAACAAATGGCAGTGCAAAAATGGAAGACATTACGTAAATTCTAATGATGTGATTTGTAGGGGCAGGGCCATTTATGCAAATTGCATGTGAATTTTATGATGTGTATATTAGGTGTTTCCCAGAATGGAATCACTGTGGGAAAATACATGCAGCTTCATGAAGGATGGGGAGATAAAAATAGCTCAGTTTTGGAAGAAAAGTGGGGATTTTTCTCAGTAGCAAAATTAGCATAGCATGCTTTGAGGGGAGCAGCGTTTGCAAGGGATCTGAAGAAATTTGGGATTATGCTGAACAGCACACTGAAAATGTCAGCTCAGGGCATAGTTACTCTGCAGAAGACAAGCACCACAACATAGAAACTGCCAATATAATTATTCCTTTTCACACAAATCTGTGGTGCATCTAGTTGTACAGGTAGTCCTTGACTTACAACAGTTCATTTAGTGACCATTTGAAGTTAGAACAGCACTGAAAAAAGTGACTTATGACTATTTTTCACACTTATGACCGCTATGGCACCCCCATGGGCACATGATCAAAATTCAGATACTTGGCAACTGGTTCATATTTATGATGGTTGCAGTGTCCTAAAGTCATGTGATCCCCTTTTGTGATTTTCAGACAAGCAAAGTCAAAGGGGAAGCCAGATTCACTTAACAACCGTGTTCAGTGGTGGGATTCAGCCGGTTCGCACCACTTCGGCAGAACCGGTAGCTAATTTTTTGTTGCCCAGGCCCAGAATGGACTTCTGGAAGCGGTGTCCACACAGAGAACCGGTTGTTCACATATTTGAATCCCACCACTGATCGTGTTACTAACAACTGCAGTAATTCACTTAACAAAAGTGGCAAGAAAGGTCATAAAATGGGCAAAATTCATTTAACAAATGTTTCATTTAGCAACAGAAATTTTGGGCTCAATTGTATCATAAGTCAAGGACTACCGGTATAAGCCACTACCTCCCGTTATCTGTTACTCCTTCTCCTTTCCCCAGGCAGATTTAAAAAAAATACCTTGCTGTTCTGTTCAAATTCAGAGACAGATAGGTATTTTGGTGCTGCTGGCCCATGTTATGCCTCTTTTAGCCCTCTGAGGCAACAATGAGCTGTTAGGAGCAGTCTGGTGGTGACATCCTTCAGGAGGGTGGGCTGGCTGTGCTGCTTTGACTCATCCCAGGCTGCAGTTCTGCAAGGCCCAGCAGAAAAGGAGAAGTCTGTGTCGGAAGGGGCGGGGGGGGGAGAGAGAGAGAGAGAGAGAGAGAGAGCTTGTCCCTTGGAACTCAAACAAGGGAATTTTAGTCTTACTCATCATATTATTTTTATATTTGGTTTTCAGATGTAAACCTCAAGGCTTCTGTCAGCGCATTAACTCTTGAGCTTTCGGCACTGCATCCAGGAGATGCCTAAATTCCTGTTGCTATCTAAGGACTGTTAAGAAGAGTAATGACACTCTTATAATGGAAAATTTAGTCCCTTGCTGGGGTAGCTCCAGATCTCTTTCTTCAGGACAGCTCTTGTGTTGCATGGAGGAAAACACTCGTTTCCTAGCAATTGGATGACAATATTTTGTCACTGGGGGACAAAAGTTGTTTTCCCCTCAGTCAGCTTAATATTGTGGAAAGGATTGTGGTGTTGGGATGCCCAACTATGATTTTGCTCTGTGATCAGTGAGTGGGGCTCTAATCTGAATTATCTATACTTATCTCAAGAATTATCAGACTATTCTTGAGATTTAAACTTCAATAAAAGATCAGTACTCCAAGTTGGTTCACACAAAAGTGAAAAAGTTTTATGCATTCAATACATTAAACCAATCTCAAAACATGACCATGTGTGAACCCAATCTAAAGTTTACAAAGCCTTAACTTTGTCCTTCTCAATCCGGTGCCCTTCAAATAGGTTAGCACTACAATTCTTAGAATTCAGAGCCAAGAAAACAGGCTGGGAATTTTGAAAACTTTTGTCTCAGGTTATTGGGAGAGGACCAAATTGGGAAAGGAAGCCCTAAAGTGTCCCACCATGGGAAGCCTCCTCTTACAGTCTCTCGCTACACTGAAAAAGTCCCATATGATTTGACTGACTGATTGTTTATTGTATTTGTTTGCTTATTAATCATTTATATAGCTGCCCATCTCCCCAAAAGCCACCCTTGCCACACAACAATCAGATAAAAACAGCAAACGTAAAAATAAAAAATACAAAAAATATAAAAATCTGCAGGAAGATATATTATGAAAAGCAAATATACAAAACAGAGGTGAAGACAGGATAAGAATGGCCACCTCAACAGTGGAGCCATCTAAACATATCTCCAGTTTTCTGAGATCCCCAGGCCTGTTGACATAATCAGGTCTTGAGGGCCTTCCGGAATATCGAAAGGAGTGGAACAAATCTAATTTTACCTGGAGGAAAGTTTCATAAGGTCTGCACTGTGGCCAGAGAAGGCAGGTCTCCTAGGATCCACCAAATGTAGAGTAGATTCCTAGCTGATGGTACACGCATTGTGCCTTCTCTGTCAGATCTAATGGGGTAGGCTGATGTAATTGGGGAGAGGCAGATAGCCTCTCAAATAGCCCAGTCCCATGCCATAAAGGGCTTTAATGATTAATTCCAGCACTTTGAATTGGACCCAGAAGTAAACGGGCAACCAATGCTGTTTGCAGAGCAGAGGTGTAACATGCACTGCTCTAGGAGTGCATATAACTGCCCATTCCATTGTGCTGTGTACCAGTGGAACCTTCCGGATACTCCTGAAGGGCAGCATTCAAGGTTAATAGATGTACAACAGGCTTTTTTTCTTCTCTTTTACCTTTAAGAGGTTCCTTTAAACAATGCTGACAAAGTGCAATAAATACTTTCCTTAACCCCCCATTTCATTGAATTCAATAATAGTACATCTGGATAGGTGGGAAAAAGAGTTTTAGTTAGCTCTGCTTGTGATCATTTGGGTTAATAGGCAAGAATGTCTCATAAATTGCAAAGATTTTTTTTCTCCAAAATGGGCAGGGTGTTGCTCAAAAAAAGATTCTGTGTAAATTAAGGTTTGCTGCTTTATCAGTACAGGAAATGAAATAAATATAATCTAATCCCTTGCCAGGGTCTTCACATAGTAAAAAATCAGTTGTACTGATACGAATGAGAACAAAGTTAGACACAATTAAATTGTAGCCTTGATCTCAAAGGTACGCAAGCTTAAGTAACCTTTTCTGCTTCTTTATTTCATGACCTAAAAACTATTCTTATAACTATGCAAGGGTGATAGCAATGATCTGCAATGAATAAGAAATGTCTTATGGAAAGGAAAACAAAGAACAGGCCTAACAGCTGCTTGAATATAAGTGACTCAAATGGTGTCGTTATGCTGGCAGTCCAGGAAAAAATTAACTTGCCCAATATATTCATTCATATTAGTATTCTGATTGCGATTAGAAAGAAGATATTTAAATATCCTAAGTAAATAATGTGTCTAAACAAACAGGCGAAACAAAACAAAACAAAAATAAAACTGCCAGCAGGTAAGACAAATGAGGTTTGGAATTTGGGAGCATGTGGTCCCATGCTCTTCCCAAATGGCTGTTATGGGGGCAGGGGAGGGGATTTGTGACCAGGGTATAAAACATTCTTTACCTAGAAGGCAAATAGTTGCTTCTTGTTTGATTCTATTTATCATCAGTTTACCTTGACTTCTTTATGGGCAGAGGGCACACTCCAAAGGTCTATCCACCGCCTTTTTTACTTTCTAAAGATAACTATTTAGTTTAGTTTATTTGGGAGCTGAAGATATCCTTCAAAATGTTGAGACTCTAGAAAGAGTGCAGAGAAGGGCAACAAAGATGATTAGGGGACTGGAGGCTAAAGCATATCAGGAACGTTTGCTGGAATTGGGTATGTCTAGTTTAATGAAAAGAAGGACTAGGGGTGACATGATAGCAGTGTTCCAATATCTCAGGGGTTGCCACAAAGAAGAGGGAGTCAAGCTATTCTCCAAGGCGCCTGAGGGCAGGACAAGAAGTAATGGATGGAAACTAGTCAAGGAGAGAAGCAACCTGGAACTGAGGAGAAACTTCCTGACAGTTAGAACAATTAACCAGTGGAACAACCTGCCTCCAGAAGCGGTGAATGCTCCAACACTGGAAGTTTTTAAGAAGAGACTGGACAGCCACATGTCCAAAATGGTATAGGGTTTCCTGCCTGAGCAGGGGGTTGGACTCGATGACCTCCAAGGTCCCTTCCAACTTTATTATTATTATTATTATTAAAATAACAATCATGCTTGTGGCTATGTTACAGCAAGCTACCTCCTTCCAATTTAATTGCTATTTTTTAAAAGGATTCTTTTAATTAAAAAGAAAATCAAGCAGCCTGGCAGGTGCCTCCCTCTGGTCAAAGAGAAAGATTAAAAGCAGGGCAAGAAACAGACTAGAAGAGATTTATTCCATGAATAAGAAGCAGAATGGCAAGTAGTTCCATGCAACTTTAAAAGAAAAGCTGAAATATGTTTGAGCAATACAAAAATGATTATGAATCAAGGAAATGTAGTCATGTCACATTGATGGGGAGCACATCTTTAAACAGAGATTTGAAACAAAATAAGAAGCCAACATGGAGACTTCTGAAAGGGTGACAGTAATATAATCAAAGTGATGAGGGAGAACATTTATTTTGGTATTGATATGATCTGAACAGCCTGGAACGGAGAGCTGGCCGGAATTCTCCTGGAGATACACCATGAGCCACTGAAAGCAGTAATTCAGATTCCTCCTTCTTTAGTTTCATTTCTTGTTGAGAGCAGAAAGACATTATGTCAGACATTTCATCTTACTACACGCAAAGAAAGAGGAAAAAGCAACTTGATTCAGAAAAATGGTTTGCCGTCACATGCATGCTCCTTAGGCTAATGTTCTTCATTTTTTTCCAGCACTGCTGTGATAAGAAGTGCACACATGTTGTCAGATACAACCGGCAGGATCCACAGTTGGTTTAGCAGCATATTCAGTGTACATTAGTGGTTCTGAATCTGTCTTTGAAATGGGAATTGAAGTGGCCTAGGCCCTGAGTTCTATATTTGTATACATTTAGGCGAATCTAATCAGTGGTCGTTTTCCCATTGGTCCAAATTCTTGCCTCAAGTCCCTTCTCAGCTGATACATTCCTTACCCCTGTTTCCCATAGAGAGTCAATATCTCCATCTTGCAGCTTACCTCCTCCAAATCCCCAAATATGCTATAGCAGCAATATATAATTATTGTATTACAATTATCATAACAACAACAACAATAACAATGATAATAATTCATATACAGTATATAGTTATGGCATGTGGGAAAGGTGTGCTGCAATGTTGCCAACATTTCACCTTAGCAATGACAAAAAGGCATCTGGGAACCTCTGGGGGTAGATTTGAGATTTTATTTGTTTGTTTGTTTGTTTTATATTCCCATCATATATCTCCTCACCAAATTTGCAACTACCAGACAAATGCTGTCACAAATACCTAGAATAACAGTGTGCCCTAAAGCATCTGATAAATTGACCTCTTGCTGATGGTCTTAACAGATGGAGCTTTTGTTTTCCAGAAGAATGTTTCCCATGCAATCTCATTTATACAAAAGTAGCTGATGGAAACCAGACTGTACCTTTTTAATTCCACCAATGTACGTTAAGGAAGGTGAGTTTAGCCCATATATAATTTCTGATATGATGGTTGGAGGCAGGACATCATAGATGGAACATTGTTCTTGACTGGCTAAGGCAACAGTCATTCTCCCAAAGTGATAGATTTTCATTTGTCCCCCACTTCCTATAAAACTAAAAAAAAAAAAAAAGGATTTAGGAGAAGAAAGATTGGGTGGTGGAGGAAGGATTGCCTAGAAATATCCAAGAGAGATCCAAGCTGATCTCTCTCCAGTCATTCTCTCTGTCATAAACACATGCTGAAACCTAAGAAGTTTTTAAAGGAATTATTGAGGAACTGGTTCAGCTAGGCAGACAGTATTGATTTCACTGGGAATTTTGTGATGTGATTATTGCTCCTCCTTATTTTATCTATATTTCCATTTCTTCAGTTAAACTCTGGGCATTTGGCTTAATTAGTTTTATAAGGGAATTTATGACTAAATGTTTCCCAAGTGCAAGACTGAACCAACCTAACCTTGTTTCAACATTTCTTCAAAGTTTATTAGGTTCTATATTTCTGGGCTTTGAACCAGAAGATTATACCATCATCCTTTCTATTTTCCTAGAAAGGAGCTAATACAAAGATTTGGGTAAGGATTCCTCAATGGACAGTTTAGAGGGTCAGAAAGTTCACCATGACTTATGGTAGTATTTCATAACCACTTTTTACTAGGAAAATCTTGAGAAAGGATCTGTCCACCCAGATAAGAAGTAAGGAGTTTATAACAAATGAACATAATTAATGCGCTACAAAACAAGTTTGGGAGAGATTGCTAGTATTGCATTTTTATTTTTTCCCTCTTGTTCTTGGTTCCTTGCCTCAATCTATTGGCCAGTTACCAGGAAACAGAGTGACCACAGCGTGCTCTGTGTTTCAAAGTGGCAGAACTAACGATGATTAGAAGTCAATTTTAAAGTGCTGTGTGAAGGGCTAGCTGGGGCCAAAACTGTGGCATGGAAGTGTCGATTCTCTCATATAGTCAGAGTTTCTGAAGTCATTTCTGGACTTCCAGGAAAGAAATGGCAAACGGAAAATGGCTCTGCTAAAAACAGAGCAGACGAGACCAAATCAAGCTGGCAAGTAGACCAGTTATTCATAATTCCTCTCAGGACAAGGCGAGGACTTAAGATCACCCAAAAGTGCTCCATACAGTTGCTTTTTATGAGACAACTTCAAGATAGTGGTCTCTGATGGCTTTAGAATTCTGGGAGATGAGAGAATAACCATCTTCCCCCCCCCAACCATAGTTGGCATCTTCAAAAGGACACTTCCTTTTCTAATTACTTTTGAATATTGCTTGTTCACTGCTTTTCAGTTATTAGGAACCTTTAGATCAACAAGGTTTATAGCACTGGAGTTTCCTTCAATCCTTAGGAAAAGAAGTTTTAAACACAATTTTGAAAAATTATTTTTTTGTTATAAAAGATGAACAAGTTGTATCTGATAATATTGAGACTAATTTGAAAGTGGAGTTAAAAATGACAGGCTAGAAGAATGGTATGGGAAAAGATGTTACACTGGACATACAAAAGAAGTCAGATGATGTCTTATTAATTAAAAGATACACACAAATAACAAATCAAGAGAGTAAATAGATAAGTTTTCTTATATTGGATAAAAAAGGCCTGTTAATGAGAACAGAGGACCAAGTCAAGTGATTTAACAGCTGAGTGGTAAATCTGAACTTGGCTATTACTGAAATACCATAAGGTGGGGAGCTGAATTGGTGGGAAAAAATATTAAATCACAGAATGATTGTGTGTGTGGGGGGGGGGGGAGATTCAAACTTTCTGTGTATTTCTTCCCTACTTCAGACTGGCTTACATTATCATTCCTTCTCTCTCTTCTACTTTTCTTCTGAACAAATTTGCTAACCAAAATGAACTCTATCAAAGGGGGGGGGGAAATAGTGTGAATGTTGTATGTGTGGGTAAATAGTTCTATTCTCCAGTCCTTCCCTGTCTTAAATGTCTCTGTCCTTGTTGTGTTACAATTCATTCAGACTCATTTGCTTCACCTGGGAAAATAGAAAGTTAATTTTAGAACTTGCTGAAATTGAACAAGCACAATAAGGAAATTAAAGTTCAATAATTAGCAGAAGATATGTCCTAAATTCCAAATTAGTCCTATAATAATGACAGCAAATTGCAGCATTTCAACATAAATAAGCTATAAAATTCTTATTCAAGTCTTTTCCAATAAAGTTTTCATGTCACCCTCAGTGTGCTGACATGGCATAATGATAGATATGCATTATTTGGTATCACTATGGCTTCTAAAAACCTTATAATATAGTGAGGTAATCCAGTTTGTAATGAACTTTGCTTTTAACCCTTTACAAATGTAGGTAAAAACCAGCAAAAATTAGGCAGAAGCCACAGCATCACTGCCAGGGGAAGCTCTCCATTCACCACTTCAATCATATCCTCACCATTCCTTCAATCCTTGATCCACACAAAAGGAGTAGAAGGAAGAAACCAAGCCAGCTAACACTTTGCATGGCCCTGCTTCCCTTGCCAAAGGAAAAAAGAGAAAACCAAGAACTCTAGTCTATTTCACCCCTTTACGTCAAGCCAGCATTTCTTTTATAGGAACTTAAATCATCTGAAGCTGCCTGGAGGAAGAATGAGGCAATAGGCTTCTGTTTCTAACTGCAATGACACAAAAATGTCAAAAAAAAATGCATAGTGACATCATGATGCAAGCTCTAAGCTTCAGTACTTGACATACACAAGCAGGGGTTAAGGGCAGGGGTTTGCATTATGATGTCATAGCACACATTTTGTCATTTACCCCATTCCTTGTCTCACCCTGGAGATGCCTGTAGCAAAAGTCCTTTTCCCAGAATTGGCCACCCACAGGCCACCCACAAACTACGTAGAGCTGGATTGTTGCAAAAAGAAATACTACTTTGCTATGATTTGGGTTATACCTGGGCAGGAAATAAATCAGCTCAGCTGCCAAAGTTAGCCAACATCATGGGAACATAGAAGTGTGGACCTGCTTTTAAATTGTCCTGAAGTCATCTTGTGAAAATACCTGGAGATTAGGAAGAGGTAAGAATGGCCTTGAGGTTTCCAGCTAGTGATTCTTATTATACAAAATGCTAAATCGTAAACTTCAGGTAGCAACTTGATTTGCTGTGATAATTGTGGTTAAGCCAAAACCAACCAATCAACCACATCAAGGCTTAACGTGATGCCCCAGTTCACACATGCTAAGATATAATGTGGTTTGTTTGGTTTTCACTTAGTTATTTTCATTTGTAAAGAACCGTGCACGGTTTAACGAGATGTGCACATTCTCAGGAATCCTCCCAACTTTCACCCTCAAAAATTAATGCAGTCTATCTTTCAAAACAAATATTTTAATCTATAGTGCTATTTTTTGAAAACAGAACATAACAAAATGTATGTACTGTCATAAAGCACATTTGGAAATGTATATCTAAATGAATAGATGTATTTTCCATTCAGATGTATTGTGTCATAAACCCAGTGGTGAAATTCAGTCAATTCGCACCACTTCAACAGAACCGGTAGCTAATTTTTTGTTGCCCAGGCCCAGAATGGACTTCCGGAAGTGGCATCCACACAGAGAACTGGTTGTTCACATATTTGAATCCCACCACTGCATAAACCTAAATAAATTAGAAAGTGTTCAGTTAGAGACTGACCTCTTGTACATGGAAGCTTCCTACATAATAAATCTTTTTATCTTTAAAGTATGACAACACTCCTTGTTTTTGTTGAAAGAAAAGGGACCACTAAGATTATATATTTAGAATGTCACAAGGAAATCATGGGTTAGTTGACAGCTACAGTATATGCCTGGGAAAATTGCTAAGAGAGTGCATAAAACCGTGCAGCCCATTGTACTTTCTTTTTTCATTCTTGCTTCCTACGTTTTTGGTTTTGCAGTAGACTTTCTTGCTGATACGTACAACCTTCTGCTTATGGATGTTTGCTCCAACTTTCAGAGGCAAGAGTATGAAACTGCTCAAGCATTTCTATTTTCATCCTAAGCAGAAGTAACTTTTTTTGTGGTTTCAAGGAGAAACATTTGAACATCAGAGAGATAAGACTGAGCAGGTGGAAAAGCTGAATGAAAATCTGGAAGAATTCTCTATATGCTTTTTTTTTTTGTAAGAATTTCAGAAAACCTTTGGAACATAACAGTCTTGCTGTATTGGTGCTGTTGCAATAGACCATATGGTAGGAAAATTCTGACCCTGCTTTCAGATGCTATGATTTCATGAGATCAGCTGCCCTTCATTCAACTACATTGTCGCTGTCATCATTACCATCATCATAATCACCACTAATTTTGTCATTCCAAAAAGTTAGAGCAAAGATTGGAGACATAATTGTCCTAGTCCTTTTTACTTTTCATGCCTTGACATTCAAAATGGGTGACATTTGGTACTTGGTGCAGGATGATCAAAAGACCTGATTTTTATTATATGCCATAGTAACTCCTACTTAAGGATTAGGGTTAGGGGGAGTGACGGCAAAAGGCTCTACTGCCACTGTGCCTCCCCTGCCACCTCCCTCCGCCAGCCCTCTATCGCCACCACTGGAGAGAATGGAGAACAGGAAGTGGAGCGGCTCTATGCAGTGATGCAGAGCAGAGAAGAGCACTTATTTGCCACCCTGCATTGCCCCACATCTCCCTTCTCTGTTCTCAAAATGGCAGCCCCATTTCCTGCAACTTCTCCTCCTGAAAGCAAAAACATTCAACACTAACCTGCTTTCCAGCTCTGGCACATTTCTCTCCTGCTGAAATGGAGTTTGTGGGACTAAAAAAAGTTCAGTCAGACCTTCCAACTTCTCGCGAGATCTTTTTTTTCCAGTGGCGACAACTTAGGGCTGGCAGAGGGAGGCAGTGGGGGAGGCTTGTGCCACCCGATTATGGCGCAAGCTACGGGAGTTGGCGGAGGAGAAGGAGGTGGTGGCTGCTGCCGGGCAGGTGATCTGTGGGGCAAAGTGTGAAGAAAGCCCCTCCAGCGGCACACAGCAGCTCCCCCACCTCCCCCACCTGCCTCACCTTGTTGTGGCAGTGGCATGATGTGCCACGCGGCCTCCTGCCCCATTGTGGCAGCCAGGTGGGACGGAGTGGGTGGGGTCCTAATTAGGGCTTATTTTTGGAGCAGGGCTTATATTAGGCCCACCCCAAAAAATCAGGGTAGGTCTTTTTTTCGGGGTGCGGCTTATTTTTGGGGAAACACGGTACATGTATATAGCTCACTGGATAAGTAGAAATCTGAAAATTAGCTTAGACTCCAAAGAATTAAAGAAATTCTTTCAGAGAGTATTATAACTACTCAACACAACTGGAATTCTTTGGCAGGCACAAAGATATTTTTCAAGCTGGATGAATCTCCATATGCCCCAAACAAAGAAAACAATGTTTTCCCTATGTACATTGAATATTCTATATATTCAATTCAGTTTTAACTGCTTCATCATGCTATGCAACAATCAATGGAGGTCATTGCATTAATCATGAAATACTTGACATACTTGTAGAGGACACTACAGAAGAACATGATCATTGGTTAAAACTGGTACTAGAAAAATCCAGGTCTTCAAATACTAAACTGAACAAAAGCAAATATTTGAACTTTCAAAAAATACAGCATTTGAGAAAAATACCAACAAAACTGGGCATTAAAGTAATTTTAGGTTAAGTATACCCAGTCGTAGATATGTCAAAACTGACATACCAGAAAGAGGATGAGATATTCATGGGAATAGTAAATTGAGTGTTGTTATAGTAAATGGTCATTATGGTAAATTATGTATCCAGATTCATTCCTACTCTTCAGAACAGAGGATTTTCTTTAGACCTATGAAAAACAACAGACAATTACTTGTTCACACTGCATGATAAATACTATGCTGTGGTAATAACATTTCAAATTAAGAGGACTTGTTAGAACAAGCAACTATAAAACATCCCCAAATTTTCTTCACTACACAGGGCTTACCATAAGTTCTGATCATAGATCACAGACCACAGTTCATAAGCATTGTTTAAAAATATCGCCACCTGATGGGTTTGAACATATGACATCAAACTACTAATGTCCACAAGCAAATGAATTTGTAGAAAATGGTCTAAGGATAGTCAAAACATTCTTAAGAAGGCCTAGAGATGCTGAAGAAGATCCTTGCCTTGCAATGCGGGAAGTCCCCAGGTGAGCTTTGTATGGGAGACATAGTGGCATGTTTTCCAATTACAAATCCATGGAAATCCTGCAGCGTAGAGCAAAAGAGACAGAGATACATACACACAATTTTCATCACATTGACAGAGCTTGTCTCTTTATCCACTCTTATCAAATGGAGCTATCAAAGCAGAAGGTCCAAAATTTATGTATTTATTTAATTTATTTATCAAATTTCTACATTGTCTATCTCACTTAAGTGACTTTGGGTGGTTTTCCAGAAACATTAAACCAAATAACATTGTAAAGTTCTCCATAATCCTATGAAGTCAAAATAGCATCAGAACTGGCTCTTTGATATAATTGAAGGCCCCTTCTTTCAATTTTACCCAAACGAAAGACACCAAATAGTCTAAAGCATTACAAACAGAAATTTGAGAACAACCATTATTGACTGAGGATAATGAAGGATATTGAGATGTTATTATACATGTTAATAGAGAGGGCATGCAATCAAAAAGTCAAATAGCCTATGTATCAAAAGTTGAATCTGTCCATCTTATGAAAAAAAATAGCTTGTTCCTTGCACTACGTTTAAGTTCCTTTTTGTTCCACATCAGAATTGAGTCCAACCCAGTCCTTATAAACATGGTCTGTTGACCTCTTGTGTCATTGCCTTCTCGTAAATGAAAAATACACATTCCAGTCAATGATGCTAACTAAACGGGTTCGAATCCTAGTGACTTTAAGAACAAACCCATGAAGTTTTCTAGAGAGCTTTTAAGAGTTTTTATTCACTAGCAGTGTTTAGCAGAACCCAGCCTTTGATAGAGTAATGGATAAGCTGCCAGCATAATTTCTGAATCACTGACTGTCTTCTGTCTTTTTGGTGCCAGATGTTTTGCCATTAAAAAAAAGAACAAGACAAGATTGCTTCAATTATGGCTTGATGGATTGATTAATTGGTGCTCCAACATCATGGAAATACTTTCAAGCTGGTGATGGGGCAGCATAATATATTATTAAAGAGAAAAGCAGATTGAGTAGAAATTATGTGCATAGGCTGAATCCTATACCCAAGTGTCTTAATTATGTACAGTTCTGATTTTTAAATTTTTTTTCTTTCTACCAGTGCACCACTGAAATAACCATGTACAGTAATGCAAAGGCTACAGCATATATCAAATGAACAAAGCAAAATAGGCATAATCATGAGACTTACAGAATTTATGACCTGCGTCATCTGATTGCTTCATTGACTGTTCACAATGACTTTCCTATGACACTTAGGCAATTAGGGGTAAAGCCAAACAAACATTGTCAGTGTTGGAGTGATGGAACAAGAGGATGGGAATTGTCAGGAGGAATGGCCTTCTTAACAATCTAGTCAAGGAAGGACCTCAGGCATATGTTAGAAAAAGGACAGAGATCTTTGCATCATCAACGTCAGATTTCCCTCCTTCTCTCTTTCTTCATTGTAGAGTGATGTTATGCAGTTGCACTGTCCTGCTAGAACCCAGCAGAGAGCCAGAGGAAGTTGTACAAGAAAACTTTGTCAACTCTGGTTCCCATATAGGCACCTCTTTTCTCCCTTTTTACTGTAAATTGGCACAAAGCTGCTGAATCATGAGGTAAAATCTCTCAGCCTCTTTGTGTTGGAATAATGAGGTTGTCTTGTCTCCACTGCCTCATGAGTTCCTTTTTGTCTAAAAGTAGAAGGCCTGAATTTGCCTTTCAGATGTTGTCACCCCCACCATTTTGACATGAGCTTATTCAAAGAGAATCTGTTTAAGGCTTGGACAGGAAATTCTTTGTTCTAGAGCAAACTTACTGGAAGGGATACAGCTTTCCCCCTTTTTGGGGTCATTATACTTTACTTGTATGAAAGCTGCCTTTTCCTACCATTCAAATCACTAAATTAATTGCTGGGAAATATAGTTCTTGTTCTAGAAAAAGAGGTGAATAAATGATGTAACATTATAACAGATTTTGGGAATACATTTGATAGGTTCAATATGGCACAATATTGTCTTTGCTTTTATTGTAACAAATTAAGATAACTATTTCTCCTTTCAAAATTGATATAGAATAGTTTCTCAGACCCAAGAAATTTTAGGTTCAACTGTTGGCTTAGCTACTGAACTCACCTAGTGGCCTTAGGCATGTTGTGTAATAGTTAAGATACAACACATAAAAGAAATGCTCTATTCTCTGAATTTTTCTCTTTTCCATTTCATTTCTTTTTTTGCTCTCAACTCCTAGTGACTTTAGAGGCAAATCTATGAATTTTCTAGAGAACATTTAAGAACTGGTTTGCTACTGAGCGGAAACAATGGGCCAGGCTAACCTCATGGCTTTTATGCCTATGTGATAAAAAAAAAAAAGGATTAGAATTCACCTTCCCAATCCTACTCCAGCACCTTAGCTACTAAACCAGAATGCCTTTCAAACTCTCAGTTTACATGTACATTGAAATTCTCATCAGAGGACTTGTTCTGAATGTTCCCACCATCAGTGGCACAAGGTGTCATTTCTTGCAGTAAGATCTTATCAGTGGTAGGACCAAAATGAAGAAATTATCGTGCTCTGTCCCAGAAGATTTGGTAGATTTCCGCCATTGCAATTGTATTCAGGGAATTATTTTTTTTATAGTTTTCATTCTTTTTTTGTGTATTAAGCTTGGTTTAAGTTTATGTGGTTTGTAGTTTTGGTAAGTATATATCTTTATCTGCTAATTTCAAATGTGAAACTATGACCACTAAATTTTAGGAAAAGGTGTATTTTGAAGTCCATATTTATGTTTTGTACAATTTGGTGTCTTGTTCCAACGGTTAGACTTTCAGGCTGATGGCCTTAATGGCTTAGATTGAAACATGTGTTGCTTCACCTTCTTCAAATATTTGTAAATTGCTCTGCTGCATTTCGGGAACCACCTTTTTGTGCGTTTTATTACCTGTCTCTGTTTGTGTTGTGCACCTGAAGTAAAACAATTCTTGTCCATTTAGTGGAAAAGAATATATTACTATATTTCATATGCCCTGGCAATGGAGCACACTCTCTGCTTCATACTTTTCTATGTCCCCAACCTAATTCTGTGCAGCAAGGCATTGTGTACTCCATATCCCTTCTGTCTGTTCTCACTGGGGGCAGCCCTCAGTTATGTTGCATTGCCTCAAGGCTTGTGGGAAGGGGAGGAACTGGAAGCTGTCTGTGAGAGATAAGAGTCTGAGGTTAAGAACAGACCAACTGTTATGCCCCAGGGGATTTGCTGCTCTTTGAATAACCTTAGTGTGGCTAAGCGATACAAATCAGCAATATTTTGATATATTCCTCCCACTGAGACAACCATCAATATACTTCCAGCTTCTTAACCCAAGACATTGTTGGTGGAAACCAGAGGAATGGCTCTGTCAGAACAAGACAAAATGAAAAAGTCCATTCTTTGTGGGGCATGAATTTTCATAAACGTACAAGACTGAAGGAAAGAAGGGCAGAGGTGTATTTGTGTGTGTGCATGATGTATATTTCAGAATTTAGATATATGGTGTAGAAAGGCTCAATAATTGTGCATACTTTCTTGTAAAATTTAGGGCCCAGGGATCTTAAAGGTTTCTTTGGTCATGGTATTAAGATAAGAAAACTAGGATCCATTCTATTGTTAGTTCTCCAAGTACGTGTGTAGAATTTTAAAGCAGGTGCTCATAATAATGAGGAAAAATCCAAATCATTAATTCTGTAATTTGCAAATATACATAAAACTAGCTCTTGGAATAAAAAAAACTTGGTGTTGTTGTCAAGTACTCTAGGGCAGGGGTAGGCAACTTTGGCTCTTTTATGACTCGTGGACTTCAACTCCCTGTTGAAGTCCACAAGTCATAAAAGAGCCAAGGTTGCCTACCCCTGCTCTAGGGCATAAAGAAGAATCTGGCTTCAGTTGAAACTTAAAAATGTTGATAGACCTCACAAAAAAATCACTGTGTGCCATTTCAGACAAACTCCCTGTCTCCACAAAAAAATATGTATATATCTCTCTCATGATACACATCATCAGACATCTTTCATCATAAATGTCTCTTGTAATATGGTACAGTTCTCTGATAACTAAAGCAGCTCATATTGTGTGATTGGGGAAAAGTTATTATTTCATAACATCGTTCTTCATTTGAGCAGATTTGATAAATCTGGGTATTTTGGGCAAGCTAGTATTCCACTGGGATTCCATGCAATAATGCCAAAAACTGAAAAATGTGGAACTACATAATTAGAAAGCATGTTGCAGTCATTTCAGGAGAAAGTAATCTGATTCTTCAATATTTTTTTTAAATCCATGAAAATCTTACATTATGGGATCATGTTGCATTAACAATACTTGCTGAATATTTTGAGGGATAAAATGGACCAAACTCATATTATTACTACAATGGATTATCTTAGTTCCCTGGAATGGATGTTGTAAATCTCAAAACTGAGTCTGATTTATCTCAGAGTGCTCCTTGCTAGTTTATTCAGTCTAAGCATGCATTATCTGGCTTCTTAATGCTGATGCCACTGCAGTGTCTGAAATTCTAGATTGGTTAAGAGCCTCATAAGAATAGGCCATAGGTCCTAACCAGCAATTTATCTCAATAGGAAAGTGGAGAAAATACATAGAATTGAAATTCAATATTTAACCAATCTATGGGAATATGAGCCTGAATGTTCTACTTTTTGGTGAAAGATTACTTTAAAAGTGCTCTTTGGTCTATAAAATTTGGCAAATACAGGTTAATCTTCGACTTACAACAGTTCATTCAGTGACTGTTCGAAGTTACAACACAACTGGAAAAAATGACTTATGACCATTTTTCACATTTATGACCACTGCAGCATCCTCATGGTCATATGATCAAAATTCAGACACTTGGCAACTGATTCATGTTTATGAGAGTTGCAGTGTCCCAAGGTCATGTGATCACCTTTTGCCACCTTTTGACAAGCAAAGTCAATGGGGAGGCCAGGTTCACTTAACAACCATGTTACTAACTTAACAACTGCAGTGATTCATTTAATACCTGTGGCAAGAAAGGTCGTAAAATGGGGGGAAACTCACTTAATAAATGTCTCACTTAGCAACAGAAATTTTGGGCTCAATCGTGGTCATAAATCAAGGACTACCTGTACAATATACAGAAATTTTTCATGCATGTGGGACACATCAGAGAATATTTAATAAAACTTGTTGAAGTCATCTGCTATTGGAGGTGTAATTAATGTGTTACATCATGAATGCACATTATGTATTTTAAAAATAAAACAACTCCCACTCTTGTAGGAATAGAATGAAATGGAACTTGTATATTTTGAATACGTTAAGAGATGGACAGGACTAAAACAGAGTGCTTGATTCATTCCTATCCTCTAAATGCTTTTTTTTTTATCATAACAAGTTTTATTAGTTTTTGTTTGTTTTACAGCCAAGTGCTTGTAACACATCGTGGAGATAGGGCACTCCAGAGAACACAACAAAAAATACAGTCATACATATACAATTTAAACTACTACTTTAAAGGTTCCCTCTTATGGTAAACAATTCGAGCATTCCTAAAATATAAATTGTTTCTCACCTCTATCTATTATTCCAATTTCAATTTATATTTCTCAATCAAATTATATCTCTTATTATATTTCACATACATATTATGTAAATAAACATGAATTTATATATTTTAAAACTATTTCATTAGACATAGTAATATAATAACATCATAATAATAATAATAGGACAATAATTATTTCTATCATAAACAAGTAATATAACTATTATATCTTAATATTTCTCAACTATATTCTATTTCATATATTCTATCCAATATTTTCATAGATCAATCCACGTCCCTAAAAGATTCCTCAATTGTTTCAGTTTAATCCATTTAATATCTCACTAATTACCATTCAATTCTTATAAATAAAAATATCAATAATATTTCACCAGTCTCAATCTCAATCTAACTCCTTTAATTATAAATTTTCCAATTATTCTTATTGCCATTCCAAATCATACTCAAATCCATAATTTAAATCTAGTGTTGACTCATACCAAAGTGACCTTAAAGATCTCAAAAATATTAGTTCAATCAATGTCCAGAAGCCCTTTTTACCCATCAAATAAAATTTTAACTCTTATTTTTAAATCTAATTCTAGCTTTCTTTTTGTGCCAGGTAGGTTTCCACAACAGGGCTTCTAAGTCCTCCCATCTTAGTAACTGGCTAAAGGCCTTTTCCCACCATTGAGTCCAATCATATTCTTTTTCTCTTTTATCCAGTATTGTCTGTACTGTCATGTTGTCAACGTTTTTTGTGCCTCGTATTTGGAAGTCCAATCCTGTTGTTTTTAAAGTTGTAAATGTTTTAGTTGAGTTCTGCCTTTGATCATCAAAGAAATCCATCTTGTAGGATGTGTCCTCTTCCTCTTCAATAAATTCAGTAGATTCAATAGATTGTAAATGTATTCCATCCATCTCATTAAGTTGTAGATCTGATTGTCTATCATAGTCAATCAAAGGTTGAGCTTCAATTTTTAATTCTGAGTCCTCCTTGAATCTAAACGATCTAATATGTTCTTTAAGTTCCAGTCTTGCTTCTAAGATTTTTTCTAATATAAGTCC
This sequence comes from Azemiops feae, assembly GCA_023970755.1. Classification (NCBI taxonomy): domain Eukaryota; kingdom Metazoa; phylum Chordata; class Lepidosauria; order Squamata; family Viperidae; genus Azemiops; species Azemiops feae. Next base: position 4,896,238 of record JALGBA010004098.1, on the reverse strand, counting down.
ATAATTAATCTGTGAGTAGGATTCCATCTTCTTCTTCTTCTTTTTTTTTAGAGAAGTTCAGCTTAAAAAATAGATTGCAGCGTTATAAAATATAAAATGCAGACAGAAATATATTTCCAAAGAAAGATAGAGGAAAAAAAAAAACCCAATAGTCAAGACCAGCACAGAGATAAAAACTGGCAGTCAGTTGTTATATTGTAATCCAGTCTGGGCATCAGGCCAAAATCAGGAAGTGGGAGTTCAAAGAGCAAGTTACATTGTATCAGTCCGTTTCTGGGCTTCATGCCAAGTCCCAGGATGCATTGTATCCAAAATAATCTACATAAGTCCGCCCAGAGAGTAAAAAGTTTTTTAGGCAGTACTGTTCAGGAGGGGGGGGGGAAACAAAGAACATTCCACCCCCTCCCTAAGGATTTTCACCTAAACTGAAGATAAACAAGCCAAAAGAGAAAGTCACAATAATCCGGATGCTCGAGTTCCAACTGCTTATGTAGACAAAATAAAATAGTAAAAAAAAACAAAGCCCGTTTTCCCCAGTAATCAAACGCTGCTTTCTCAAAATAGGGAAATAGTTCTTAAAGCTGTTAGCAGGGAAAAGGTAAATTAACAAGAGGGAAGGAAAGGTCTCACCCGGATCTTCCACGGTGGTTCTTTTCGCTTAGATGTTGCTGTGACTTTCGGCTGGAGCAGCTGAGTGATCGGCCATGTTACTGGCCGATCTTTTCCCCGTCGGCCCAAAGGTGGTTTTCTCGGACCGCAGAGGGAGCCGCCGCTCCCTCCGCGATCAACGAGTGCCCTCCTCTACGGTGGTCGTCCCTACAGGGCGACTTTCGACCCTATCCAGGGTCTACCGGCGGGGGGAAACCGGACGGCCAAGAGAACGAGTTCTCTGCACGTCCGCGGGCGCTGCGACCGGAACCGGAAGTCCTCTAAATGCTTTTTAAATAGCTCTTAAAGACTATGAGGTTTCAAACAATTTTTTTCTTCTAAACAAAATGTGGGGATGTCTTGCCTTGAAAGGCAATATGAAAATATTTCAGTAAATATGGCAGATCCAAAGCTCCCATAAGAGGAATTCACTCAGGTATGTATTTTTCTGTATTCATATAAACCAGGAGTGTCAAACTCGCAACGTCACGTGACGTGTCGCGACGTATCGTGACTTTTTTGCCATTGCTGGCAATGGGGTGGGCATGGTTTCGCTATGATGCATCCAGCCTGCGGGCCGGCAGTTTGACACCCCTGATATAAACAGTTTATCTAATTCATCACACAAAGCATCTAGAGTCAGTTGGAGTCAGTCAGTCTTTAAATCTATGTAATAAATAGACATGTATTGGCTGAAATCAGAGGGTTATAGGTGATTTTTAATTGTCTTCTCCACCACACCCCACTCCCATAGACCTGTTGAATATTTTTCCCCCCAAATGTTCCATGATCTTCCTGAGAGCAGGACCTCACAAATATCACCCAATTCAGTTAATAGGAACTTTTATTAGATCAATAAACGAAAGGTCTTTTTTTTTATGCATACAAGTGCACTACTGGATTCAAGCCATTATCTCTTCTCTTTTTTTAAAGCAATTGTTCTTAATGATGCTACATTTCCAAAATAGCTGTGATTTTTCTTTAGTGGGAAATCATTTTAGAAGTGTATCACTAGCATGTTAATAAAAGAACTTAAGCATTATATTGGAAAAATTAAGCGGACAATTGTTTCCAGTGTGAGACCTGTGGAATCAAGTATAAGCACATTATCATAAAACAATTGGTTTACAATGGAAACTGATCTTATTTCATATAAATAATATAGCACGTATAATATTAGCACTTATAGCACATAAATTTATTACAAAGTAATATCATTGAATTTTTTAGAAAGATTATCAGTGCCATATTTATTTGAAAGGAAAACCCACATTGATTCTCATGAATGAAGTCTTGAAAAATTATTTTCAATCTTTCTGCTAAAATCATTGTAAAAAGCTTATAGTCATTATTCAACAATAATATTTGTCTATAGTTCCTTGCTATAGTCAAGTCTTGTCCTTCTTTAGGTATTAACATTATAATTAGCCTCTTTCTAAGTTTCTGGCATTTTTCCACTTTGTAAAATAGAATTTATCATATCTTGTAAAGGTTGTGAAAGAAAAACATTTTAATGCAGATTTGATAGCCCATCTGGCCTAGGTACCTTTCCTGGTTTACTTTTTTAATTGCTTCTGAAACTTCCCTTATCGTTCTAGGTTCATTCATAATTTGTCTTTATTTTTGTGTAATCCTTGCTAATTTTTGTTTTCTCAGATATGCATCTGAGGATATTCTGTCTTTTATCCAAACCAAAATAATATTGTTAGAATGTTTTTTTATCTAGTCAAATTATCTGTTAATACAGTATCTCCCTCTTGTAGTTTTCATATCATTCTCTTTTCTTTTTCTTTTCACAGTTTGTATGCCAACCATCCCCTGGTGTATTCACAAATTCAAAATGTCTTTGTTTTACAAAATTCAATTTTATTTCTATTTCTATTATTGCTACAATGGATAACTGATGTTGTAAAATTTTAATTTGTTGAAAGATATTTATATTCCCTCATGATCTCTTTAATTCCTATTACATTTTTGCTAGGGCTGAGGCAAAGTAACTGGCCCAAAACCACCCAGCTGGATTTATACTTAAGGCAGAATTAGAATTCTGTTTCCTAGAGCCTTTAACTAACACACTAAATTAGCTCTTAGGTACAATTTTAGGTGGGGAAATTCTGTTTTCAATTAACATTCAAACATCAAGTTGATATGAAACCTAGACAGAAGCAGAGGAAGACTATATTCATGTGTAGTCCCTTTCCTAATGAAACAGTTCCTATTATTTGAGCTGCTGAATTCAACTTACTTTTAAATAGGCACTGTATATATACTGGGCGCAATAGCTTAGCCGTTAAAGATGCTGAACTTATCAGCTGGAAACTGACAGCCCAGGTTCGAGACCCAAGTGTGAGTCTGATGGGGTGAGCTCCTGTTACTTGCCCCAGTTCCTGCCCAGCTAGCAGTTTGAAGTATGCAAATGCAAGTAGATAAATAGGTTTATCTGGGCACCTCGGCGTATAGTCATGTGGGCCACATGACCACAGAAATGTCCTAGAACAGTAGTGGCAAACCTATGGCACGTGTGCCAGAGGCGGCACTCAGAGCCCTCTCTGTGGGCACGCACGCCATGCCCCGGAGATGGCAACCATTCCTCTTCAACCAGCCGCCCGCTAACTCGCCAAGGTCCCATGTGGCTGGATGCATCCCAGCACGGCTGGTTTCTCCCCCCCCGTCCCATCCCTCCTGGCCTCGCATGCTCTTCTTTTCCCGGGCATGACCTACTGCATCGCCTCCTTCGCTGTCAGCCAGCCATCCAGCTCAGAAGCGGCTTCTCTGAACTGCTGGTGGTGGGCTGCGGAGCCCCAGAGTGTGCCGATCAAGGGGCCAGCAGGCTGTGGCTGCTGATGGACACTGTTGGCCCCCATGCGCTCACTGGCCTCTGTGTGCAGGGTCCAATGGTGTCAGGCAGCAGCCGCCCTGGCCCCCTTGCCTCGCCTTGCCCTGCGACAATGGCACCCTCACCCTGCCTCGCCTTGCCTCGCCTCACCCCGCAGGACGAGCCTCCTGCCCACCGTCCCACCTGCCAGAGACCCCCTGGATCTCCCCCAACCCTGCCCAGCCCCCACCGGCGTCCCTCCCCACGAGCAACATTTTTAATTCTTTGAGACCATGACTGAGGACAATAACATTAATGATTCAACCTCCTATATTGAGAAGGAGATGTTTTTCTGCTACCTACAATTAACTTTATAGAACTGAATTTCTCTACTGCTGGAATATAGCATACTAACCATGTTGGTTCATGGCTTAAATGAGATAAAGTCAATCTCCAGAAGAAGAGTCATCAGATTTGACTGATGAAATTGCTAACGTGTATCATGAAATTGCAGTATAATAATTTATATTGTTTTTATTTTGTATGAAGCATGGATGGCATTGTTCCTATAGGCAGAGTGGGTAGCTATCTAGTCTATCTTTGCTTTAAAGCACTCATAGAGGTATTTATAACTTTTGGAATAATCCAGGATAGTTAAGATGCTGTGGTAAATTTTCTATGAGTGGATTACAATAACAGCATGTTAACAGAGATATTTGAAACTTTTCTTTTGTTCTGTTTTACTATTATTGTTTTTCCTGTTAACTGCTGTCACTAATATAATATATAGAAGACAGTTCAACAAGTCGCTAATAGATTTAGTAGAACAGTAAATTTTGGGAGGGTCTGTTTCTCAAGGAGTGGGAACTAATTGTAGTAATATTTTAATCAATATTCAACTAGAGGGGATAATATGTGTATAATGTGTTTTTATGCACCCTTTTTAATGTTCTATTTTGTGTTAAAATACAAAATACAAAACTCAATAAAAATAAACTCTGCCCACAGCCTTCTGTTTGATCCTGACTGACTCAAGGTTTACTCAGTCTTCCATCCTTCTGAGGTTGGTAAAATGAGATCCAGATTGTTGGGGGCAACATGCTGACGTTAGTAAACCACGTAGATAGTGTTATAAAGGAAATGTGGCACTATATAAGTGCTATTATTATTGCTATCTTTTGGGATTTGAGGAAATCTGTTTCTTGAATACTGAAATTGGGATATATTTTGCTCATCTACTGTACTGTACATGCATATATTTTATGTTTTTGTAAAATTCCCCAATAACTTTATGGATTATATTTCACGCTTCAATAAACATATGCTCTAATACAATATAATACTTGATTTGGTGACTGCAAAATTGTTTTGAAAGCAACAAATAAAAATGTCTGCAACATTAAAACATCCATCACAAAAGTTGGAGACATGTAAAAAGGCGATTATTAGATAGACAGATGTTCCAGTATGTGTAATGGTTTGAAAGCACCCACCTATCTTCCCCCCTCTAGATAGAAAGTTGTATAAATGGAGAGCCACATGCAAGAAGGCACTTTCTCCATTGTCACCTACATGACTCTAGATCAACCTTCCTCAACAAGCTGCTTTCCTATGGAGAATCCTGAGAATTCACAGCTACTATTTTTGTCAGGAAATCATGAGAACTGTCATGTTATTTTACTGGGAGACACCAAATTGAAGAAGGCTATTATAGATGGTAGAGGTATCCCAATAATTTATTTACTTTCATTAATTAATTCATTCATTCAATTTATATGGCCACCTATCTCACAGACAAGTGACTGTGGCATACAATAATAGTACAATACCACAATAGTACAACTATACTGAATTTTACCATGACCATATTTATTAATTTTGAAATATTTAATATTGCTAATATGCTGTACATGTATCCTTCAGTTAATTAGTTCGATATAATATAATAATAAAAATGGAAAAATAATTGTCTCTGGAAGGACTATAATGTAAGGTGGGATGATGTGGAACACGATATGTCTTCATACATGTAGATTCCTATGCATATTCAGATTTCCTAGGAATGCATCTGCATTTTGAATTATTTTTTACTACTACTTAATTTTAATTTTCAGTCATTTTTGCCCTTCTTAGGAGTGTAAATGAGGATTGTTTAATCTCAAAGAGCGTAATATTAATATTGATAATGGCAATGGGGTTAAAGGTGCATAAGGCACAGATAAACTGTTGGGATTTAATGTTAATAATAAACCATGTTCAATTTACAACCTGAGAAGATAAAGCTCCAGAATTGTACAGATGCTGGTGGATTAGCAAAATTCTCATTACTTTCTGTCTGGAGCTTGCCAAGTATTCTGTTAACATATTGCAACAGGTTCTGCAGCTTAGTTCATGAGGAGGGTGTAAGAGCCCACTGCTTCCTGTGGTGGAGATACTTCCTGTTTTCTCAAGACTGATGGAGACTAGCTGGCGGGGGATGATTTTGAAATAAGGAGAGCTGCATGATCATCGCCTTGTGAGAGTCCAGATGGGTGGGATGAATCACCATCATCATCTTCACACACACAAAAATTAGTCCCAACTAATTTCAAAGTTGGAACTTGGACAGTAAAGAACCTCAGTTCCCTACTTAAACATTAAAGATGTAAGCAATGTGCATGTTTAACTTACTGTGATACAAATCCTGTTTTGAGTCAAAAATGAAGAGGAGAAAATGACACCACCTCCACCAAAATGTGAAAGCTATAAGCGCCCATTTGAATGAGCTAGCAAATGAAAAAAAATAACTCTGGGGAAAGCAGCTGTGAGTTAAATTTTGAAGCCTTGTGTTATTTTAGTTTTCTTGCACCACTTTCCACCTTCAGTCTCCCCACCTCAAGGACAGAGTTGAATCAGACTGCTCAAGGTGGCAATCTGATCAATAGAAACTAAATGAAGAAGTAAGCCAAAAGAATGTATATAAATCCTTTATTTTCCCATTCAACAAATTAACTCAGATATTGCCTACCCAAGATGGATTTGCACTAGATCTCTTGTGTTATCATTGGGAGCATCAATGAGAGATGAGACATATTGTGAGAACTTTGCAGATGCATACCAGATGGAATGAAACAGCTAGAATTAAGAAAGGCCGAAACATCTATCTGAATGATAACTCAATTAATATATATTTTAATATAATTTGATTATGTGCCATCAAGTCAGTGTAGACACTTAGAGTACATGTATAATATATGAGATAAAATCTGTCCTGCAATTATATGGACTTCAACTTCCATCATCCTAACTGGGTTACTTAGGACTTATGTAGTTGAAATCTGCTATAGATGCAGAAGACAAAGTTGAGAACATTGATTTAAAGAGCTAGAAATCCTTTCTGCCTCCAAGCACTATCCACCTTTTTTACAGGAGCTTAAAAATGAAATATTTGGAAGAGGCTCTTTCTTTTTCAGCACATAATAATACGAAGCTGCCATGTCTTGCTTGTTTTGTTCACATTTGGAGATGATTAGTTTTCTGAAGAATCACATAAATGGATTTAGTAAGGATACCAGATTTTTTTTTAAGACGAAGAATTAGCATTGCAAGGAATCATGGGCTAAGCATAAGCCAGGGGTTGTAAAATCGGGATGACTTGCAACTTTGGGGTTAAGAAAGCACTCCAGGGCCATTTTGATCCATTTATGTAGAAAAACGTATTCTTGTCCTGGGCAGCTTAAAATCTAAAATTTAGTATAGGGAAAGCAACTGGGAAACAGAAGGGAGAGGACAACAGGGAGCAATATAAGAATATTACCATTCATACATATATTTTCCTTCACGCTCATAGTGAAGGGGGGGGGGAAACAGGATTGCCCACTTTTAATATATAGTTAAATTGGTATGCATTTCAGTTCCTGCTAAGCAAATAATAGTAATGGAAAACTGACCAAGACATAAAATATATCATTAAAAAATGGCAATGTAACAGAATGTAGATTGAAGATGTTAAGAGCAGATACATTTTTCTTTTCTCAAAACAGAACAAGAGAAGAAGCACCTTGGAGAAACCAGCTTTCAGGAGAAAAATGTCAACGAAGAAAGGAATAAGAAGCTTCTCTGTCTTGTTGCCATGCTCAGTCTGCGCTCCCTGTGTACATGCATGCATGTGTGTACAGAATATATACAAGCCTGCATATATGTATGCATTAAAAACTGTCTTTTTGAAACATTTTATTTTAAATCTATACGGTTGAATGCCTATCTTTGTTTTTGAACTCCATCCTGGGCTCTTCTTGGTTCTTCAGAAAATAGAGAATCTGAAACAGAAGTGTCTGATTTCCTGTCCGTGACCCTTATGTGCACCACTTTCTCTCCTTTTCATTCATGAAGGCATTTTCCTCTCAGCAACTTACCTTCCTTTGATGTTTATATCATTCTGGTTGGCTGAAAGATTGGGAAGTAGGGGAAGGGCAAAGTTAAGTGGTGGGGGAAAAGAGGGACCGAGTTTGTCACGAGAAGTTGAGAATTAATGTGACAGTAGCCACAGGCCGGGGAAGTTTCCTCAGTAAGAAGTAAGTGTCTGTTTATGCAAAGGAATGGGCCGAAGACGTTGGCAACATGAGCAGCTCTGTAGTTATAATTAAGCAACAAAACCAGTTTTTTTTCTTGTGAACAAGAATACTGGCCACAAAGCAGTGGTGGGATTCAAATATGTGAACAACCGGTTCTCTGTGTGGATGCCACTTCCGGAAGTCCATTCTGGGTCTGGGCAACAAAACAATTAGCTACCGGTTCTGCCGAACTGGTGCAAACTGGCTGAATCCCACCACTGCCAAAAAGCCACTCACAAACCTCCTTAGGTAGGAAATGGCTGGAATCTTCACTGTGAACAAACAGGCAAAGAAAATTGCTGCAATGAGCTTTGTTGTCTTTTGCAGACTTAGAAACTTGGCAACTTCTGAACAGGGCTATTTAGAGTCAATCCTCCCTCCCTTCTTTCATTTTGTTAATACTTCCTCTTTTCTCTTCACCAGTCAGCAGTGCTGGTAGCTTTTTATAAACCACGATTCTTACTGTTGTCAGCTTGGTTAGGAACTTTATGTTCAGCTAGGCTCAGTGACATTCATAATGGAGACTGGGTTGAGGATAAGGAAATCAGATCCCCTTCATTCTGGACACTTATTCCCGCCATATCACACATGTCATGATTAAATTCTCTGCTAGACATCTGATTATTACGATTCGTGGTGCCTAGAATTCTTCTACACCACAACGCATTTTTATAAGCCACATTGTTTTCTTTTACAAATTCGTTCTTTATATTCATTTTAGGTTTCAGTATGGCCTCTTCGTAATGAAGGATGATGGACTATACTCCCTGCTTCCAACATCTGGAATAAGTTTTATAGTCACTTGCTTATTAAGGTAAAATACTTTGAATGACTGCTACATTATTTTTACTTAGGCCAAAAAAAAATAATGATTAAAAAACCCTGAGGTGATGTTGTTTTGAAATTATTGCACCCTGTCCTATATTTATTTCTTTAACTGCATCATCTCTGCTCAATCTGTTCAATTACAGTAAACAAATAATCATAAAGTTATCTTGGTTTCCACTAACTGTAATTAAGAACCAATCATAATTAAATCTCCCAATTTGCCTGTGTTCATTTTCCATCTCCTTAGCAACTATTTGTATTGGTTGATTGAATTCATTTTCTGGGTAACAGAATGGCAAATTCTTGAGACTAGTAACAGCCATGAATATGATTATATGAATATCTATGCATATTTCAAAGCTGTGAGTTTCAAAATAAACAAACATAAAATGGGCAACAAGTCAGGGTTTTGGACAAAAAGAAATAGTATATGTGATAGTAAACTCTGCTTCTAGCCATTATTTATCCCCAGAATGCCCATCTCCTCACTCCTTAGCCCTTTCTCTCTGTGTAAACCCCAGGACTAGAACTTGATTTGCTCCCCACCTTCACCCCCCAATATTTGTGAGGATAGATTACAGGAAGATGTGGCAATTGCTGAGAATTCATCTGTATTTGTCTTCTACTTGAAGAAAATCAACCCTTCCCTCCCACTTCTGCTTTAAGATATTTAAATATCAGTTCTGTTGGTAACATATGTAGCTAAGCCTATGCAAAATTGGTTCTAAATGTGGTGAAGAGGGTGATGAAACCATGCTCTTTTCAGGATCCCTTTACCTCTATTTCAAGTTTGACATTCAAGCTAAAGCTAGGAGTGATAGAAGTTTGAGATATTTTTTTGGAAGCAGGTAGCCTGCATTGTCATATCAAAACTATTGTGTTGGTAATGGAGGATTTTTCTCTTGCTTCATCCTGGAACTCAGAGTTGTGCAAAATGCCTGCAAAGCAATAATTTGGGCTTTATGTATAGCAATAACTCTGTTTCAAGAGATAAAAATCTCAGCTGTAGAGATGTTGCCTAATGAGCAGCAGTGAGTTCTGAACCATGCAGAAATTAGAAATAGTCCTTTCTCGGGGATGACTGGAGAAAGGATCTAGTAGAAACAAGTTTTGAGAATACCTGTGGAGAGATAAATCGTGTGCTATCGTTATGTTAAGGATCCTATAATGAAGAGAGAAAGAGAGGGGGAAAGAGAACAATGAATTAAGTAGGACAACTTAGGTTCTAATGTGCTAGAATGGAGAAAATCAAAAATGACTTGATGGCACATAATCAAAATGTACTAGGAATGCAAGATCACGAATATGTCTTTGAATCCTAAATCACAACCTCTTGAGGTTATAGAATGCTTTTGAAGTGCTAGGAGTCATGCTTGTAAGACAGCTTGGTATCAGAGGGTAAGAGAAACACTAGTTCTATCTGAGACAGATGGTGAGCAGTGTCAATAACAACATGGAGATATTTCAAGATCCCACACCAAAATTTATCTCAAGAGACCTGAAATTCACAATAAGTGTCCTTTTTGATAGAACACTCTAAAGAGCAGTCTCTGAGCAAGAGGACAACCGAGCAACCTACATGGGGGGGGGGGGGAAGAGGAAGAGGTGTAATTTAAAGGCAACCGTATTGAGAAAAAAAAAGCTGTTGTAAATACTAGATATATGTCCAGCTGCAATGTTAAAGAAGCCTTCCTACTCTCAAGTAAGCAACAGAGATGACTGATATGCTGGGATAAATGGTTCTGCCAATATCACCGATAAATAATTATTTAGTTACATTAATGAAATGCTCATACCTTTGATATTTAAGACATCTGCAATGTATTTCTCTACTTTATCAAATATCAACTGTACAGTCATCTGGCAACTACTTGGAAGAAATATTATTTCTACTTGAAAGGCATATTAGACTACGAGTTCCTGACCCTAACCCTAACTCCCTACTATCTACTATCTAGTTGACAAGCAGGTCTTTGACGTAAACAAGCTGATTTGACATTGACTTGGCTGCTTTACTGGTATTCTAATTATTGTCCTTTTAACCAATTTATTTTATTGTTATTTTACATGGCCGGGACTGTAACTGGAATATTTGAGGGATCACTAGCCCATCAGATCCAGAAGGAGATGGATGTTATAGGTCCTGTTTACTAAGGAATGTCAACTAACTTGACCCAGGAAGGGAGTGTTTTTGCTGTGGCAGCCACCCTTTGTAACATCATTCTTAAATTCTTTAAAACTTAAACCCTCTGCCCTTCTGGCTTTTAGGAAGGGCCTAAAGACGTGGCTGTGCCATTGTGTCTGAAAGTCTGGCAGTAGTATGAGCCTTGACAATGATTAATTTAAACAGAATGTATGGTTTGTACTCACTTGCTGATGATGATTCTGTTTTATGTTTTATCAAATTTTTAATAGTGGTTTTAGTATAGTTGTACAGTATGGTGTTTATATATATTTATAGTTTTTATTGTTTTTAATTGTTGTGGGCTGCTCAGAGTCACATGTATGAGGTGGGCAATTATACAAATTTGATAAATACATATCAAATGCTGTTAAGCTCTTTTACCAGTTATTAGTGGGCAAACAGGAAATTGACCAATGGACTAATTCATTCTGAGGGGTCCTTGGTTATCTCTGAGCCTGGTTGTTTTCTGGCAGACATTTTATTACCCAAACTAAGTAACATTATCAGTGGTAGTAGGGAATGGGATTTGCTCCGAGCTACAAATATTCTCTTCTGTTGATTCACTCTGTTTAGCAACATATCAAATCTTGCTTTGCATAACCTCCATTAAGTCTGTTGTCCTCAGTTAGATGTCGTTCAGTCATTAGTATTGAAGTAAACTTCAGTAATCAGTCCCAGTCAGTACAATTTGGGTGTGGTGGGGAGAATGCCTCAGCTGGCAGAATATCTGCCTTCATGTGCTGCTTCAGAGAGAAAAGTACCATCACCGTTAAACCAAAACATCACTTGTATGCATATGCAAACAGAGATCCAGTTCTATAGGAAGACACAGTACAAAGAGTCACAGCAAAAGAGGAAATGTGGGAGAGACTCATGAGAAACCTGAGAACAGATCTGAGCCTGGGATAACTAGACCGCCTGTTTTGCACAGCTTTTTGGCCAGCCGCTATTTCTTAAGACAGAACAAAATGACTCAGTGGTGGACCTTTGAATGAAGAGCACATTCCAGAAGCAGAAGAGCAGTAGAACAACAGTAAAGCTGTCAGAGGGTGGAGGAGCTTGAACTTTTCTTTTCCTATCACTTTTTCCCAAACAGCCCTTACCACTATCTTTCTACTTTGCCCCCAGACTGGAAATTAATCCAAATAGGGGGAAATGTGTCATTAAAAAAAAGGGTGGGTGGGTGGGCAGGAATGATGGTTTTTAAGAAGGTTTTAAGAAGAGGCTTCTTCTTAAAGGTTTCTTCTTCTGGAGGTTTTTAGAAAGAGATTGGACAGTCACTTGTCTGAAATGGTATAGGGTCTGCTGCCAAGGTACTAACAATTATTTTCTTTTTTTATAAAAAATATAATTTGATATTAATCTTAAAAATCAATAGAAACTAAGAAAAAGTAAGAAAAATGAGAAAAGAAGAAAGAAAAAGCTAGAAATACAAAAGCACAGAAAGAAATAAAGAAAATACAAAGAAGTAGCTTCTGATTTTCTTTACTGCACTTATAAGTACAATGATAAATTTATCTAATTGTTTGTATATCGGTCCCACCAAAAGAAAATCTTTCAGTTTCAACTGTATATTAGTCTTTAAAAACCTCTGAATCAGTTATGTCTTTGAATCCAAAACTTTCTGGATTTTTGCAAATCCACAAAACATGGTAAAAAGCTCTCTTCTTGTAATACAGTTTTTGTTCATGCTGAAGTAAAATCTCCACTGAAATTTTTATAAATGTGTGTCTTGTAAGCAGATTATATCTTGTTTCAACTTTTTCAAATAATGAGGGTTTTTTTTCCTCTTTTGGGGAGCAGCTGCTCCATTTATATGCCATAGTAAACATTTGTAATCATTTTGTAACCAAAAGTTTTAAGAAAATAAATATTAGCAGTACATGATTCAGTATCATCCCTTTCAGTTTCTTGTTGCATCGACAGGTAGTTCTTGACTTACGACCACAATTGAACTCAAAATTTCCATCGCTAAGTGAGATGCTTAAGTGAATTTTGCCCTGTTTTACCACCTTTCTTGCCACCGTTGTTAAGTGAATCACTGCAGTTGTTAAGTTAGTAACATGATTGTAAAATGACTCTGGTTTCCCCATTGACTTTGTTTGTCAGAAGGTTGCAAAAGGTGATCACATGACCCCGGGACACTGCAACAGTCATAGATATGAGTCAGTTGCCAAGGATCTGAATTTTGATCGTGTGACCATGGGGATGCTGCAACGGTCGTAAGTGTGAAAAACAATCATAAGTCACTTTCTTCAGTGCCGTTGTAACTTTGAACAGCTACTAAATGAACTGTACTAAGTCAAGGGCTACCTGTATTGGATTTTTTGTGTAGACACCCCCATTTGTATTTCTTCCAATTCTTCTTTGAATGTTTTATAAATTCTCTCACCTGAGCAGAACTGAATCAGAACTTCAGTGGCTTAAACATAAAAATCACAAATTCCACTTTGTCCCATCAACATGGGAACTTTTTCTTCTTTAATCTTTCATTCAGAAAAATTACTCTTTTCTTGTATGTAGGATTCTGATAGGAATTTCTTTAAAAACAATGATATCTCTGCAATCAGTCTTTAGTCTCATATTAAAATTTTGCTGCAATATTTGATTCCTTGTCTTCTTCCTGAAAAGTGTACTAAAACATCCCTTGGAATATTTCTTGTTCTTGCAACTCTTGTATTAATTCTACAAACTTCTGTTTCTCCCTCTGTATCCTTCTCTTTCCAATCCAAAAATTTTGCCAAGGCTTTAATAATCTTTTCTCTAATATCTTCATCAGAAGCTTCAGGAATTGCTCTAAGTTTCAAGCAAAACTCCTTTCCTCTCAGTTCCAATAGATTTAGATAGCCTATTTCTCTTTACAACTCTGTCTATGACTTTTGTCTTACTCTCTAAAATTTCCACTTCATTATTAATTTGTTTTACCTCTCCAGACATTTGTTTTACAGAGCTTTTCATCTTTACAAGTCTTTCATCTATTCTTTTTTCAAAAGTTGTCAATTTAGTATCAAATACTTCTAACTTATTACTAATTTGCTGAAATAATTTCTGCAGCAAATCCGGTGTAGTTTCTCTCTCTGCAAGTTGCTTTGTCCTCTCCATTCTTGCCCCTTTTTGAGTAGTTGTCATTATTTTTAAAAATTCTCAAGGGAAAAGGAGAAAGCAAGGTCCCCCCATTTTTCCCCCTCCTGTCTTTTATCTTCCTGTGGTTTTAAAAATTTTTCTCTTTGATGACACTCTGTAATTGCAATCAATATAATAATCTATGTCTCCCTGTGCCTTTAAGACTTTCAGTGCATTTAAAAATTACTATACCTTTAAAACTCATGTCTCCATAATGATAGTCAACATCACAGTCTGGCTCAAATTATATGTACCTTTTTGTTGTTGCTGCTGCTGTAAAATCAATTATTTGTGCTTGAAACATCCCCACAAAAGTCCAGTTGTTTTCCCAAGTTATTTTAATCCAATCAAAACTACTTTCACTAGAAAGCAATCTTTCAAAGTAATTGTCACCCTTATTCATTTTAATCTTTCTTATTTTAACTCTTTTTAAGCTTTTTGCCAGAAGTTCTTAAGCAGGGGTGTCAAACTGCTGGCCCGCTGGCCGGATGCATCATAGCAAAACCGCGCCCACCCCATTGCCGGCAATGGCAAAAAAGTTGTGATACGTCGTGACACGTCACGTGACGTTGCGAGTTTGACACCCCTATTCTTAAGCCTTTAAAAGCCATTTTTTCTTTTATTGCTTTGTAATAAAAAAAAAAGACGATTCACCCAGGGGAATCTTTTCCTACCATTCAGAGAATCTGTCTTTAGTTGTAAGATAATTAAATCTATAGTGATTAAGAAATGAGGCAGCTGAACTTTGCATAGGCTACACCATAGGTGTAAGTTTGAATGGAATCCCTCAACTTCCAACCACTTAGCTTGTGAATTGACTGCATACACTTCCATTTCTGCAGTTTACTTACAAGAAGCAGCTATCCAGAATTCACATGGGTAATCTAACAATCTCTCTTTTATCCATAGAGATTTTGCTGGCAGGGATTGCTGCTGTTCTCCACCACAATGTTGTGCCCGCTCCTTCCGAGAGAACCAGTTCACCATAATCCTTACTGGATGCTCAGTGCTAACAATTACTTTTAAGGCTCTTGCTTTTTCTTTGGATAATTATGTCTTTAAACTACTGTTAAATACAACAGTCCTTTAAAGAAAAATCAATGTGGACAACCAAGAAAGCACACAAATGGATCATCAAACAAATCAACCTAGAGCTCTCATTCAAGGCACAAATTATTCTAATTTGGATACATTATGCGAAGTCCTAGCTCTCTGGAAAAGGAGCTAACACTGGAGAGGTGGAAGGAAGGATAAGAAGAGAATGACTAGCAGGACAGTGGATGGATTATAGTGGTAATGGGGTACTGGGTGGAAGACCCAAAGAACCAATTTAGGAATAGATCATCATGGAGATCTGTAGCATGTATCTATGTGGCAGCTAAGAGCTGACGGCACAAAATAAAAGAGAAAACTTTTCTAACATATCATAGACCTTTATTGCAGCATATATAACAAATTGCTTTTTATTTTCTTTCCCTTTGTTTTTAAAATGTTTTCTATAATGTTTGGCCAATCAAAAAAATGCCAGTCCCAAGCCCCTTAGATTCTTTGGGGTATATGCCTGAGGACAGAGTTCCTGCAGGGTTATGACAAAATAAAGAAATATCATGTTGTACTTATTAATCATTGTATATTCAACCAAACAATTAACAACAAATAAAAGTTTTGTCAGCTACCTAATTAACAAGAATTCCACCCTTATAAAAGAGAAGCCATAAGAATTATAAATATACAGTCTTGGTTTTCTTTTTTTGTGCCTGATCCTCCTAGTTTCTTACCACCTCTTACCATGAAACAAACTATTTCCCTTTTTTCACTGACCACACACATCATTTAGGGAAATTCCTGTGTATAATTGCAAATTCTGATTCAGTTTTACCCCACAAGGATTTAACTCATTCTGGGAATTGCTGCAAGCTAATCCAGTCCAACACACAAAGTGTATTGCAACTTCCTTCTTGTTTTATTGTTGGATGATTGAAAACACAAACACACTCTGAAATTCACTCTCCTTTCCCAAAGTTGACTATCCACATTCAGCAGTGGGATCATTTACCTATATAAGTCTTGGTGATCATTCCAGTTTACAAGCTGTAGAATATTGATCACAAAGTATTTGGTTCAGGTTATATGTCCTTTGTGCTACTTTGAAAAATAGCTCTATAACATTCTATGTAAATCAACGGTATTACACATATACTAAGCAATAGAAAGAACCAATATATTCATGTGCCTGTCTTGATCACCAGTTGACTTACTTCAAAACAGGTGATAGGACACTATTCTCTACTATAGTTGTGGGTCAGAAGCTAACTTAGGAGGCTCTGGGCCATAAGCTTAATACAGGAGAATGACTCACAAATAGTATAATTGTTGGAGCCCCGATTCTACCATCCTCCAGCTGTCTGAGGCCATTTCTTCCCTTTGCTTAATGGTAAGACTGGCCCTGTTTTCTTAAACAATTTGTTTGTCACCCAGGAAAGTGGAGTAAGGAGTTAAATATGACATAACTTTGATATTTTTCAAAAATGTTCAGTTGTTTTTTTGCTATTCTCTTGATGTCCTGTTTTGTGTTACATGTGGATATTGGTGTCTATCTCTGCCACAACTATGTAGTATAAGTATTATTTCTTGCATTGCATTCTCCAGCTCTCACACATTTACCTTTCATTCCATATTGATTTTTATGCTGTTTATTGTTCTTTGTGCAACTTCCCAAATTTAGAGAGGAGTTCTAGTCATTAAATTTATTGGAATATATCTTCATTCCAAGGTAACTTGATTTTAAATAGCATGCAGAAGGTGAATTTTTTTTAAAACAACAACAACAACAACACTATTATAAAGCAATGTATGACATTCACTTCTTCTCCCAGCTACATACAGAATATTTTAAAGAAAAAATTACCATAGAAACAACATACACTACAAATGTGTTTATCGTATTATTCACTAATGCAGGAAGATATTAAAATGAATCATCTCGCTGAAGCAACAGCCTATATCTCAGAAATCTGCTAAAATAACTTGAGCCTTGCATTTCTTCCTGAAAGTAAATTACAACATGGCACTTCTGTAGATCAAGAACTTCAGACCATAAAGTATCATAACACACACAGAGCTAGCAACCCAACAAGCTTCAACTGTAAAAAAAATAAATAGAAGAATGTATATTTCACAGATGTTTCCTGTAGGGTCAGTAAGCCAGTGTTCTTTATGTCCAGATAATAGCAAAACAGTCAGTAGAAGCTGAGGTAGGGAAATGAGGCATATCTATATTACAGACTTAAGCTGGTTTAACAGTTATTTCCCTGTTCAAAGAGAACCCTGAGTGGGCCAATGGAATAACAAATTCTCAGGATACTCATTAAGTAATGGTTCTTGTCATCTTTGGAGTAAGCCCTGAATCACAAAAGCGTAGCACTTATTGGAAAGCAGTATTTAAGCATCAAAACCCAGTAATAGCTGAGGGCAGGAATCCAAATTAAAGCATTTCAAACAGATGGCTGGGTAGCCTCTGCCTAACATCTCCAATAAAGGAAAGTGTAATTGGTTTCAGTGAAAGTGCTTTTACTATTAGATTCTAACTAAACATTATGAGAACGTTATCCTCCTCCCAACTTAAATCCATTATTCCATTTCAGCAGCAGTCTGGAAAGAGAGAGAGAGTAGCTCTTAAACATTTTTTTTGATGACATCCTTTTAGATATTCAAATAATTTTCATGCTATCTGAAAACCATAATGGGGTTTTAATACATTACAAAATGTTGAACTAACAATGTTCTAGTAATCTGCCTCAGATTACTGCAGCTCACAAATGCTTATGCCTTAAAAAAAATAGTAGTTAAAAAAGGTGCTACCAAACTCCTCATAATGTTTTACAGGTCTCCTCCTAAAATGTTTAGAAAGCAGCAAACAAAAAGCTCCAAAACAGACATTATCTTCCTTGATGCCAACTTCAGAATTTTAGCCTTCAATTATCACCTTGTTATTCCCTTCTCCGTTTTCTCCCCTCATGTACTCATTTCATTTACATTGCTAATAATAAATGGAATACATTAATGTTGTCAAAAGGCGAAAACACTGAACTCTTATTTCTGTTACCTGGGGATTGGTGGCTTAATGCTGGGTGATGGAAGAATGTATGAATATAATATTGCTTTAGTAGACTTGCCACTACTTTTTCAGTTTGGTGTGCTTCAAATGTATTGACCTATAACCACCACCATTTCCAGCCAGTATGGACATTGATTGGAATTGTAGTCCAATACAATTGAGAGGTTCAAGTAAGGGAAAGCTCCCATCAACAAATGATAGCTACCAGCTCCTTACAAGGACTTGATTCAGCTGCCCAGATGACTTTGGTCTGTTGAATAAACTACAAGTAACTGAATCTATATTGCATGCTAAGCCATAAAGCATGACTCGCCTAATATGCAACGCTGCAGAGGTGTCTGTGGGATGTAGGAGTCTGCAAAGATGCTGGATATGGTGTTATGATCAAAGTCCTGCCTCTTTAGTATGCACATATAGTAAAGGGGCAGACTGTGACTTTATGCCTAGCACTCTGCAGATTATGACATTCTTCCATCCATGGGTGCCACTACTGCAAATGCATAAATCACATTCTGAATTAGCCTAGTGTAAGAATCCACCAGTTCATCGGGGTTTATTCCCAGGTACTCAGATAGCAGTCTTATATATTTGTTTAATATATAAGGTTGCCCAACTCAAGCAAAATGACTCTGGTTGGTGTACAGCACAAGGTTTTCAGGCTACACATTTGGGAATTCATACATAACATTATACTATTGTTATGTCCATTTTCTTATACATTCTTCCAATCTCTCAAAATCCCTTTTTCTGCAATTTATTAGTAGGTGTTTAAAAATCCTGCATTTATTATTATTCCAAAATAGGATTTCCATTAGCAGAAGAAAATAAATCTTTGTTATCTTTGAAACCAGAACTTTTCTTACAGGAATCATGCATAGACACTTAGAAAATAGTTATGGAGACGATTTGTATGTAATATTATCGCTGTTGTAAAATTACAATATGTGGAGAAGTGGCAGGGTTGAAAATAAACAGAGAAAAGACTAAAGTGCTAACTAAAAACTAAAACTAAAAACAGAAAAACAAAAAAATCAATTAGCAAAAAAACCAAACCTTCAAATAGTCAAAAAAGTCAAATATTTGGGAATTTACTTAACAGCAAGATGTGCAACAATAAAAGAAGACAACTATGTAAGATTGTTAAAACAAATAAAATTGGATCTGGAAAAGTGGAAAAACTTACAATTTCAATGCTGGGGAGAATAGCAACAGTGAAAATGAATATCTTACAAAAAATACTCTTTTTATTTCAAACAATACCTATAAGACTGGGAAAACCTTTTTTGATGAACTAAATACAACAATACTGAAATTTTTCTGGCAAGGAAAAAAAGCTAGAATTAGACTGAAAATGTTACAAGAAGTGAAAAAAAATGGAGGACTTGGACTGCTGGATTGGACATTATACTACCAAGCAACTATATTAACATGGCTAAAAGAGTGGCTAATGCTTAGAGATAAAAGACTATTATACCTAGAGGGGCATGATCTACAACTTGGATGGCATGCCTTTCTGTGGTATGGGAAGAATAAAATACACAGATACTTTCAAAACCACTTTATAAGAAATGCACTTCTTCTAGAATGGGAAAAAATAAAAGCGAAAGTCTATATTAAAATACCTGGATGGCTTTTGCTTACCCAAACTTAATCAATTACGAGAAATTTATGACCTATAAAGATATTTTAGATAATGAAGGGAAACTGAAAGACAGACAAGATTTACAAGAACAAGGTATTGAACTATCATAGTGGCCATACTTGCAAATTCAAACGAGATATGAAAAAGATGCTAAAACAACAGGATTTTATAAAGAACAGATAGAATTTGACCAGATACTGCTAAAAACAGATGAAAAATTGATTAAGAAACTCTATAAATATTTGTTAAACTTAAAGATGGAAGAGGAACAAGTAAAAGAAGCAATGATAACATGGGCAAAGAACTTTGAACGTAATATAGAATTAGAAAACTGGCAAAGATTATGGGAAAGAAATGCTAAATTAATGAAAGCGGTGGCTTATAAAGAAAACTTATACAAAATGTTTTACAGATGGCATCTTACACCGGTGAGATTAGCGAAAATGTTTAAAAATACATCAAATAAGTGTTGGAAATGTAAACAAAAACCAGGTACTTATTATCATATCTGGTGGACATGCCCTAAAGCTAAAAGATTTTGGTCAAAAATACACATATGGTTGGAAAAAATGACTAAAAGACATATAGATTTCAAGCCAGAACTGTTTCCGTTAGCATAATAGGAGGAAACTATGAGAAAGATTGTATGTACTTAATTTTACATGTATTAACTGCAGCAAGAATTGTATTTGCCCAATATTGGAAAAATGAAAACTTACCAACGGTAGAAGAATTAATTAAGAAAATATTAGACTGTGCAGAAATGGACAGATTGACATTAAAGATAAAAGAGAAAGAAGATTCAGTGTACTTTAGAACATGGGATAATTTTTACCAATGGCTAGAAAAGCAAGTTAGAGAGAAAGGAACATGATATGTACTATGTAACATTGAATATATATTAGTAAGAAAAAGACTGAGCGATTAACTAACATATTGATTATGATAATATAGAAATTAACTCTTATTTATTGTTTTTTAAATACATGAACCCAGACAATATGCTGTTTGCTAAATATTAAGAATGTTATTTTAAAAAACCCCAACCCTAATCCTAACCCTAATCCTAACCTTAACCCTAACCCTAACCCTACAAAAATTAATAAAATATATACCAAAAAAAGAGATTACTATATGTGCAAATATCAAAGCACTGAGATACATACAACAGAGGACTGGAATGATGATGATAGAACTAGCAGAGATGGCAAAATTGACTTGTATGATCAGGGAAAGCTCAATTACAGTTTTAGTAACTGGAAACACCTAACGGATTTTTGCTGAAAAAAGAAAAAATTGAATTTGTGATTTAAGGGTCTGATCATTAGAAGGGCAGCTTATGGAAAGAAAAAAACTGTGATGTGATAAACATACTTGTAACCACTGTTAAGAACATGGGAAGCCCCTTCCTTATAATCTTTTCCTTTTTTTTCTATTTTTCTATTTCTCTTTTTTCTACCTTACTGTGTACCATTTTGCTTTATCTACTCTGTTTTTCTCAATATTTATACAGGTATAATCTTATCTTAATTCTAAATAGGCATGATAAAAAAGCTTTACACAGGTAAAGAATGTAAATATAAATCCTTGAAGTAGTATGGTATGTTTGTGCAAATAGTTTCAGGTAAAAAAGCATGGAAGATGCTTATATCACCTTGTATTATACACATGATTTTTCAGTTGTAAGAACTATGGACCATCTATATAAACAGAAATCTCGAAAACATCTTTGCCATAACTTGGAAAATCACTAGTTTTGTGTTTATCACTTTTGTCATTATATTTATTTTCAGAAAATGAACCTAAGATTTCCAGATTACAAGACCAATGTATAAAGTGTTGTGTTGTGCAGGAATATTTATACTGAATTAAATACAAGACACAAAAGAATAGTCAGATGGGTGATGTTGTATGCGATTTGCTTGGGAGGAAAAAGAAGACACCTGAAACAAGGTTTGAGGGAAAACAACCTCAGTTTGATGTGGCTGGAATGCAAGAGAAGAAAGCAAAATCTGTTACCTTCTGAAGTGGTGTTTCTTTCTGATTAATTTCTTCCCTTGAAACAAGTATAATGCAAGGTAATAATTCAGCCTTTCTCCGGCTGCTGATGGGGAATTCTGGGAGTTATATTTCAACTCATATAGTAAATACATATACACAATACAGAATAACAGAGTTGGAAGGGATCTTGGAGGTCTTCTAGTCCCTATACCGTTCTGGACAAATGGCTGTCCAATCTCTTCTTAAAAGCCTTCAGTGATGGAGCACCCACAACTTCTAGAGGCCTGCCATTAATTATTCTCACTGTCAGGAAATTTCTCATTAGTTCATCAATTGATCTCTTCTTGATAATTTCCATCCATTACTTGTCTGGCCCTCAGATGCTTTGGAGAATAGGTTGTCCCTCTCTTCTCTGTGATAGCTCCTCAAATATTGGAAGGCTGCTATCATGTCACACTTAGTCATTATCTTAGTTAGACTAGATATATCCAGTTCATGCAATAGTTCATTGTATGTTTTAGTCTCCATCCCTTAATTATCTTTGTTGCTCTCCTATGCACTTTTTCTAAAGTCTCAACATCTTTTTGTATCATGGTGACCAAAACTGGACGCAGTATTCCAAATGTGGTCTTATCAAAGCAGTATAAAGCTGTACTAACACTTCATTTGACTTTGATACTATTCCTCTTTTGATGCAGCTTAGCTCCATTGTCTTTTTTAGCAGCTGCAGCACATTGCTGGCTCATATTTATATGGTTGTCCACTAGGACTCCTAGATCCCTCTCACTGTTACTTCTGTTGAGCCATGTACCACCTATTCTGTACCTGTGCATTTGGTTTTTCTTGCCTAAGTGTAAAAGCTTACTGAATTGCATTTTGTTGGATAGGGCCCAGTGTTCAAATCTGTCAAGATGCTTCTAGATCTTGAGCTTATCTTCTGAAGTGTTGGCTATTCCCCTCTCCCCAGTTTGGTGTTGTCTGCAATTTTGATGAACTCCCTTGCTATCTCCTCATCTAAATTATAAAGATGCTGAAGAGTACTGGGCCTAAAAAGAACCTTGGGGTATCCATTACTTACTTCCCCCCATGTAGATATAGTACCATTAAGAACTACATGTTGAGTGCGGTTTGTCAGTCAGTTACAAATCCATCTGGTGATTATGTTGTCTATCCCACATTTTTCTATCTTACTAAGAAGTAGGTTGTGGTTTTCTATGGTAAAAGCTATACCAATTCAGGGCAGTGGTTTTCAAGGAATGTGTGTTCTTTTGAAAATTTTAAAAAAATTCATGGAAAATGATTTAGGATTTGAACCTGATAAATATTGTTAGAAAGCTTAATAGTAAGGTTTTTTTTTAAATCTACTTTAGCAAAGTATTCTGGGATATCTAAGTTATGAAGACAACTCATAAATTTTATATTCTGCATGGTATATATCAGTGGTGGCGAACCTATGGCACAGATGCCAGGGGCGGCACTCAGAGCCCTCTCTGTGGGCACGTGTGCCATGCCCCAGAGATGGCAACCATCCATCTTCAACCAGCCACCCGCTCACTCGCCGAGGTCCCACATGGCCGGATGCATCCCAGCACCCATGCGCTCTCTGGCCTCTGTGTGCGGGGGCCGATGGTGTCAGGTAGCAGCCGCCCTGGCCCCTGCCTCGCCTTGTCCTGTGACAATGGCACCCCCACCCTATCTTGCCTTGCCTTGCCTCATCCTGCAGGACGAACCTCCTGCCTACCGCCCCATCTGCCAGAGACCCCCTGAATCTCCCCCAACCCTGCCCGGCCCCCACAGGTGTCCCCACGAGCAACATCGAGGTGATCATGCCCACCTTGGCCACACCCACCTAGTCTGCCATGACCACCACAGCCACGCCCACCCAGTGGGCCATGCCCACCTGGCACCCAGCGATAAATAAGTGGGTTTTGGGTTGCAGTTTGGGCACTCGGTCTCTAAAAGGTTCGCCATCACTGGTATATATTGATGTGAATGCTTAGTTAGACAGTCCTTTGGACTTTAAAAAAAGACATTTTTGTCATTTACATACTATGGTAATCTGTATGGCCTCCCGGTATTTTACAATAATAAAGCAATATTAAAATCAAGATAAAAATATGATGATAACAAAACATCAATACATTACAGCAAAATAGGGGGCATACAGATAGCTTACCCTGAAGGCTTTTTTCTTACTAATTTCCAGAAGGCCACTAGGACAGGTATACAAATTTGATTAATTAAAAAAAATGCTGGTCCGTAGCATAGGGATGACAACCAAAAATCATTGACTATGAATCCTATCCCTCATCCTTATGGCAATAGAGACCACTGACAAATTTTGTAGAGAGCATATACTGGACAGCGTGATTCCCTGGGGGAAGACAGTCCTGAGGGCACCTAAACTAGCCATTTAACCTAAACTATTGTTGGTTAAAACCAGTCCTTTGAATGGCAGTCTGAAATCAATGGGGAACCAATATTGGTGGCTCTATGCTTATGGCAAATTGATTTGGCAGCAAGTGAATTTGTGGCTTTGTGGCCTTCAAAGGCAGCCGACACAGTATGATTGTGAGATGATAAGCATATGAGTGACTGTTGCTAGGATCTTCTATTCCAGGTAGGGCCTGTCAGCTTCACTAGGTAGACTAGACCAGGAAAACAACTCCACAAGACAACTAAAACTTTTGAGTTTGGTTACAGTAACTGAATGATTGTGCTGTACCTCCGCCCACTTCTTATACTCTAGTGAATTAGGGAAGCGTCTGTCTGAGCTGCTTCCAAATGTTATCGTGTTCTGAACTTTTAAAATGTTTCAGCCCCAGAGTAGGCAAATAGGTTTAAACATATAGCAGGAGTATGTTCCAACTAACCACCTCCTTTACATGAAAGTTATGCACAGCACTATGGAATCTTTATATGCACAGATCACTTGGTTCTTGAGAATCCTGACAAATAGTCTTCTCAACTCTGAGAAGGTAGGCAAGCCACTTAAGCTAGCATGCTTATAAATCCCCCATAAACTTTAGTAATAGATAAAAGATTTTAGAAAGACCAGCCACAAACACAGGCATAGTGGAAGAAAGAGGATATATGTGTGCCTTCGCACCCATCATTCTTTTGACCCATACTCTTATAGATTGGATGTCTTCAAAGGTCTATTTAGTCTAACAGCTAAGGAAGTGAACCATATGTATGTATATAGATGTTAAAAAAACATTTATTATTATATATATATATATATATATATATATATATATATATATATATATATATATATATATATATATATATATATATATATATAACTACCTATCTTGTACCAAATCTAGACAGCATACTAAAAAACAGAGACATCACCCTGCCAACAAATGTACATATAGAGAGGCCATGGTTTTCCCAGTTGCAATGTATGGCTGTGAAAGTTGGACCATAAGAAAGGCTGAGCGCAAAAGAATTGAGGCCTTTGAACTATAGTACTGGAGAAGACTCCTGTGAGTCCCCTGGACTGCAAGGCGATCAAACCAGTCAGTCCTAGAGGAGATCAACCCTGACTGCTCTTTAGAAGGCCAGATCCTGAACTTGAAACTCACGTACTTTGGCCACCTAATGAGAAGGAAGGACTCACTGGAGAAGAGCCTAATGCTGGGAAAGATTGAGGGCAATAGAAGAAGGGGATGACAGAGAATGAGGTGGCTGGATGGAGTCACTGAAGCAGTAGGCGTGAGCTTAAATGGACTCCAGAAGATGGTAGAGGACAGGAAGGCCTGGAGGAACGTTGTCCATGGGGTCGCGATGGGTCGGACATGACTTCGCAACTAACAACAACATCTTGTACCAAACTCTGGGCAGCTCACACCCCAAAAAGCAAAACAACATCCATCTTCAATAAAAAAATATTTAAACCAAAGATACATATCCAAACACACACTCAAAACTGATAGGATTCCACAGCAGCGCCTGCATTTTCTGCGTCGCATGAGAAAAGCAGATCTTCCTTCCCATGTCCTGACCATTTTCTACAGGGGGACGATTGAGAGCATCCTGTCATACAGCATCACAGTCTGGTTTGGAAGCATCACTGCTTCAGATAGGAAGGCAGTGCAGAGAGTGGTGAGAATGGCCGAAAAGATTATTGGCAGTCCCCTCCTTCCCATCCAGGACATAGCACAGAAGCGCTGCTTGAGCAGGATCCATAAGATTATCTGGGACACTACACATCCTCTTCACGACCTGTTTTCCTTGTTACCTTCTGGGAGGAGGCTTCGTGGTATCCGAAGCAGAACATCCAGATTCAGCCATAGTTTCATTCCATACAGCATTAACCTTGTGAACTCTCAAGCTTCCTCCTTCCGTTATATATTCAAGATGGACAGTATTTAATATTTATTGGTTATGTATATGTAGGGGTGTGGGTCTATACATATGTTGTATATAGTTTGTTTTAGGTGTGTCATGTATGTGTTTCACTTTGAGAGCGGGCAACTAAATTTCATTTTTGATGTGTGCCGTTGTGCCCACAGTAAAAAAAATGACAATAAAGGTTATCTTATCTATCTTATCAGTTGCATTATATGATAACACTTTTGTTTTGTTTTTGTGTCTTTGAGTTACTGTTGATGTCTGGCAACTGCCTGGGCAATTCCTTGTAGTTTTCTTGGTATGATTTCAGAAGTGGTTTGCCTCTGCCGCCTCTTCTTCCTGCTCCTTCCTAGGGCTGAGAGGGAGTGACTGGCTCAAGGCCACCCAACTGGCTTCCTGCTTAAGACGGGACTAAAGCTCATAGTCTCCTAGTTTCTAGCCTGGTGCCTTAACCAGTACATCAAACTGGGCCACTATAAAATAAAGCATCCACAGTAGATTAAGAAATTGACAATAACAATAAAACATCCACTGTAAGATTTTTTTTTTTTAAAACCAGATAATGAAATAAGCCATAGCAATAATAATCACTGATCAATAAAATCAGATCCAGATGATCCAGGTCAATCAACAAAGGCTCTAGAGAACTGCTCAATATTGCACATCTTCTGGAATGCAACCATGGTGGGAATTATTTGATTTCAATAAGAACTCTATTCCAAAGAGCAGGCACTTCCATTGAGTCATATGCTTTAGCTATCCTGACTTCGGAGATACATATAAAATCCAGCTGACTTAAGAGTTGCTGCTACCGGTGGTAGTGATCCATTTAATACACACACACACACACACACACACACACACACGTGTGTGTGTGTGTAAATTTACATAAAAGGCAGCCTTTCTTTACTTGCAGTTTTTGACAAGTGCTGGAACTCCCAGAATTCCAGTTCTGTCTTACTGTTTTTCAGCTTTTCAATTTTTTTTTCCTGGTGCTGTACTTAAGATCTACCCCACAACTAATATTTCCATTTGGAAACCATGTCCAGAACATATTAAAACCAACATGCAAATAGTGGGGTTTTTTTTAAAAAAGAATGATAAGAAAGCATAGTTTTGAGGAATCTGCATCACACCAGTGTGCTTAGCATAATTGAGAAGGAAAAATCTAAGTTATTTTGCAAAAATAAAAGTATGTTTGCAGTAGCAGTTAGCAAATACTGTATATAAAAAAGCAATATGATTCAAATCCCCCCATGAACTGCCAGATAGAAAGGTTGGATACAAGTTAAGTCAATGACTTTAATGAATGAAATAGTGTTTAATCCTGTTACTTAAATTATGTTTTAATAATGTTAATTAACATTAATTTTATACTGAATAGAACCAGATAATTGAGTATTTAAAGGCCCTACTTCACTACAGATTTAAACTGTATTTTAACATCTCAACTTCAATCTCAAAGAAGTTTAGAGTTGCATTCTGTAATAAGGAATCATTATTTCTCATTGAAAGTTCTCTTTATCAAGCTATCTACTCCATTATTTTGGAATCATGTCAGTCAAGATAGCTATAATCCAAGTTATGCTGTTGTGTTTACAGGGTCTGATGCATCTGGGTTCTCCAAATATATGCTCTCTGTAGTTTTCCTCAACAAGTGT
The DNA here is from genome assembly GCA_023970755.1 of Azemiops feae. Taxonomy (NCBI): domain Eukaryota; kingdom Metazoa; phylum Chordata; class Lepidosauria; order Squamata; family Viperidae; genus Azemiops; species Azemiops feae. The sequence goes on along the minus strand of JALGBA010004098.1, from coordinate 4,868,264 downwards.
TTGACATACTAAAACTGATAATGTCAACATGCTTCATGTTGCCTCACAATCTCAATTGCACTTGCAATAGTGGAAAAAGTCTTAGTCCATGCAGAGTGCATGCACCAAACCCTCTTCCAACTAATTCAAATGTAGACCAAGACTGTATGGACTGAGATAAAGTGAAGAGGTGTGTACATGAAGATGAAGCTCCTCTTTGAAGAGCTGCACGGCTCCCCCAAAGTCATGGCATTCCATAGTGTCCTGTAATGGTTTCTAACTTATTGTCTCATGATTTCAGTGTTTCTTCTTCCTAAAGAAGAGAACAATTTTGATGGAGGCATAAGATGAGTATTTTTTTTTAAATTACCTGTTAAAATTATTGCTCATTTCTTATAAAAAAAAATGTTAGACTGTGTCTTGGCTAAATGAAATAGCTAGGATGGGGCTAATCTTCATTAATGGTTCCTCAATCAATTGTTATTGATGCAGTCAGGCCTATGTTCATTATAACAGAATGAAATTTTTAAAATTCCAGTTCTTTTATACCCTGGAATTTTATCTATAGGATCTATTTGTTTGTTCTTGCTATCTTCAAAGTTACAAAATCTGCTGTTCATTTTGTAGCAGGCACCTGCCAATGGTTGATCAGCTTGGCGACACACTTCCTGTTATAAGGCCACAGCTCCTTGAAATGAGATTTATGCAAACTTGGCTATTCTGATGTCACACTGGGCTGTAACAGTTTGAAGACTATCTATGCTCTACAGAGGCTTGGAGAAATCAGGAACTTACGATACATCTAAAGAAAGACCTCACCTTAGAATTCTTGAGAGAAACTATAAAAAGTGATTAAGCCCAGAATTAAAAAAAACCAAAACCTTAATCACTACAAAGGGTCTTCAAGGAATCCCAGGAATTTTGTTTCATGTTTTTATTTTTTTCTTTCGTTTGATGTCTTTTCAAAAAGCTGGATAACTCAAATTAGAATATTAGTTCACAAAGAAATTGGCTGAATGTTACAGGCTTGCAAAATGGAAGGCTTTTCCCTCATTTCCCCTGTGAGTATGTGAATTAATTATGGTTTTGCCTTTCTGCCTTTGCCAATGGAATTGATTTGCTGTTGAAGATTGCTGCATTTCTGGTACTCATAATTCTTAAAGTTTTTGTAGTGGTGCCTATTGAATGGGAAGTTAGTATTTCCTCTCTCATACTCTTTATCTCTGTCTGTTTTCACTGATAAGGCGCTATTATTATTTTTAGGCTTTAGTAAGTTGGTAAAGTTTATTAAGAAATCTGGCTTTGTGGTTGAAACACACATTTATGGGTTCATAATATCTGGCTGTAACATGAAGGGTAGCAGATAGGTATGGCCAGTCTATCCATTTATCTCCCAACTCAGTTTTCTCAGCAATTTCAATTTAGGATAAAAAAGAAATAATTTCCCTGCCCAGATTAATTGAATGGAATATTCAGGATAATTTTTGTTGGTTAAAAAATGAAATGCTAGAATACTGTAACAATCTAGAGTCTGGACTCTTCCTTTTCTTAAGATATCCCATTTACTGAATCAATTAATACGGCAGCTTTATCATTTTCAAAGACTGTTTCACATATAAATTTAATTGAGAAACATGTATATATTTGATCAAAAGCAAAGGTAGATTCTACAAGTGCTTGATATAGCCGAGAAACAATCAGACAGAACTATGTCTCATTGTAATCTATTTGTCCCATTTCTAAAGACAATTTCTTAAGAGCTAATTCAGTCATGGATCATGTTTTCTTGTAAATAATGGTGCATCTTTTTTCAGGTTATTCTATAAGCTTTGATTTATCTTATGGTTTGATATATAATGGAATGGTTAACCAAGAGCAGCAGAGTAAATGAGCATACATCATGTATTCAATTTGCATGTTTAGTTATAGTTGGAAGTGTTTGATATTACTTAGGATGTGAGTAAAACAAGATAGCTATTGTTTTGAAAAGTCCATGAAAATTATCGTTCTCTATGGCCATAGTCTTAAGACATTTACTTCTGAGTAAATCCCCTTACTTGGAACTTTAATTTTAGTAAGTTGGTAAGTTTACATTATAACTGATTTTGCTATGCAAATCCTATCTGCCTATACCTAATATTTAATTATAGTATGTTGAGATATGGGTGTATTTCATGAATATTAAGACCCAGGAAAATATTGTGCACATGCATGATTCTTCATTTTGTCTATATTTTTGTCTGAGTGGTCTTGTCTTTTTGAGTATTTTTGTATGCAATCTTAGTACTGAAACTATATATATATGCTCACTTATAGTTTCTTCCAACTTAAGTAGTATGTGTGTGTATTTTAATATGGCATTGTAGCATGGAATTTAACAAAAATATACATGCATTTTCTTCCAACTTAAGTAGTGTATGTATTGTAAATATGGCACTGTAGAATGGAATTTAACAAAAATGTACAACTTTAAGTTTAAAGTTTTTCATTGTCTTTACAAATATGAAATAGTTAAGGGCTTTTTTGTATATCACCCTTCAAAACCGATGAGAGCACCATTCTTTGTCATATTCTCAGATGTCTTAGCGAACAGGAAGATTATACACTAAATCAATTAAGCCAGTATTGTAATGTCTTTCTATCCTGATATTAAATTCAGCTCCTTCCTGTATCAAAATGTGGAATGACTGTTACCAAGCTCACATTAACCACCATTCCAATATCTAAGGGTGTTACATCTACTGAGAAGGCAGTCCCAAAGAATAATAATGACAATATGGGAATTTATCTGCCTGATGAATTTGTCTAATGAACAATCTTATTTCATTCCCAATCTCCATCTCCTTGCAGTTTTATAAATGTTTACATAGCTCCTGGACTGCATACTCATATATGGTATTCATTTCTATGTCTTTAGGTTTGTGCAGTTTAGGTCCAATCCAATTTAGATCTAATCTAATTTTTATTTGATTTGGAAAATAGATCTGTTCAAATCAAATCCAGATGGAACAATATATACTAGACTTACATGATTTGAAATATATATGTAGTGAATATGCAATATTCAGTCTAGTTAGATATAAACCTGTGGCATCTGTATTAATATGGAGATAAATGTTTCACCATTTTGAAGAAATGTAAACTTTTTTATTGAATGTTATGCCTCGATGAATATTTACTGGTAAATTGCATTGAATTAATTGGGACTTACTTTCTGGTAAATATGCTTAGTTTAGGCTGTGAGAAAGAAGCCGTGGCCAAAATAGAATTTAAGTAGTATCTTTTAAAATGTGTATTTCTTTTTCATCTTTTAAGTGTAAATCTTCAAACTTCTTATAATGTTTACAAGCTCCTCATTACTTCATCTCCTATTATAGAAATGTAGCCAGAAAGATTTTTTAAAAAACAGAAATTATATTATTGATGGTCATCAGTCAGCCAGATGTTTAGACTGGATTTGGCCCTTCTATCCACCTATTGAGTTTTTCCCAAGGATCTGGGATAAGGAGATGTTGTTTAATGATATTAAAGGTAATCATTGCAGAATGTAAACTGTTCCAAATAAGGCTGCCTTTTGCAATTGACAATTATTATTATTGGTCAGAAAGAGCTCAACAACAACAAAAAAACTGATATATTTACAGTACTCTGGTTGATTGCATAGTCAGCCAGATGTTTAGACTGGATTTGGCATTTCTATCCACCTATCGAGTGTTTGATTAACACCTGTGATAGGCAGATTATTATTATTATCTGTTCACAACAATCTGAAGTCACAGCTGCCAATTCTTTAGCTGGTGTTGGCCTTCATACACATTGAGTTCTCCCCAGTAACCTAGGATGTCATAAATGTATTGGTATAGTATATGTGCACATCCAAGCAGTGTGATCTTTTGCAATTGGCAGATAGAAATTTTGTCAATGCACAGATTTTCTAAGTGCTCTCCAAGATTTTTTGGTATGGCACCCACTGTGCTGATAACCACTGGGACCACCACGGCTGGTTTACGCCATAATCTTTCAATTTCTATTTTCAGATTTTGATACTTTATGCTGTTCTCCAATTCTTTATCTTCGGTTCTGCTACCCTGGCATTGTCACATCATTTATCCTCACTTTTTTCTTTTTGACCACAGTTATATCTGGTGTGTATTGAGCCAAGACTTTTATCAGTCTGTATTCGGAAATCCCACAATGTTTTAAATTGCTCATTTTTTTTTTTACTATTTTTCAACTATATGTTCCCAGCAATTTCTGCTTCTTTGCACAATCTGCACTTTTGATGATTTTTTTCAATTCTGGCCTTGACTGCATTAATTTGAATAGTTTGTTCTTGCTTAGCCTTAAACCTTCCGTTTCTTTTCATAATGTTCCAGTTGTAAGCTATTGCCAGGTTTTATTTTTATCCACTTTCCCCTTCAATCTTTTGTAGAAGTTGATCATGTAATGTTTTTCCTTGCCAGCATTCTGTTCACATTTTTATTACATTATTTCAATATTCTTTTTTTGTTTCCTGTACATTTAGTAAGTTCCAATTTTTAACTTTCATCAATGCTTGTTCTTGGCTGTCTTTTACATAATTAGCCAACAGTGCATGCTTTTCTTCTTGTACAATTTTTGTTAATAATAATAATTATTATGTTATTCCATTCACCCACTCACACTTGTTGCTATTTGTGAATGGCTGCCCTCAGGGATATTCAGCATACTCAAGCATGTGCCAGGGGTTAAAACTTTATGTTTATATGTCTATCTGGTATACATGTAGAAATGACAATCCATGTAATTCTAACATGTAATGCTAAAAATTGTACATAGCTTGATACTGAAAATATAATATTCTATGGATAACAAGTCATTATGCAGTGAAAACCTAGAACATTATTGCTGAGCAGACATACACTTATTAAAAATATGCAAATATAATACCGTTCAAGGATGGCTGCTTCCGTACTAACCGAGATGACCAGAAAATCAAGTTTCCATCCTTTACATTTTAAAAACAGCATAAAGAAGAAAGGGAGGAAGCCCCTCTTTTTGGCATATCCTTTCTGAAGTAGAAAGTTATTACCGAAAGGGAAAAATTGTGGCTTCTCAGTTTAGAAAAAAATCCTTAAACTACAGAAGGGTTTATAGAATTATGAATGGTGTAATGCTAATAGACAGCTGTATATCACTCTCATAACACCACATCTTAGGTTACCCAATGAAACTGATTAGCAATAATATATTCTTATTTTTTATCGAGATAAGTGACCCAATTGGTTTAAAGTTAAGAGTTTGAAAGTTATCACTATTTGAAATATGAGAAATATAATTCTGCTGGACCTTTAGTTTTAGAATAATGTTAAAGAGACTTGCCTGTTTAAGACTAATTGGAATGTGTTTACTAATTTTGCAAAATAAATATAAATGTATTTAGCCCGCATTAGGAGATTCACATAAGCCAATTTTATCAGATTTCATTATTTTATAACATATATTAATTGTCTAGACTAAGGTAGATTGAGACAATTGCTTTAATCATACATTGTGCGATGCTGTTGGTAGGTTATATAGTCTTCTTTAGAAAAACAAGTTCTTCCTCACGTATGTATGTATGTATGTATGTATTTATTTATTTATTTATTTATTTATTTATTTATTTATTTATTTATTTATTTAAGGAACATATGCAGCTACCTATATATACCATGTTCCTGAGCAGCTCATAGCAACCAATAAAAACAACACAAAAATACATTGTATCCTTCCCATCAAGATGCCAAAACCACCCATATTGTTGACTTTAGTGGATAGGAATTACAACCTACTCCTAGCCTAATGTTTCAAGAAAGTGTTTAGGTGTTCATGGTCTTCTGTAAGATTAAAAGCATAGGGACCCCCAAAGTCTTAGGTGTGAAGCTATTTCAAAGGGCTAGGGTGGCTATAGACAAGCCATGCCTTCAAGGTCCCATTAGGTCCCACTTATTGCCACTTTGGAAGATAGTCACGATCAGGATACATTAGCATAAAGAACAATGTCTTGTGGTGGTCTCTGTAGACTGTTTTATGTTAGTGTTGCCATGTTTCATAATCTGATATTTCATAACAGAAATCTGCTATTTTTGTCTAATGATAAGTATAATTCTTAAGAGCACATTGATTATATGAAATAGCTCTCCCAGATTACCTTTGTATAAGTACAAAATGAAAGTAGGTTTGTCAAATTATTATCATCATCATTTTCATGGTCAATATGGCTATTCTAATACTTTATACAGAATGGCTACCCTGAACTCTAAGACAACTTGTCCTCAACCTTTCATCTGCCACTTCTGATCATAATTACCCAAAATTAGAACCATGTTTTGTGTGACTTTAAGGTGGGAAATACATAGGATGACCAATAAAATAGACTTACCATAGTTTAACAAATACCTACACAAAAATAAGTCTGCTCCAAAAATCCGGGAGAGGGGGACCAGAAAAATTGCTCATCCTATTAGACCATTTCTTTAAAACATTAAGGGAGTAATTCCTATCCACTAAAGCATTATCTTCTCTTTAACAACTGCAGAACACAAAGAAACTTAACCAGTACAATTCATCCTGAAATTGGGATACAGGAACTGGCTGTGGTTTGCTTACCCAGTTGTATTTAATAAACCACAAATGGTTGGGTTTGCACAATTACACTAAAGGCATTTTTATGTAGCATAGTGGTAAGGAACTCTTGGTGGATCAGACAATGGTCTCATGGAAGCAGGGTGAGATCTACCATGTTCAGGGATATTTTCCACATTTCTCTGGCCACCTGTCTTCTTCTTCCAGGACATAAATCTCTTCATTCCCACAGACTGTCTCTGGATTCACCATATCAATGGTCAATTATTTAGCACAATATTATATTTTAACATACTTGGGTGTGATATTTAGTTTTCTTGCTTCAAACATAAAAATACTTTAAGATTGCTCTGGCTGGAAGAATCTAGACAATAATGCTTAGTGATTATAAGCTGAATCTCTGATGAAGTTTTCTAGATTTTTCTCCTGCTGTCTTATTATCTTTAATTGAAACTATTTTTAATTAAGTAGTTGATTTTCTCATAGACTTGTTAATATTCACATGGAATCTACATGGTTTCATGAGGTCATCTTTTTCTTCAGCACCAATATTTTAAATTGATTGATTGAATGATAGTAGTTTTGGGCAGCTTCTAGAAGATGATATGCCTATAAAAGGAAATGAAATGCTTCTGGTGTATCGGTACTAAATCAGGAGCTTGGGAATCTGCCTTGTAGATAGAAACAAAAAAAAACCACCTTTTCCACATGTTGATCAAATTAAAAGCACAATGATATAAAATGAAATATTTAAAACTAATGGTAGAATACAAATAAAATGAATAAACAAACCTCATCACTTCAGAATTTGGTAAAGTAGATACTGTAGGCTTATGAAAGGACATTTAACATGATCTTCCAACCCTTTCTTAAAACCATACAGTTATTTTGTAATTCTTTCCAAGGAAATGAGGTTAGGCCTGTCCGTTAAACCAGCCTCAGCTGCACATCACGGGAGTCTGGTTGGTATTTCTGAATCATCTACTAGAGAACATTTATATTATAATAAAATAGGATTTATTTCTGAAATAATGTGAACTACATATATATATATATATATATATATATAAATCATCTCTTTTGGTTAATTTCCTTCCCATCTTAGCAGTGACCTTCAAAATTGGTTGATCAGCTCCCTATAATAAACTTATGGACTGGTTACATATATACATGAAAATTTACTACATATAAATCAACATTTAAATATCTTTCTGATGCTAATTTTCATCTATTAAGAAATTCTTGAATATTAGTTTAATAATAGCAACTTTTCACCACCAGTATTTGTACTTTTTCATCAGTATAAAGAATTAAACAGATACTGTAATCATAGTAAAAAATCTAAGTAATGATGTCGTTTCTGAGTTTTATAAACTCCTAGGATTTGAAATGGACACCTAACATCAGAACCATCATTAAAAAGGCACAACAAAAAATGTTCTTCCTACGTCAGCTCAGAAAGTTCAGACTGCCCCAAGAGCTGTTGATACAGTTTAATGGAGGAATTACTGTCATTTGTTCTTCAATAACTGTCTGGTTTGGTACAGCAACCAAACAGGAGAGGTATAGACTTCAACGGATAGTTAGGACTGCAGAAAAAAATCACCCTGCCTTCCATTGAGGACCTGTATACTGCACAGGTCAGAAAGAGGGCTGATAAAATATCTACAGACCCCTCACATCGTGGACATAACCTGCTTGAATTCCTCCCCTCAGGACGCTGCTCTAGGATATTGCATGTCAAAATAACTAGACACAAAGACAGCTTTTTCCCTCGTGCCATCATTCTGATGAGCACTTAATTCCCACAGTACTGTCTTATGTCTAAGGATATTTACCCATGTAGTATGGCCGTATTATTATTATCCTTCTCATCTTTTCTACTATCTTCTCCTATTGGTATCTTACGATTATATTACTTTGTTGTTTGTATGTACACTGAGAGTTTATGCACCGGACACAAATTTCTTGTGTGTCCAATCACACTTGGCCAATAAAGTATGAAGTATTCTATTCTAAAGTAATTTATTCATTGATAAAATTCTAGGGCAGCCTTTCCTAACATAGTCACATCTAGATATACTGTAGTTTACTGATTTTCTCACTTGGCTAGGAATTTTGAGAACTCAGAATAATACAGAATAACAGAGTTGGAAGGGACCTTGGAGACTTCCAATTCCAATTTATCTAATTGCAATTTAATTGGTGGCACCAAACAAGAAAAACAGGATTCAATAGATCCAAGCTGTAGGTACTAGAACTAATTATTTAGGGACAGGATTTGTTAGAAGATTTATACAAGACTGAGTTTTGTATCATAGTTCAAAGGTAGGTAAAGAGGTACCCAAAAACTTTTCCTACTATTACCAGGATCCCTGTTCATGGGATTTTATTTTTTTTATTTTTTAAAAAATGGCAAATAGTCATGGCAAAACAAAACATCATTTTTTACCATCACCGCGTTTCCAGACTCTGCGTAAGTCTGGTTAGATCAGGATTTGTCAGCCGTGGCAACTTCCAAATGTGCAGACAAACTAAAAATGGCAGGATTTGCAGCTGGTTGTTTATTTGAAATAAGGCTCACTTCTCTGGATAAAAGAAAGATAACTAGGAAGGTGAAAAATAACTTCAGGGGCTAGAAGAGATTGTGAGGAGAAACCTAACCAGTTTGGTATAGATTAAATGGATGTGTTGTGAATACGCAGCCTCTCTATTGCATCAATTTTGTGAAGGTGCCCATAATATACTTTCAAATGTGCTCAGAAAACCAAAATCTAGATCTACTTTCCCTGCTTCATGCATTTAAGAGGAACCTTAATCAATACTGTCATGTTCTGGCCCAGAGGTAGTTTATTATTCCAATGTATATAGAATTTTAAAGACTGGATCATAATTTAAGACCTTTCTCATAAGAAAAGAATATCTCACAGGTCCAAGATGTTTCCTCCTCGGCAAGAGGAACAATAAAAAATCCTTTTTTTAAAAAAAACCAAAAAGTGGAAAGTGTTAAATTTTAAAACAACATATGAACAGCAATACCTGTCATAGACAATTATTGTTATCAAGGAAGTTTCTTTTATGTGAGAAAGGTATAATGACTCTTCATGCCAGCATTGCAGGGGCATCAGAACTGAACTGAATCTGGGGAACAGTTCAGGAAGTTGGTGCAACAATTTGAGGCCAAAAACCACACTAACAAACATTTATTTTGTAATGGAAAAAAAGAAAGTAAAATCACAAAGATAACAGAGGAGAGCCAGAAACAAAATTGTTATTTCAACAGGAGACCTTCTGGATAGAATATATTCTTCAAATACTATGCCCTTTCATACCATGAATGGCAGATGGCACTTTGTTACTTATGGTAAAAGCTACCCATAAAGAGATATGGGTCAAGCTAACCTTTCCATTTCAGTTGCATTATTCTTTAAATGCAAACAGGAGCGGTTAAATAGGTCAGATATTTACTGGATAGGGAAAAAAGAATGCAAGCCTTTTCTTCCTGACAACTTCCTAATGAAAATCATTCCTCCTAGAAGAAAGCTGCCACAAAGAAGGGGGGAGGGTGTCAACCTATTTTCCAAAACACCTGAAGGCAAGACAAGCAATGGATGGAAACTAATCAAGGAGAGAACCAACTTAGAACTAAGGAGAAATTTCCTGACAGTTGGAACAATTAATCACTTGTCTCCAGAAGTTGTGGGTGTTCCGACACCGGAGGTTTTTAAGAAGAGATTGGACAACATTTGGACTAGAAGACCTCCAAGGTCCCTTCCAACTCTGTTATTCTGTTAATTTCTCATTATATTTGTTGTGAAAGGAAAATTCCAGCTATTTTAAGTATATAAGAAAACTTCTGTTGGATTAGACCAGGGGTAGGCAACCTTGGCTCTTTTATGACTCGTGGACTTCAACTCCCATGCTGGCTCAGGAATTCTGGGAGTTGAAGTCCACGAGTCATAAAAGAGCCAAGATTGCCTACCCCTGGATTAGACCAATATCCAGTTAATTAAATGTTCTTCAACAGTAGTCAGCTAGGTCTCTGGGAGTCTGTGGCAGACATATTGCTGTTTGGTTGTTTGCTGGTTTAATGTAATACTTCCTGATGAAATGAAGGCCAGTAATGCCATTATTATTCTAGGCTGGAAATTAACGGTGCAAATCATGTCACTGGTTGCCTATTGGCGTATGTATTGGAAATATTCATAAATAGGGATATATTAAAAAATTGTCTACCAGGCCAATGATCTTTCAAGAAGCTCACTGAAGAGTTTAGTTTGTTAGATTAATTTCTAGGATCTTTGCCTCCTATACAGTACTGAGAACATAGCATATAAAACATGACATAGTTATGTTAGCTCCACGTCATATTTTCAAATAAGCACAATAGACCCAGTGCCTACAAACATTTCAAGGGCCTGTGAAAAAATTTTATATTATAAAAATGTGAAAGATAACAGTAAAATAAAAAATGTATCTACTAAAATTAAATACGTTTAAGATATTATTAGTGCTTTATTATGAATAAATGTACTTAGTGAAGAATACGGAGAATCTACCTATCTGGCAAGAAAATCATGAGTGGGCAGGGCCTTTGCTGTTGTGGCCCCCATTTTGTGGATTGCTTTACAACCAGAAGTTGCCTTTTGCTTTCTAATATTTTGTAAAGCAAAAAGTTCTGTTTTTTCCAATAGAGTTAAATAATTTGTAACATGCATCTTAGAAAGTGGTTCATTTTTATCATTATGGTGCTAAGTTCTTTTCTACTTGTCTTTATTTGTATTATTATTATTATTACCCTATTTTAAATCAGAATCTACCAATTGGAAAGGGCTACAAAAATTACAGAGAAAGAAACAAATATTCTGATCTTTGATAAATTACAATATTTTTAACAATGCAAAGTACAGTATTATTATTTTGCACAATATACTGTTTTGCCCTTTTTTTCTCAAATGATATCTCCATACCAGGATGACCCGTTTTTGAAAGCAAAGGATTTGCTGAGTGCGCTAGACCAGAGGTCCCCAATCTTTTGAGCACCAGGGACCGGTTCCGTGGAGAGAGATTTTTCTGCGGATTGGAGGGGGCGTGGCTTCATGTACTGCCTGCATCCCACAGATGGGGCTTTGCTTGTTTGTGCGGACCGGTTTCTGGCATGCCGCGGCCCGGTGCCAGTCCACGGTTTGGGGGTTGGGGACCCCTGCGCTAGACAAGCAGACTTGTGACACACTGGACCTCTGAATTAGCTACTACTCATTTCAGAAGTATTATGTCCCAATAATCCAAATGTTCAGAATATGCAAACTGCAACTTCACATTTTCTGCAGATCCAACAGCAAATAGAACTTCAATATCATTAGCTTGAGCTACATTGTCCTATTGCTTTGCTTTCTCTGATTACATGATGCTGTTCAAAGAGAAAATATATATCTTTCTCCAGTATACTTCCTGATAGTACACTTTTAGTTTTGGCATTAAAAGCTTCTATCTGGATGAGCCCATATAATCCACAACAACTGACCACAAAGCCATTAAAAGAAAGCAGCAAGCAACTTAAAGACCCCTTTCCAATTTCCATTTCTTTGATTCTTTCAGAAGCAAATGACTTTTTCTTCCAACATAACATAAACACCAACAGAAAACTAGGCAACACCTTGAAGAAAAATAAGTTGCAATATGTAATAAATATAAGAAAACAGTCTGGTTCTGAAGATGCAATCTTTTGGAAAACTCTATTTTTATCCTTAGGCCATACTGATTTCCAGGCCATTTTTGAAGTGGTCCAAAAGCTTTCAAGAAATAAATCATCTAGAATAGGAAGGGGATCTCAGTGTTGCAAACTATTTTAGGGAAGTTTGTAGAATACTGAGTTGGCATGGTCTGGAAAGAAAATCGACTCTTTCATCTCCAGAATTAGGTATTTTAGAAATCTCTTCTATATATTTAGACTGAAATCCATACTATATAATTTGACTGGCACTGATTATTTTCACAGTAAATCCCTATCAACAGTTTATGATGGCTTTTCCTATGTGGAGTATTCATATTGTGTTGGAGTAGAACTCTTTCATCTGTCAAGCTAATGGTAAAAAGGACTCTAGGCTATTTTGGAATTTGGTCCATATGCTCAGTAAAAATCAGCACATCATAGCATCATGGAAGAACTGAAAGGTATCTTGGAAAGCATCTAATCCATCCCTCTGAGCAGTAGAATTCTTTCTTAACAGCATCCTGACAGATGGCAATCAGCTTCTGATTATTTTGTGTCCTGTCTTTTGGAACAACTTTGAAGATTTCTGCCCCGTTTTCTTACGCAAAAAGCCTTCAAATATTTGGAAGAAATCTATTGTGTACTTTCAACACTCTCCCCTTCTTCAGGCTAAGCATACTTGACACCTTCAACTATTCCTCAGAGGTTTTTCCTTTCAGATCACTTATCAGTTTAGTTGCTCTCCAAAATGAAAAGGGACCCAAAAACTTACTGGAAATGGTTTCAGTTTCTATGGCTTCCACTGATCTTTTAAGGGTTTAAAAAAATGCCTCAATGTTTTCAGATTAAGGGCATTGTCTGAAAACCAGTTTTTCTATCTTCCATTCCTTCTGATTCCAGTATAAAATAATCTGAGATCAATGAGGTTGTTTTGACTGTAGATTTGTTCTCCATCTTCCATTTTTCAATTCTTCTCATTTCTGTGGTAGCTTAGTAAATGGAACAGGGAGAAGGTGGATACAAAGTAATTAGCAATAGACCAGCTGGAATTATCTGGTTCTGTCTGCATGTGCATTTGTTCATGGCCTATCAATTTCAGAGAGAGACACTGCCTTGAAATGGAAGTTCCCTGATGAAACTGAACTTTATGCAGAATTTAATGCAGGCCCTGGTTCCAATATTGTTTAATCAACAAGGGTCTCATCTCCACCAAAACACCAACTCAGGTATTTTGGATTTATTTCTATTCATCAGAAGCCTTGGTGCATAATTAAGATCATCATCTAAGCAATGTATTTGACAGCAAGTCTACAAAAATATCTGAACTACTAAAAGAGATGCCATCACCTAACACATCATAGTCTCTCAGGTGCTTCATAATGCCTCTTCTTGAAGTCCCAGCTTGGCAGGTATACATAGTCCACAATGCATGGTCTGTGGATTGCATTTCATTTCTTTGATAATAAGATTTACAGGTCAAGTAAGATGTCTAACACTGAATTTTGAATGAACTACAGAAACAAAATAAAACCCACTTCCAACTATAATCAGAAGTTTAAAAAAATCTTACAATTCCTTTCTGTGAAAGTAGAAGTGCATTGTAATGGAAGATAAACTATATTTTAAGAATATATGTGTATTAAAATAATATATATATATATATATATTGGCACAAAAGATAACTTTTGAGAGCAGTTAACAGAATTTCATTTTTAATCTGTGTCAGTGTGCCCACAGTAAAAAAATGACAATAAAGGTTATCTTATCTTATCTAAATAATATCTGAGTTGTATCGAAGCCCAGTTCTGTTTCCAGATTAATGTGATGTGAAAGTGATCTCAGATAAGATCTTTTGATTTCAATGGGGATATCTTAAGTTGTCTTCATAGGATTGTAGTGATATGGACATATTAGATATTTTTTCCTCCTCTATGTATATTCAATTTGGCCTTTTAAATTACTTTAGGATGGATTTTGTTTGTTTATATATTTTAAAATGTGATAGTAAGAAAACCCCACTTGGAGCAATAGAAGGGGATTATTCTACAGTATTTCTTTGGCATAACATTTCTAAGGATTTGGTGAAAACATAAACAAAGAACAGGACGTTCCATGACTATTGTTGACTACATACAGGGGAAACTCTTTTTTGCTTGTTTATTTCTATCTGCCCATCCACAAATGCAAATATATTATATGTCTATCCAGAACTGTGGAATGGGGAGGGTCTCTTTCCAATACACAATCCTTATATGTCCATTTAGCAAAGGCAAAAGAAATTAATTAAATTAATATGTCACCCATCTCACTATCCAAAGTGAGTCCAAATTATACAGAGCTTTCTCTTCAGTTGTAAACTGTCCAAATGTCTGACAAAATCTTCTGTAGCTTGGTGTGAAGGCTTTTAAATGCAAAAAAAGACAAGACTCCTTATCTCCAGAGTCACATATTCAATCTGATTCTGGAAGCATCAGGCTTCCAATAACTCATAAAAATTATTTGTAGAGCCTCCACTACTGCTCTTGCTGCAACTATGTTCCTTGGAAGTGCTAATGACTGTCTGCAAGGTCTTTATAAAGATTGCCAGGGTCAATGGAAGTAGTAGAAGTAAAGTGTAGACCATGATTCAAGGAAGAATCTAATTGATACTACAGATTTCCCAGAGATGAATCATTCAATCCATTTGGTGGTTTAGTTTTTTTTCCACCAGAGTGCTTATTGCTTTCAGACAGCTGTGAATGCTAAAAACACAGGTCATATTCAGTGAGATATTTAAGCTTCATGGCAGTAAACAAGTCACAGAAAGCAAGCAACATCCCATTCAGAGCTCACACAAGGAAAGGTTTTCCTGGACCATATTTCTGGATACATTATGATACTATCATCCAACAACAGTGGATACTGCTTTGTAATGCATCTGCTGCTGCCAAAGTTTAAGCAGAACTACCTCAGATTGTTGAGAATTAGTCTATCTCAGAGGAGATGTTACCAGCATACATGGATTTCTCTTTCAAAAACCTGAGAGGGAATGAGGAGTATCTGTTGAATTTATCCAGGCATTTCCCACCCTCTTAGCCCAGTAAATGGACAATGGTGATTACAGCCACTTCTGTCATCTTTGAAAGGACTT
The DNA here is from genome assembly GCA_023970755.1 of Azemiops feae. Classification (NCBI taxonomy): domain Eukaryota; kingdom Metazoa; phylum Chordata; class Lepidosauria; order Squamata; family Viperidae; genus Azemiops; species Azemiops feae. The sequence continues at coordinate 4,852,836 of JALGBA010004098.1, read as the reverse complement.
TTCCTAAATGACCTTACCCAAATGAATTCACATCCTTTCCAGATCAGAGCTGCTCATTTAAGTTCATGATTTATTCACAGCTGCTGTCTGCTTGTAGCACCCAGCTTCTCCTTTCTATCCTGAACAGAACCTTTGAGGCATTTTAAGTGGCTTATATAAGCCATGATCAGTGCTTCAGGCTACTACTTTGACATGTTAAATACAGTGGAAGTGACTGCAGCCCAAGCAACTTCATTAGCTTTCTATGTGAATTTCGGCAACAACTGGTATACTAGCACTATTCGTACTAATTAGAATTTAGAGGGAATAATTTAGAGACTTGAAATGAAACCCCAGAAATCTCCAAAAGCAGAGATGAACAAATTGCATTGGGTAGCCTGGAAATAAGACAGTCAGTTTCTCCCAAAGTTAAGGAACAGCTCTGCATATTTGAGCCAATCGTAATTTGATCTGTTCCACTTATAAGAGCTACTGGCTTTGCAAACTCTTGGTGGAGGGAAAGACATTTTTCCTCTCTCGTTTTCCACTGGCTTGATGCCAAGTTAGAGGAGCTTCAGTGCTCTCTGGGAAATGTTGTTTTCTCAAGAACCATCACTGTGCATCTGAGGTGGACATTATGAGCCATTAGAAGTCACTCTCCAAATAAAGGACTGTAGATTTCAAAGGAATTTCTAGCCAGTACTGATTAAATGCGACACTGTCGGGGCTGGTAAGGAATTAATGCAGAAGTGAACAGTTGTTGTCCAGCTACTGGTTTCTCAGAGAAGAGTCTCCATCTGTTCAGGCAGGGAGATATAAAAGTAGGTATCATATTTAGGTTTTAAAAAGAGGGCATTCCAGACAAAGTTTTTTTTTTTAAAAAATAATGTACCATTCATAGTTGCCACACAAACATACTTTATGTATTTTTGCTCCTCTTTAGCCCTGCACACATTCTGTGCCTTAGGTCTGAAAAGACAGATTCAACAAAACAGGACATTAGTAACCTGTGTACTAGCATAATGTTTGTCTTAAAAATTAAGCCATACATTTCTAAGGACGTGCAGTATATGGTTCATTGAATCAGTTATAGTTTCTCTGGTTGCTTCCACCACAAGAGCTGAGTGAGCCTGAAGCAATTGGGAGCACTTTGGGAACGGTCATCCTTTCAGCCCAAACCAGACAATACATTCCAATAATAAGTGAAAACTACTGGGGCTGAAGTAGTGTTTCAAACTAAAACCATTTTTTTATGCATACAGTACACATAACATTTCTGTGGGGGGGGCGGAATCAATCTTTTACAAAGCACTGTTTATGAAAATAAATCCCTCTGGGTAGGAAGACAAAGATCCAAAGAGTACATTTATGAGAGCAAAGAGGCAATTGGAGTAGGAGGCCTTTGACTGAGGAGATTCCTGATGATGAGATCAGGAATCCATTAGCCAGAAGGTCTTTCCCCTCCTTTGCAGCATTGTCCCAGGTAGATCAGCAGCTGTTGCCACCCTCTGCCTTCCATTGAGCTTTTCTTTCTCCCTCTTACCTTCCAGCTAACCAGATTCACACTGACGCTCCCTTGAACCATTCCACGTAGACGGACAAGATGTACAACATTACCCCTGTTTTCTTCTCAGCATTCTTTGCTGAGATATGCAGACTTTCATTTGCCATTGGATGTTGTTTATTTTTTGTATATTTGTTTATATTTTGTTTATTTATAAAATTTATAGGCTGCCATCTTACCTCAACGTAACTCAGTTACCTCAACTATGTTTGATATAATTAGGTCCAGCTAGACTGCAAATTAGAAGAAAAGACATGATGGGACGAAGAGTTGTCATGGTGTTGGCCCCCCTCATTACCTTTCAGTAACTATTATTGCTTATTTCTTATCAATAAAGTAATCTTATAAGCCAACTGCTTACTCCCCCCTGCCTTTTCCTTTCTTTTAGAATGGGAGGGGAGGAGGAAGGAAGGAAGGAAGGAAGGAAGGAAGGAAGGAAGGAAGGAAGGAAGGAAGGAAGGAAGGAAGGAAGGAAGGAAGGAAGGAAGGAAGGAAGCCAAAGACCTACATTGGCTGAACTAGCAAGGGGCATATAACTAACAAGAGAAGGTGGCAAAGGTTACCTGACAGACTGTGAAGGAAGAAGAGAATGAGAAGTGGTTATGTCTGCATGCTGTAGCAGACATTCTTAGATATATAAAAATCCTGTCCAGCCAGAGCTTTAAGACTCAAAAAAGGAAGAACAAATATATGATAACCTTAGGGAAAGGACATCGCTCAGATTACTGCTGTGCATATTAAGAATGGGCTACATGCTGATATTTTACAAGAAGAGAAATTTGAGTTTGTCTCTTCAGGCAAGACAAGTAATTGCAAGCACAGGTCACTTACATCCACAAAAAGATGGCACCATAATGGGCCAAAGCCCCATGTCTCCCCTGGCAATTTTTATTTGGAATATAGCTGGATTACTTTATATGGCTGAATCCTAGACCAGCTTTCCTACTCCATGAGTAGGAATAAAGTAAACAGGTGGACTTCTTTGCAGCAAAAGAAAAACTATTGCTGGATAGGTAACCAAATTTCCACCATGGGAAATATGGAAAATACGAAAAAATATGGAATAACCTTTGCCTGTAGCCATTCAAGTTACCATTCAACTTACAACCTCCCAGTGTGTGCTAGCGTTTTAATTATTAAGCTATTTTAAAATTTTATTTGTAAAATCTCTATGTAGAATTTCAGGGCTAAAAAAGATCTCCTAAAACAATCTGCAGTTCTTCTCCTAATACAAAATCTTGTATTAAAATTCTAATCTGTAGAACCACATCTAGTCCATGCCTTTGGAATGGCCACGTGCTGTTCACCTACTTTTTGTACAGAATGCAGGTATCAGTGACAAATATTTCATTCCTGATCCATACTTTTGTATTCATATGTCTTTTCCTCCATATTTCTTTAGACCTGAGATGTAGCTATCATTTTTACAGTCAAAACAACTTCAGCCCCTTATCCAGTGTAGGCAGGCAGGCGCAATACTAGGGAGGTTTCTCAGACTTTGAAGAGGCTTTAGCTATCTATTTATTTAAGTAATATTTTGTAATAATGATGATCAGCTACAACTTTTTAAAGAAGAATAAAACAATTAAAGCCACCCATTTTGCAACCAAGCATTCCCTGGTAAATGAGAGGTCACAGATAAGGTTGTTTTTCTCTTGTATCATACCTTGTATTTCAAGGCAAAATGGCATTATTTCAATGCAAAACACTAATAATCAACCAAAACAAAACCAAGAATAAAAACCATCCTGTTGTCCTCGTTCTCATGTTGGGTTCAGAAATGAACAATGAAACAATTCAGAGAGGGCAGAAAGTTCTGTAGCTTTTCACCAGCATCTGGACTATCTCCCAGAGAGAAACCCAGTGGACACGATACTGCTATAAAATTCTAACAACAATATTGTTATTAAAGATTTGAGGACTATTCCAGAGAGCTAAACTGCCATCTATGTATATCTTTTAACAGAATTATGAATCTTGGAGGGACAGTAGTAATATTGGAGCAGAATTAAATTTTGAAGAATTCTTTAAAATATTCAGTTATTTTCCATGATTGATATTTTATTTTGGAATGTCAAGCCTAACTGAAATGAAGAGCCAAGAAATATGGCCAGCCACAAATGCTTGAGGATCAGTTTTTAAATAGTGGAGAAAACAATTCCTGTCTGCTTCATGACTACATGAAAGGACTACTGTACGTTAAAACAAATCCATCTTTGCTAATTTTTAAAAAGACTTTCTTTTGATTTGAAGTATAGTTTCTGGAGGCACCTATCAACCTCATGTTTTAATGTCTTATTTTCAGGGGACAAAGGGGAACATTGGTCTTTGTTTTTCATATGTGACAATAAACTCTTCTTTACACAGCCCTCTGAAGACCTGGTATCTTATGAATCAGACCTCTACAGACAGTCTCATGATAGTTACCAGTATCTCAACAGTGAGGCAGACAGTCATGGTGGTAAGTAAATCACCAAAAATCTGGGAATACCAGAGGAATAGATTTATGATCGTTCAAGAAGGATGATGAATGAGTACATCTTTTAACTACATTTTTTGCAACAATACTTAAAGTCAATAGCTTTAGAGCACTTTGGCCTAGCATGATGTAAACACTACTTTTCTGAAACTATTAGTGGATACAACAGCATCTCAAAGATCATAGCAAGATTGAAAGTCCTGTTAATAATAACTATTTTCATTATACCGGCCAAATTTGGGTCCTGGATTCTTCCAGAGGTGGCAGTAATAAATAAGTACTTCCCAGTTAAGCACAAATAATACCAAATCACTCTTCGAGATTTTGCACAGTATTTTCTGATACTGTGATAGACAGGATAGGAATATCTGCAGCAGCAACATAGGTGGAATTGAGAACGTAGTTCAGAGGCCAGGCTCTGCATGTTTGACTGTAAGATCAAGAGCCAAATTTCTAGCCAGGCTGGTTCATATATGCCTTGGCTGACCATGTTGGAAGTAAACATTCTGTGCAAGTATCTTTGGAGGTAACAGAATTGGAGAAAGCAGACTAAAGATGTTCCCCATGACTGGGAACCAAGGAGATGGGCACAACAAGAAATGTGAAGCAGGCCCAGCGGACATACAGTTAAATTGCCAAAATACTTTACAGAACCTCGTGAAGAATAATATTGAATTCATCAGCAAACAAGAAATAATAATTAAAAGGCAAAGGTTATCTAATGCTTACATTTTTATAGTCCCTGTTGTGTTGAAAATTAGATTAGCACTGGCCCTATTTAACAGAAAGGAATTGGACTGAAAATCATGGGTTGTTTTTCCATTCCAGCTGATTTAGAAATAACTGCTCCAACTGTAAGGAAATTACAGTTTTCTTGACCTGGTTATTTACTGAATCAACCATAATCGGCTGAGTTCAGTTGCTAAGCTGTAAACTGTAGTTTATAAGGGATAGTGACTGAGTTGCAACATGTTAAACTGAAATCAAGGAAAAGCATGTTGTGCTTAGCACAATATATGATTGCAGGTAATGCCTTACTTGTTTTGGTCTTATGTATCTGACATTAGATATATTTGACTTTAAACTATCACCCTGGAATGTTCTGGATATATGTTCATTCACTTTTGTAAAGAAAGTGAAAGTATTTATTTACATAAGCAACCTTTCCTAACCCCAGTCACAACAAAATGACAAAATGTGTGTCATAATGAAAAAATGCAAGTTTCGCCCTGTCCAAATTATGTGACACTGTCACATGCAAGTATATAAGGGGTGGAGTTTTTATTGCAAGATCATGTTTTTTTGTCACTTCCCCCTCTTACCTCTCATGGCAGGCACTTATATTTATTTAAAATATTTACACTTCATCATAGTGCATAACTTTCAGAAGAAACTTCTTCCTCTAATTGGTCTTATCTCCATCCTCACAACATATATAATAATCTGTTTGTATGTGTAAATGAGACACTTGAATTAGACTAAAAAAATAAAATTTTAATTTTCTGGTCAGTATGGAAGAACTCGATATCTCTATATAAAAAGGTGAGAGAAGTGACACAGGAATCTGTACTTCTCTAAGGAACTCCATTTCCTTTGTACTTCATCCTTTCCTTACAAATGAATCTCTCCTCTTCTCTATTGTCAGCATGAAATGCTGGCAAACTATTACAGAGATAAAAATGAGGATTGCAAGTGATATCCAATACAAGTCAGACACACAGAGGGGAAAAGGGGCAGTGGAAAAAAATTATGTCTTAGTAATCTTGGTAATCTGCATCTACATGGAGGGAAGTGTGTAGTGGGGTGCCCCAAGGCTCTGTTCTAGGCCCAGTGCTCTTCAACAACTTCATCAATGATTTGGACGACGGGATAGATGGGGAACTCATCAAATTTGCAGACGACACCAAGCTGGCAGGAATAGCCAACACTCCAGAAGATAGGCTTAAGATACAGGAGGATCTGGACAGACTTGAACACTGGGCGCTAACAAAATGAAATTCAATGGTGAAAAAAGTAAGGTTCTACATTTAGGCAAGAAAAACCAAATGCACAGGTATAGTATAGGTGGTACCTTGCTCAATAGTAGCAACTGTGAGAGGGATGGTGGACAATCACTTAGATATGAGCCAGCAGTGTGCTGCAGCTGCCAAAAAAGCCAACAGTGTTAGGCTGCATTAACAGAGGGATAGAATCAAGATCACATGAAGTATTAATACCACATTACAATGCCTGGGAAGGCCACATTTGGAATACTGCATCCAGTTTTGGTCACCACGATGCAAAAAAGATGTTGAGACTCTAGAAAGAGTACAGAGAAGAGCAACAAAGATGATTAGAGGACTGGAGGCTAAAACATATAAGGAACGGTTGCTGGAATTGGGTATGTCTAGTTTAATGAAGAGAAGGACGAGGGGTGACATGATAGCAGTGTTCCAATATCTCAGGGGCTGCCACAAAGAAGAGGGAGTCAAGCTATTCTCCAAAGCGCCTGAAGGCAGGACAAGAAGCAACGGATGGAAACTAATCAAGGAGAGAAGCAACCTAAAACTAAGGAGAAACTTCCTGACAGTTAGAACAATTAACCAGTGGAACAACTTGCCTCCAGAAGCGGTGAATGGTCCAACACTGGAAGTTTTTAAGAAGAGATTGGACAGCCATTTGTCTGAAATGGTATAGGGTTTCCTACCTGAGCAGAGGGTTGGACTAGATGACCTCCAAGGTCCCTTCCAACTTATTATTATTATTATTATTATTATTATTATTATTATTATTATTATTATTATTATTATTATTATTATTATTATTATTATTATTATTATTATTATTATTATTATTATTATTATTATTATTCATCCTTATATTAATGTGCTATAACGTAGAATAAATATAAAAATGATAGATGAACTATGTTCACAACCTAGCAGTTATATGTGAGTCAAAGGTAACTATTATTATCTATTAGTAACACATCAAGAAAAAATAAAGCCCTTTATGGCAGGAACACTTCTCTACAGCATTGGTGAAAAAAAGTGAGACCATTATTTCACTCTTTACTTTAGCAACGAATTTGAGCAAACTCAGCCTTGTCTCTTCCCTTTAACATTTTCATGCCATTAAAGCAAGCATTCTCCTTGTCTCCATACCAAACCATTCTCTCACATCCTCTTTCACTTCTCATGACAGTTTTCAAAATGACTCCCACATGAAAAAAGCCACATGCCTCCTAATGATTTTTTAAAAATGTTTTTTATCCTTTCCAGAAATCTAATGGATCACACCAAAGACTACCTTGTTCAGTTTGCGGTCCCTTATAGAGGCCATCAGATGCCTTCTGAAGCTCATAAGCAAGACAGTGACAAAAGAACACACTCTCACTCATGTCCCCAGCAATTGGAACAAGAGTTAGGCTACTTTGCAGGCCAGACATTCATTCGTGTAATTTAATTTATAGCCCCCAAAGTCCCAAATTTTTATACATATAGTTTTTATATTTATATTTATTTCTTCCATTCAATCACATCTGATTCTTGGAGATTGCCTGGCCAAGTCTCTGCAAGTCTCTTCTGGGCAAGGTTTTTCAGGAGTAGTTTGCCATTGCTGCCTTCATAGGGCTGAGAGAAAATGACTGGCCCAAGGCTTTGGCCTAAAGCAGCACTAGAACTTGCAGTGTCCCAATTTCTAGCCAGGTGCCTTAACCATTAAGCCAAACTGGCTCTAACATTTACGCATACACACAAATGAACAAACGCACCAGAGCCTGAAGGAAGAATTAGAGAGGATGTGGAAAGTAAAAGTCCCAGTGGTGGTAGGAGCACCTGAGACTGTGATTCCTAAATTGGGAGAGTGGCTCCAAGAGAACCCAAGAACAACATCAGAACTCTCCACCCAGAAGAGTGCAGTGTTAGGAACAGCTAAGATAATGCACAAAAACCTTGGATTCCCAGCCCAAGATACATCCCACCCACTGGAGTGAGAAGGAAGGATTTTTTAAAATAAAAACATAGAAAAGATACAGCTGACTGGAAGAGCAAAGCATTCAAAATAAGACCAAAACAAAACAAGCAAAAGGGTTCCATAATCACAAAGCCTGGAAGTTCAATATACAGCCATCTGAACAACCTGTTATTAGTAGTTTTATTCTTCATGTTCTTAGGGATAGAAGAAAGGAACAAAAGAAATCTAAATCTCAGCTCCACCAGCTAAATAGGAAGACTAGAACAGACAATATGTGAATCTTGGTAATGTGAATCTTTGCTACCTGAAAGAATATTGAGTTACATGAACCCAAGTCTGAATTAAGCATTGTCATAATAACACATATCCTTCTAAGGATAACCATAGGGTAACATTGCTGTTAAGGCCCCCATGAAGCCATATTAGAAGTCATATAAGAATGTTGAGCTGGGGACTGAAAGGAAACCATATAGAGCCCCAAACTTTATAATAATGCAGCACCACAGTAGCTTTAACAGACAATAAAACATTTGGTAACCAATGTTTTCCAGCTTGTCTTGATCATCAGTCTTTCTTCATTAATGATTTACACTTTTCCTGGCAACCCCAGTTTCACCTCATTCCCATGACATTGGCCATTTCTCATCTCCAGACTGTGATGCAGACAGTCTTATCTCACTTTTTTTAGTACCATAGAGCACCAAATGGCCACAGCACACATAGCAAAGGAGAGTGAAGAGAAATAAGATCACAATGCTGGCTCACAACAGCTCCTTGTGTCATTACAGGAATGACAGTAAGAAAAGAAGAGAAAGATAGAGTGCTTTTCTGGGAGATGTTTCAATATAAAATATTCACAACTACAAAAAATGCATTAGAGTAAACTCAATAAAATATCCCTGTAAAGTTAAATGGTGATTTTATAATGAGAGAGGAAAGGAACTTAGCTCCACAGCATGATTTTTGTTCAAACCACAAAGCAGAAAAATAAAATGTTAAAAACACAAAGCTGGAGAAAATTTAGACATTTGTCTTGCACTAGAAAGACATTACATAAGTCCCCAGACTTTTTGAGGGCAAATATTCAATACTTTGAGAAGGACATTTGCAGAAAAGCCCTTCATCTGTACAGTCATTTGTGGACATCACTTATCAGGAACACTGGGTGAAGGACCTTGGATGTCTATTTCAGATCATCATAGATACATCTGGGGAACAGGTGATTCATCAACAGAAGAACATCAAGTACCAAGATGTCAAGTTAGGAATAGTTTTAAAGGTCAAAAAGAAGCAGTTTAAAATGGATTCAGAAAAGGGTCAGGTGAGAGAGTAATGGCCTGGTCTTCCTTCTAAATAAAATTCTACACTGATGTTTTTGCCTAATTTTCAAATTATCAGTGGATTGCCATCATCCAAAGAGATAGTTAACAGGGCATTAAAATGGAAGCTAAGAAACAGCATAACTAGGTTACAAATCTTATATTGTAAAGGCCACCTTACTCCTCAGTGACAAAGAGAAAATATCCAGATTATAAGTCTACTTTTTTAGAAAGAATGCTGCTGCAGCAAAATAGAGGAAGAGAGATGAATCACCAGTTAACAGTATTTACTTCTTGTGTGAACGATTTCAGCTTTGGTATATTGATTCAGACATTTTTAACACCTCCATTTCTCAAAGGTTTCAAATTTTGCAAGTTTACCACATTTCATGTGGTCTCAAATTCGGATCATCAGAATCCCATACAAGTTGACAGTCTTCTCAGGTTTGAGGCAATTTTTGTTTCCATCTTTTGGGAGGGTTCCTAGAACAACACATGATCGCTGAAAAGTTTTCCATTTTTGATACCAAGTATCACATTTTATTAGGAATAGGACTGAAGTCTGTGGGGATTCTAAAACACACAGGCCAGAAATTTAAGCAGCTGTCTGGATGTGACTGGGATAACCAAACAGCTGTGTTGCCCCATTCTATCTTGGAAAATTGAGTGCAAACTTAGAACTGGCTATTAAATTTCTTGGCACAGAGAAAACCATTGTTTGTTTGATTATTTGTTTTTGTTTCTCAACCTACTGATAAAAATTGTGTCTTATAAACAGAACTTTTAATTCATTCAGAGACAATTATCAACTATTGTATATCATAAAAAACTGGAGTGTGTTTTAATTTTCATGTAGCTCCTGAAATCATAAGTAACTTATCAACACAACCAGCCAGATTGTGAGTCTTGTACTAATGACATTTTTGCATGGCATCCATTTCCCATGAAGCTGTTTGGGATAATGCTATACCAAATTATAATAATAAGCCAGATGTCGATGCATACAAATGGCCAGAGTGTAGATTGTTTAAAATGCTATCACTGTGCAGCGATAGTTATTCTAGTTTGTTTCAGGATTATATGCCACTCACATACCAAGTTGGCACAGCTGTGCTATAAGGAAATAATTCTAAGCACTGCACATAGCTGCCATGTGGAGTTATTACTGTAGATGCTATGCTTATCATTCACCATCGGACTCAGACATCCATTTCTCCTCATTCTCAAAATTGCTCTTTCTTCCTCTGGATCCAGGCAGTTTCTCACTCATTTCCTCCAGCTTTTTGGATTAGGCAAAGAGTAGCAATGACTCCCCAGGCATGGAATTCTCACCCCAACGCCTCCCCTCCAACCAAGGATGGTGCTACTAAAGACATCATAATAAACTACAAACAATGAACTACCCAAGTGGAACTTGTTGAATGTCCTGTTGAATTCTGATATTAGAACATAATTCAAATTCCATATATTCCACATGGAATCTAATCTTGATATGGACTGAATATGAACTTGGTAGATTTAGCAATCCTCTTTCTGTTGTGCAGATATGAACAGCCATGGGTTTTTTTTCTTCTTAATTCTGTATTACCAGGTGAACTGCTTTTAACTCCATCAGACCACTACTGGGAATATCATCCCCATCATCTGCACACTGAATTTGAGAGCTTTGGAGACAATCATTTTGCAGAGCTGCAAAGTGTACAGCCACCACAGCTCCAGCAACTCTACCGGCACATGGAGATAGAACAGATGCATGTTCTTGACTCTGGGATTCCTGTCACACATCTTGGACTCAACCACAACCACCAGGTATAAATCTGAGCCCAGATAATCCAAATGTAGATATTTTTCTAGACCCCAAAGATAATGTAATAGCAAACTATAAGGGGAGTAGGCTCTGAACAACAACGTTAGAAAATTAGATAACTCAGTAGGCAAGGATTATTCCTATTTTATAACATTTAGTTTAATAAAACTAGGACAAATTAATACCACCACAAAGAGAATTTTAAGAGAACAAGAAACTAAGCATTATACATAGGATTATATCACTTTTGTTTAATATTTTTAAAAAGCAGATACACCTTTTCCAGGCTGTTAACAGAAAGGCTAAATTATCCATGCAGTTAAACACATCATTTGAAGTTATATTATTATCAGTTTAGGACTTTTTGTTGTTATTTTTTTTTACCAGAAATAGCAGGTGGAACCAACAGAGTGAGACCCAGGGAACAATTTATTTTTAATGTGCTATTCTCTGCCAGGGTTGCAGTAAAAATACTCTCCTGAAGTTGCTACCAGCCCAAGGAGGGACATTCTCAGTAACCATGAATGAAAGAGAGGAACAGAGCTGCTAATTCTTTGTCTTCTTCCCTTCTTTGCAATGTAAAGGAGTTGGAATTGGGCAGCCAATACATTTAAAATATTACCATCCCCATCATCATACATCCACCCAAACATTTTTCCATGTAGGAGGGAACAGAAAGCACCCATATTTTTTTTCTTCATTCCTGCTCTTGTGTTGCCTGTGTAGGGAAGCACCACTGATGGTGACTCTTAGTGGCCACTGTTGGGTGTATCCAAGCAGCTGTAGCCACTCACTGTAGTTAATATATTTCTTGTTCACTTTAGAAAATGCTCACTCTCCAACAAATAGCATTAATATCACAAATTCAGCACTTGGAATAGTAGAATAGAGGGAAAACATTAATTCCTAGACAATCTGAATGGTAAGGTTTGTTCAAATATGCTGAGAATAGGCAGAAGCAATTTTTCTGGTTTAATATTAGAAAAATAGTAAAGGTGGTTTCTTAGCAGAATCCCAAACTAGGCATACCGTATCTGGGCTGCAAACCTCTGAATGATCATTGTATGGCACCAAAAGGCCATAGGATATTTTAAACTGGATTTCTCCTCGAGGTGAATTGCCTCCCAAGTACCTTTTCTCTCAACCCCAAGTAGACTGAGGGCATGGTGTTCCACACTTAAAACTACACTTTAAAAAAATAAATTAGTAAGAACGGAATGGAGTTTTTAAATATATATTCCATCATCTATTTAAATTGAGATTTACCATGTCATCTCTTTCCTTCTCATTCTTCCCCAAAGTGTAACAGTTTAATACTAGGGACAGTTAATTCTCCATGCAAAACTCATGGAGACATCTCACTAGCATAAATGAAAACGTTTCACTTCCCCCCAATATCTTCCAGCATGTCACCACTGGAGGAGCTTCCAAACTGTTACTGAATTTCCACTGTGGTAAAAATGTGTCTCAGACACTCCTCTCTGGATGCCTTAAATAAAAGTCTTGCTTTCCCTGGGTCTTCTTTAGCTGTTTCATGTGATGGACATTTGCTCTGGATTTAGTTTTAAATTAAACGTTGGTGGCCAATCTAACGCCTCCGTTTAAGCTGCAGTTTAACTATAAAGCGCTCAAGGTGACTCTGTGGTTAAGGTCAGTAGTTTTACCCTTGAAGAGCTAGCAGGAAGTGTACACACAATGTTACTCAATCCCAGCCCGTTCCACTGTAGTCATCTCCAGTTAATCTGCCGAGTCATTAACCACCCATCACTGTACCCCTGAAGCAACTTAATTGCACATTCCTTACTGAGATATTTTGGAACAACTTCTACATCAACAGAAAAACCTCAGAAGTCCACAGTCTGACTGCTAGAATAAGTTACAAACTAAGAGCCATTTTGTATCTTCTCAATTTGCCCCTTCTTACCCCTCTTGCTTCAGGCCTATTTGTCATTTATTTCCTGTACTTGTGAAGAAGCAGAGAGGTTTGCTTCTGTAACCTAATGACAAAGAAAAACAGAATTAACCAATGTATTTGGATTTTTCCTGCAATGGTAGCCTGTCCTTTTGCATCTTCCTGTGAGATGGCCTGATAACGCAGACACAAATTTGAAGCTACTTAGGAGATGTTTGAAAGGAAGGCTACAATATCCATCTCCCTTCTTGGCACACCTTCCCCTTGTATGACTTATCTGACAAGCTCCTATCTCTGAACAGGTTGCCTTTGTGCCCCGAATGTGTGTGTATCCCTCTCATCAGCGCAGTTCTGATGAAGAAGATCTAGAGAGGCAGAGTCCACCCTTGGAAGTATCAGATGGAGAGACTGAGATTGGGGAACCCACTCCTGGGGTTATGAATGGAGAATCAGGTTAGCAACTATACCACAGAAGCTGAATTCTGTATTTTATCCTTTTTCTTCTTTCCTGTTCTGTCATTGCTTCTCTTCCCTTATAACTCTACTATCTCAAAACTGAAATGTCCTTTTCTTTTGATAACTCCTTTCCTGTCCTTATTAAGTTTTCTCTCATTGCTATCTTGTGTTGTTGTTGTTGTTGTTTTACATCCTGTGCTAAGCACATTGAGCTACAAGCGTACTCCACAGTTCTTGATTTGCAATTACAGTCTCCACATCCTTCCATTAAGACTGATCCTTTTCAGGTCTTCCTGAAATGTTTGGCACCAGCTTTTCTTTGGCCTTCCTCTTTTTCTCCGACCAACTGGTAGAATCCCATTGATTGTGGTCTTTGCTCACCTGGTAATGGCTCTGATTGTTTTCCCCTTCCAGCCACTTTTCAAATATATATTAAAAAGAAAACGTTTCATTTAATTCTTTAATCTAGGTTTGAAGTGAAAATTACATATTCATCCTCACATTTTGCTTACTGGCAGTTTGAAGACACATTAGTAATCATTTTAAGGTTACTTATCTCATCTCCCAATTTGCAGTGAATGCATGCTGAAGTTGTCTTTGGTTGATCTATTAGTACCATTTTCCCTCTTCTCCTGAACCTTCCCTTGTGAATAATCTCTCACATCTCAGTGTCAAGGCTGGAAATGTTGTCAAGGGCAAGGAACTGCTCCATTTCTATTGGCTACTTAAATCATTATGAGCATGTCCCCTCCCTGTCCAGTACCTGGGCACTGACATTTGTGGCCATGTTGGCTTGGACTGTGAGAGAAACCCAATACTGACTTTTGCAGCTTGCAGCCTAAGGATAAACCTGCAGGTTCCCATCCTGTTTTCATGGTCCTTGGAGAACCCATCACCTCACCCAGGTGATACCCCTCTATTACCCTAACAAAATACAGCAGCAAAACTCAGAATGTGGTGGTGATATTTTTCCAGAGATTTGATAAAATAGCTAGAAAATAGGTGCTCCTAGTTTTAATAAATAGGTGCACCTAGTTTTAATAAAATCAGAGCTCAAAGTCCCAAACACCTGTCCCTGCCATCTCTGTGGACATCACTGCATTGTTGCCATATGTGTGATGGGCCTTAGAAGATGAAAAGATGGGAATGGTGCAGTCTCAGCCAGAAAAAGATTATCCATATGCCATAAACTATAGTTTATAAAATATAACTAGTCTATATTTACATATAATGCTAAGACAACATCAAACTTCATTATGGTTATGTGCAATGAGTAAACCCAGGCATTTACATATTCTGTGGAGTCCTCAGTATTCTCTGAGCTTGGTTGTTTTCTTGCAGATATTTTGCAAACTAGATAACATCACCAGTGCTAGAAGGGAGTGGGATTTGCTGTCATTTATATACTGGAGGCTTGCCCTGTCGATGCTGGTAGGAGTAGTCTTGATGGTTCTTTGATTGCCTGTTGTCTACTGATAGTTTGTTTGGCAGGTCCTTGATTTAGGTGTATTTGCTTCTTGATTGTTGTTCTAATGTTAATCTTGATGTTGATCTCTGCTCATCTGAGTGTTGATTGCTGGGATGAGCTGTTTTGGTCTTTTTGTTTCCTTCAACTTTTTGATTGTCTCTTTTGAATATATGTAGATGTTGTTTATGTCTATGTGCCTGTTGATAACCGATTTGTCTGAGTGCCAGGCTTCCAGGAATTCTCTAGCATTTTGGGACTTGGCTTGAATTCCTACATTAGTTTGGAAGTGTATGGCAAGAATAGCACTTGGTTATAATGCACTCATCATAAACCGCTGTCAGTTGTATATAAAGAAGCTTCTGGTATTCCTATTGCCCCTCATGCAGTTCTTTTTTTGTTTCTTCATATAGGTAGTAAGAAGAAAATCCGATTGTACCAATTTCTTCTCGACCTGCTTCGGAGCGGAGATATGAAGGATAGCATCTGGTGGGTGGATAAGGAAAAAGGCACATTCCAGTTCTCCTCTAAGCACAAAGAAGCACTGGCTCACCGCTGGGGCATTCAGAAAGGCAATCGCAAGAAAATGACCTACCAGAAAATGGCACGGGCATTGCGAAATTACGGGAAGACTGGGGAGGTCAAGAAAGTGAAGAAGAAGCTCACGTATCAGTTTAGTGATGAAGTGATGGGAAAGAGCAGCAGTGATAGAAAAAGCTTTCCTCTCTGAACGAAGAGTCCAGGATTCTCCAAAAGCCAAATTGTAGAGACAAATATGGGTTGGACCTAGCAACAGAGTTGCTGTAACATCTCCGGGCCCTCATTCTTACCTTACTGAGGTTTTCATCAACATCTTCTCTGGTACGAATTCCCTTTTCAGCTTTGACATTCCTACAAGTTATTTCTGCATCTATACAACAAGCTGGACACAGTAGGGACTTTTTTTTTAAGAGAAAGAAATGTATAGGTATGTTCTTTTCAGAAAATATTTGATTGTGCTGTAATTAAAACACATAGCCAATGAAGTGTTTTTATTTCTCAGACAGTATTAGTTGATCTTCAAAGACTGCCTTTGCCTTACAGCTTTTAAATTAGCATTAATAAAGACTCTGCTAGATTTCTCCATGGCTAGAGAGAAATCTGCAGACCTTGGAAAAATATTTTATTGTGCAAGTATTATTAACATTAAATATTTAATAAAATCATATATAATGAAATCATATCTTCTACATTAATCCAGATAATCTTAGCTGTTTTTGAGCTATCTTATAAATAGATCTCTCCAAGCCCTAATGGAGATGTTGGAGAAAGAACACCAGGTGAAGAGTCTTCTTGATCAAAATCATGTGATTACCATTGAGCTATGGGCCCTACCTTGCTTGTGATATACATACTTCACCATTTCCCTGGGCACAGAAGCAATAAGATGTACAACAGCATGGACTGTTACTGCTTCCCCAATAGTGATATTGAAATATTTATTCCTTCTGATCTTCTAAGCTGATGCTTCATACTGATATAAAGATTTTACACGACTTCTGTAAAACATAGTTAGAGACCTCTTTGCAGTTAAGAGAACCATATAGGAAGTATAGAAGAATACCAATGGTAACTAATGTAAACCCTTGCAGATGAAGGGTTTCAGCCATGGGTGTCCATTGCAAACCCCAATGACATCATGAGGTTGTGATGCAAATATGAGTTATGCACTTACATTATCACATGCAATGTCACAAGCATATGGTGTACACCCTGTGGTCTCAGTACAACTTTTCTCAGTTCAGAGGATTATATATATCTGCCCTGCCTTGAAATTACTGAGCTTGGCCATATTGATCATAGGGAGCCACAGTCATAGGCATGGCTTTCCTGAACAAATACCATGATCTTCCAGAAAAGAAATTGCTATGGAAGCCATAATCCTGTTCCCAAAGCACTGAGATCATGGCATTAACCATCCCCAGGATTTTGTCTCTTTCTTCTCCTACTTGGTGGGTTCCAGATGGAGAGAACAAACCTCTTCCATCACAAATTTTTGGAATTTTGGGGTGGAATTTCCCCTGTTCGTTTCAAGAACCAAGAGAGGTTGCTTTATCTACCCCTAAAATGATTTTGAGGAGAGGATTTGCTTTGAGAAATCTTTCTCGGAGTTTAATTCCTTGGCAGTTACTGATTCTTTATGAAGAAGAATCTGGAGACTCCCCCAGTTTTCTACAGTAAATAAATTAAGAGTCCCTGTGCTGTTTAGTTCCTGTTCAATTTTCTGAAGTATTTATTACAATTGTTTAATTTCACTGTATAGATACAATGAAATTTTGGAACATGTTTCTACTACATGTGATGCCTATAGCACCATTACTTAATAAGCTATAATTTAGTTTGTATCATATTTTATGATAAACATGAAAAACAAGCTAATGGTATGAGACAAAGAACTGCAATTTGGAAGAGAAGCAAAATGAGGGATTTTTTTTTTGTTTGCACATATTTTTAAATGTATGATTTAATTCTCATTTCAATTCCAAAGTGGTTTTCTCTTTCGTGTTTTCCAGAATATTTGTTTCTAAAAACATCTGAACTATGACTGATTGAGAATTTCCACCTGTTTGACCACTTTCAGCCCTCAGCTGTGAAGAGAATGTTATGGTTTATTCAGCTGCACTTTTCAATCATTCCATTTAAACTCTGTAATTCTGACCCACCCATTTTTTTATTGTTGCACAGACATTCCATTCCAGCTATAATCAAAAACTCTCCATTTTAACTTAAGGGAAGCAGCAGAAACTTAATATTGATCAAAATATTGTACAAAAATATCATTTAGAGCTAGGCTCTTTCCTCATGTGGGAGTCACTCCTCTGCCCCTACAACATTGGGGGGGGGGGGCTTATGAAATCTCTCCAATTCGGTCTTGGCTTGGTTTCTATGGCAGGAAAAATGTTCCAAAGAAATTTCGGCTAAAGAAGGTTGTGAGGTCATTTGCTGAGTCCCACCCAGCAATAAATAAATGGTGGACATTTAGGGGTTATATGAAGCGAGCACCAAGCAGATGAGGTAATGTCTTTTCAGTTTAAACATGTCATCAAAAGAACAGGAAATGACCGTGTTTTAGCCTTTCTGGAAAAGAGGCCTACATACGATCATGGATTGCATGTTGTATGTGAGTCAACAATTTGAGACTTTTCCAAAAAAGGCAAACCACTGTGCAGGGTTGCAGGGACAATGCACACAGGCTATAGGAACTATGACAGTTTTGTGACAGACTAGGTTGAACCTTGAGCCTCCTGATGTAGTCCTTTTGCATTTTTTTTTCACTGAACCAGCAGAATGTCTGCCATGGGAGACTCCCCTATTCAAACCATAGCTGCTGTAGTGAGCACAGGGCAAAGTGAACCATCTGTTTACCTCATGTCTGTTACGTGAGATTTCTCCTAGCCATCTTTTGTCCTCCAGGATGACTGATACCACTTCAGCTCATCTTTGCTTTTTCTTTCTTTCTGCTGGGCCTACTTCTAAACAAAGCACTAGACCAGGGGTAGGCAACCTCGGCTTTTATGACTCATGGACTTCAACTCCCAGAATTCCTGAGTCAGCATAGCTGACTCAGGAATTCTGGGAGTTGAAGTCCATGAGTCATAAAAGAGCCGAGGTTGCCTACCCCTGCACTAGACTATAGCTGCCTAGTTCTCAGAATAGCTATGTGACTAAGAGGCATTCTTGGAAATAAAAATGAGGCTAAAAGTTGGCATTTGGCTTTGCAGCATTTATTCATTTTTTTAAGAAGCAAATAATAATAAGTCAGTTGGGATAGGGAAGCCGGCAGCATTAAGCAGAAGGAGTTAAAAGAATCTGTGGCAGTGGCCAAGATATGTTCTCTAATTTTCAATTTTTCCTTGACCAAAAAAAGTTTATCATGGGAACAAATCCTGGAGAACCCTGGATTTATAGGGACTGGTGAATTAGATTGTGACCATCCTTTTCAGAGCTATTTCAATCTCCTTTCCTGAATTCTCAGCTGTCCTTAAAAAACAAAAAACTTTCTAGGTTGTTTTCTTGTGCAAACATATGGGCAAGCATGCTTACTACTTAATAAGTAAATCTGCTCCTAGTCCTCAAAAATGAGCACCAAGAACAGATTAAATTGCTATTAAAAACACAAGACTAAATATGGTCAGCTGCTAGTATGTACAAACCAAGAAGCTATTGAATGGAGGAACAGGTTGTAATAAAAAAGAAATTGGTCCCCTTGACATTTCTCCATAGGATTTGGATCAGGGAGATATGTACAGAATAGTTTCAACTTCATACATCTGATTTCCTAAGATACAACTGGGATAAATAAGAGACAAAACTGTTTTGAAAACTTGAGCTATTAAAGAAATGCATTCAAAAAGCAACTTAATCATTGAAGGAAGTTGTGGCATTCAAGTTGTTTCCATTTTTGTTTTGCCAATTATTTAAAAGCATATTCAGTCATAATAGCAATTAATGCAACCGCAAGGTAAACTCCAAGTTACCACTGGGTTATATAATTTTCCTAGATCCAAATTGAGTATTAAGAAAAACGCTGTTTTCTTAGATCAAATGCATTAGCTGACGATGAGGATTTCAAAATAATTTCATGTGAGATTCAACACTTCATCCTGGGCTTTGGTGCTGCATTGGCCCTACAATCCTTGGGACCACGTGCCATTGTCCTCCTTGGGCAGCCAGATCAAATCCCTTTCGTCTCAATTGCAGTACAGCTGAAATTGTCATATCTTAAAATATTGTAATCCTTCAGAGTAGTCCATTTTCTCCTTCCAGGGAGCTCTTACTCAACCTGCCTCTCAGCTGAATTTTAGAGCAGTGCAGTAGATTTTACAGGCAATCTGATTCCAAATATTAATCCTGCTTATTTACAAACTGTGTTTTTAAAAAATAAAACACCTTCACATCCTGATTTTCCCTGTTTATGTAAGCAGCATTTATCTTTTTCACTCTCTGAGTAAAGCAGAAGTGGATGTATTTTTTGTTATTCCAAGAGCTGTCAAAGCTCAGAAATTGGGGCATTAAGTGGCCAGCTGAAAGGAGCACTGATCGACTCATGGTGTTCCTTGGCTGTTCTCTGCTTTCTTATGATACCAGGAATAAAGGCACTTGAAGTTGAAGCTTGAAGTTGATACCTCTTTCAGAACATGAAAAATATTCATGAACTTACACTGGGATGAACCATGAAGAGTTTTTCCATGATATGAAAAGGATGGTGCAGAAGCCCTTCAGACTGATGCTGGCTAAATTCTTGCCATTTACTCCTTTTCCCCCTTCCTCTGACATTAGGAGGAAATACTGCCAGGTGATCATCATACAAGCTTTTAATTCACTTTCTTCCAGAAGTAATCAAAAATCCTACATCATCTCTCCTTGATACTTTAAAAAAAATCTCTTGAAACACACTGCTTAACTGGTGACTCCAACATCTCCTTTACTGGTAGGACTGAATGAATTCTGAGGTTCAAGATACCTCTGAAAGTTCATAAATGGCAATTCAGGATGGATAAAATGGATTATTACTGCAATGCTGCCACCTGGTAGTCAACAGCACAGTAGCAATAGGAAAAGAAGAAAAATACTCTCCAGTTCACATGCCTTCTGAATGTGAGATCACGTCTAATATTTATCTCACACAAGTCTGACACAACTGTGCACTAAAATTGGCCAGTCCATTCCACTCCAGTTTTCAAACTTGTTATTTACCTCTGATAAGTTTTGATTTGCGATTGTGGAGATAAGCTCTAGAACTTTACTTCCCTACATTGATCAAAGTTGAAGGGTAGTTCTGTTGTGACTGGGTAGCTCATCAAGGAATACTTTTGCAGAGCAGATTTGGTACACTAACACTGTTCCAAATGATAAGATACAATTCAGCCCAAATTTAGTATCACTCTTCCACTCCATTTCAGTGAATGGGACTTACCGGTACCAGTGCATACCTTCAGCTGTTCATAGTGTTGGAATTTACATTGATATGTTGAGGTTCCATATATTTAATTAAAGACACAATTATATGCCATGGAGAGGGATACATAAGGACATTGTTTTGGGCACTGGGATGTATGTAAGTCCTCCATTGAACAAACAGTGGGGCCTGTCTTGGATGGTTCACACTCTCTGACACATGGAACTCAGCTATATTTATCCTGGCAGAGGAATTTTGTCAAGTGCCTCTGTACTGTTGATAAGGTGGTGGTGCTGACAACAGAAGGGGAACAAGAGGGAGGAGCAGGAGGGGGCTTCTATTTCTTGGAGGGGGTCTTGGGAGTCCTTCAGTCTCCTTGCAGTGCCACTCAGTGAAAGGGTCCTTTCAACTCACAAGCCAAACAGAAGATGCCAGAACCTACAAAGAAACCAGGTAAGGATAACTGGAGATGGAACAAAAGAATGTTACTTGAATAAACATAGAGATGGAGCAGGTCTCTTCATTATATAGTGAAATAAGATACCTTAACAATAAGCATACTGGAGAGAAAAAATAACCAATTTTGAAGTAGGCAAACGTGTATTTAATTAAAATGTAATTAAAGGATAATTAAAATAAAGTGGATTAGTTAATTTAAAATAGAGGGAGGCTATAAATTCTTTATTTCTTTGTCCCCTTCAAATTGCACCTTGTGATTTTCCTCTGGAATTTTTCTGGGAGATGTGACGCCCATTGGTTATTTATTTTTGACCTGATCTTCCATGCAAATATAAGTTTATAGGGAGATGAGAAAATGAGGCACTTTATTTAAGATGTAGTTTTGCTCAATAAGATTAATCCTTGTAGTGACAGAAATCCATAAATAATGTTTTCCCTTCTCCTTTGAAATATGAGATATGAGAGCTCTCATCCAGAAAAGCTATTTTGATGCCTTTTCTGAAAGACTATTTAAATTAAAATGAAAAAAAGCCAAGCCACATTATTCCCTTGTTAAATGTCTGCACTTTCAAAAACATTCCTGAAATTTAATGGTCTTATTTAAGATCATATAATATTGAATGCTACATTTCGAGACAAGTTATTGGGGAATGGGTCCAATGTTAGCTGCAATTTACTCATTGTAGTGTATTTGCAGGGATATAAAATTAGTCCTAGACCTTTTTCTCTTTTACAATTCCTATTATATTGAGGATTGATGATCTGGTATCTGCTACCTGATTTAAAAGATAATTTTTACCCATATTGTTGTATGTTTGTTTTCCCAATTCACATATCTCTTCTAAGACACAGCATTCATTTGTTACTGCAATTTTTGTATGCAAGGTCACTAGATGCACATCACATCAAAATATCTACCTCAGATATTTTGCTTTTAAATTACCATTAAGCAATGTAAGCACATGCTTAGGGCACCAAGGAAAAGGGGACACCAAAGAGGGTTTTTTCCCGTCTAGTTATTATGTACTTAACTGTTCATTGCCATGCTCACGTTTTCAGCAATTATTGAATCTTAACGTCTTGTCAGGTAGGCAATGAAAGGACTGAGGAGCACTGTTGTCCACCATTAGGGCATCATTTGGCCTTAATCCAGCCCGGACCCACATACATGGATTATCACAATATTCCACTTTCCTCAATTGATATTGGGTAGATAATTTCCTTAAATAACTGTTTATAAGTAGAATGAAAATTTTATGTAGGCCCCTTTGGTTAGGGCTAATTGGACACAATTGACCTGAAGGAGAAAAATGGTTTCTTTGGATATCTTTCCTAGAAAATCTAACCTATGATTAGATTAGAACAGGGGTCTTCAAACTTGGCCCTTTTATGACTTGTGGACTTCAACTCCCAGAATTCTTCAGCCAGCATGCCTGGCTGAGGAATTCTGGGAGTTGAAGTCCACAAGTCATAAAAGGGCCAAGTTTGAAGACCCCTGGATTAGAACCTCAATTGTTAGGCTAAAAAATAGGTGAGAGCTCAAAAATCAGAACATTACAAATGTCAAAGCACCAACCCAGCAATGGATTCTTAGGAAACAGAGAGACACTAAACTGGTGAGAATGCCATCGCTTATACTGCAATCACCAGTACCCGAGAAGAAATAAGAGGACTTCCACAACAAATATTTGCTTTGTCCCAAACAATTCTTGTGATCTCAGGTATGATGAAATCCATGTAGTCTTTTGCATTCTCTAAGACTCTTCCATTGTGGTGTCCTTCCTCTTTGGTTTTAGTGATAAATCCTAAAAGAACACACTGAAGTAATTGATTTCTAAGAAGAATGCAATTACAGATATACATACAGTAGATGAGTCTAGTTATTAGAAATAGAATGTTATAGGAAGAAAGCCCAAATTAGGTACATTTCCATATATGTTGGTAACTGTATCTGTAGGGGAAGATAGGGAGGGGGAGAGACCAACAAGAATTGCACAGTGATATGCAAGCCCTATCCTTTTTCTATGCATGTTGCAAAAGGAGTGGAGCATATGGCATGATGCTGTTAATTGGAGAATAAGGGGAAAAGATTAGATGTAAATAAAATTAATGTTGGGGGTATGACACTCTTGTTGAATTCATCTGTCTGACTGGAGCCCTATAAAAAGACCGAATAACCTTCATGAAATATAGCTTGTGTCTTTAGTTGTTATGGTGTCCTAATTAAGCCTTAGCAATGCTAACAATGGAAACATCTGGAAGATCTTGTTTGGGCTGGGGAGAGAACTAAGATCAGCATTTGAAAAGGAGATCTCTGGGGAAATACCAAAGCTGTAGACTAGAGTCAAAGGCCAAAAGAAGTCCCAGAAGACAATGGTAAACCACTGCCATGTTCAATGACACCCACAGGCTCCTGCACCATTTCTCAGAAATTTCTCCACCACACACCTCAATAGCCACTACTAGGATTCGGGTTCAGAAGAGACTTTAGTAATGTTGACAGCCTTCTGAAATAGTTTTGGATTGGTTTTTATTTTGTTTTGTTTTGTTTTTCAGGATACTGACTACTTTTGATTTTATTGCTATGGAGCTGAGCTTATTTACATATTAGACCAGGGGTGTCAAACTGCTGGCCCGCGGGCCGGATGTGTCATGCAGAAACCGCACCCACCCCATTGCCGGCAATGGGGGGAAAAGTCGCGATACGTCGCAACACGTCATGTGACATTGCGAGTTTGACACCCCTGTGTTAGACTGTCTTCATGTCAGAACAAAAAGATATAATGAAGATAATAAATTTAAATGCTTATTTCCAGCAACTCTAGGTGGCTAACTATATGGTTATAGCTATGGATATTGGAAGTGATAATTTGATTACACTTCTAATTGTTCATTATATCTGGAACAATTCCAGAATCAAAATGGAGAAGCAGGAAAGAAAGTAATGTACAATTTACAATTATGTGGGAGCTGTGCTCATACACAAAATGTGAGCATTAAGTTGTATTCGGCAAGAGCCTATGAACTTCTGGGAGAAAAAACATTTGCTAAATATAAGTGAGAGAGATGACTATAGGACTAGGAAAAACAGTGGCAAACACATTTTTTACAAGATCACTTGCATTGTAGGAGATGAAACATTAGTAGTAGCAGCAGCAGTAGCAGTAGTAGCAGCAGTAGTTGTAGCAGTATTTTCAAACTCTACTTAGATTCAGGGCGGCATCTGACATGACAAATAGCATGAGACCATATCAGAATGAAAACAGAATGCATATCCAAAAGAGGGGGAAAAACCCATATTTAAATTAATCTGTAAAATCAAAAAGCAATAGCAGTAGCAATAGCACTTAGACTTATATACCACTTCATAGTGCTTTACAGCCCTGTTTACAGAGAGAGCATATTGCCCCCAACAATCTGGGTTCTCATTTTACCAATGATGGAAGGATGAGTCAACCTTGAGCCAGTCAGGATCGAACTCCTGGTAGTTGGCAGAAATAGCCTGCAATACTGCATTCTAACCACTGCGCCACCTCGGCTCTCCTCTGCACTATCACAGCTCTTGGTGGTGCATATAGAGCCTTGGCACCCATCATAACCCAAGGCCTAAGAGAAAAGCCAAGTTTTTAATAGTCTTTTAAATGCTGTCAGAGTAGAAGCTATATAGATCTGGGGAGGGGGGCATTGCATTTGCTGTATAATGAGGAGACTCCAGTGAGATAGTTTAAACCAGGGGTCTTCAAACTTGGCCCTTTTATGACTTGTGGACTTCAACTCCCAGAATTCCTCAGCCAGGCACACTGGCTGAGGAATTCTGGGAGTTGAAGTCCACAAGTCATAAAAGGGCCAAGTTTGAAGACCCCTGGTTTAAACTGATTTTGTGAACTGAGTCAGCATGCCCTTTTTCATAACTTTGAGTATACAACTGCATAACAAAGCTTTAGCAGTACTAAACCTGTTTTTAAATGTAAATCTGTAAATACTTGTTGTTGTTGTTAGTTGCGAAGTTGTGTCCGACCCATCGCGACCCCATGGACAACGTTCCTCCAGGTCTTCCTGTACTCTACCATCTTCTGGAGTCCATTTAAGCTCACACCTACTGCTTCAGTGACTCCATCCAGCCACCTCATTCTCTGTCGTCCCCTTCTTCTACTGCCCTCAATCTTTCCCAGCATTAGGCTCTTCTCCAGTGAGTCCTTCCTTCTCATTAGGTGGCCAAAGTATTTGAGTTTCAACTTCAGGATCTGGCCTTCTAAAGAGCAGTTGGGGTTGATCTCTTCTAGGACTGACCGGTTTGGACACCTTGCAGTCCAGGGAACTCGCAGGAGTCTTCTCCAGCACCATAGTTCAAAGGCCTCAATTCTTTGGCGCTCAGCCTTTCTTATGGTTCTGTAAATACTAGGGCAAAATAATTATAACTATTCTACACATTAGTGGACTTGTGGGACAACAGATGTATGGAACAATTATATACAAAGGGTTATAAAGGCAGGCTTGGCATGCATGTCTTACTGGCAATCTTTTGCTCAGGTTACTGTACAGGAATTTATAGCCTCAGCTGCTCTAGCGGAAGAAGAATGTAAGATTATAAGATATCACAACTTGGGATCAAGAGAGAGCTAAGCCTGTTAAGGGAGCAAGTGGCCTTTCCTCTTTACAGCTAGGAAATTTATAATAACTTTAAATATAGTTCCAGAGCAAAACATTGGCTAATTCTCTCACTGATTCAGCTGAAGCTGCCACGTGCACACACCAAACTCATTTCCATTTGCTGTACTTTGTTGAAGGAGAGAAAGATAATATATTAGAAATCAGCTAAGGAAAATTATTGTTTGTATGTGCTCTCTATGAAACTAACAGCAAGGAACCTTCTCCCAGACCAGAGTTGTTCTGGTGATACATGATAAGTGGGGAGCAGCCCTACTCAATTGCACATTTGAAAAGCTACGGAGAGATCAAGCTTTGACTAAATTAAAGGAATCAGAGAGTAGATATGATAGACTTAATAGACTTAAATGAAGATCTCTCTCTTTCCCCCCATCTCTCCCCCTCTCTCTCTCCCTCTCATCATTACTCATATCATGGTTCAAAGAACAAGATGAAATATTCCAGCAGCATTTTGTCATTGAGAGTTTATTCATGTTATCCTGTGCAACCATTTTTGTAGGATAGGAACAGATAGATAATCATCTATCTCCTATGACCAACATGACCTCTGGGCACGTTCTCCTGAGGCTTACCCTGGTTTCTCAGCTACTTCAGAGAGGAAGGAATGCTCCTCATTTCTTTTTTGAAGGAAGTCTTTTGCTGTGCACGTAAAAAGTCATCTCAGTGGCACAGCGGTTAGAAGGTTTGTTCCATACATAGAATGGTCCTGGATTCAAAACCAACCCAAAATGCTTTATTTTAAATTATTGTTTTTTCTCTGACATCCTTATTTTTCCTAGGCTTTTCTTTTTAATAAGAAAAAGAATCAGAAGCCCCAGGACTTATTTAAAGAACAAAATCTAGGGGAAAATAGGGAAGTCAGGGAAACTCAAATATATTTTCAAAAAATCTGCACTGCTGCATTTTCTGCGTATAAAACAAGTTTTTAATTGTTGTGCTCTTGATGCAACAGTATTGCAACAGAAGCTGTAAAGACCTTCTGGAAGGCAAAAAGGGAATGTTTAATTTAAATGTAATTGTTGTGCCCATGCATTAC
Source organism: Azemiops feae (assembly GCA_023970755.1). Taxonomy (NCBI): domain Eukaryota; kingdom Metazoa; phylum Chordata; class Lepidosauria; order Squamata; family Viperidae; genus Azemiops; species Azemiops feae. The sequence continues at coordinate 4,825,800 of JALGBA010004098.1, read as the reverse complement.
TTTCATTTTGAAGCATTAATATTAGCATATATAAATTTAATTTATATAAAATACATATGTATATAGACAAACCATTGCTTTCCTGAACAGAAATTTGGGAAGGCACAGTAGTAGAGGAAGTGTCCAGTAAGAGGAGATAGTAGTCCTGGGTCTCTTTTAAGATGTTGCCAAACTAATTATGGATCCAGGAAACTACAGACCTATCAGCCTGACCTCAATACCTGGGAAGATTCTGGAAAAGATAATCAAGCAACGAATCAGCGAACACCTAGAGGCAAACAAAGTCATTACCAAAAGCCAACATGGGTTTGTCAAAAAACAGATCATACCAGACAAATCTTATTGCATTCTTTGACAAGGTGACAAAATTAGTGGAACAGAGGAATGCTGTGGATATAATTTACTTGGACTTCAGTAAGGCATTTGATAAAGTAGACCACAACCTACTTGATAAGATAGAAAAATGTGGGTTAGACAGCATCACCACCAGATGGACTCATAGCTGGCTGGCCGGCCGTACTCAGCATGTGGTCCTCAATGGAACTGTATCTACATGGAGGGAAGTGTGCAGTGGGGTGCCCCAGGGCTCTGTTCTGAGCCCAGTGCTCTTCAACATCTTCATCAATGATTTGGATGAGGGGATAGATGGGGAACTCATCAAATTTGCAAATGACACCAAACTGGCAGGAATAGCCAACACTTAGATAGGCTTAAGATACAGAGAGATCTTGACAACTTGAACATTGGGCGCTATCTAACAAAATGAAATTCAATGGTGAAAAAAGTAAGGTTCTACATTTAGGCAAGAAAAACCAAATGCACAGGTACAATATAGGTGGTACCTTGCTCAATAGTAGTAACTCTGAGAGGGATCTCGGAGTCCTAGTGGACAATCACTTAAATATAAGCCAGCAGTGTGCTGCAGCTGCCAAAAAAGCCAACACAGTACTAGGCTGCATTAACAGAGGGATAGAATCAAGATCACATGAAGTGTTAATACCACTTTACAATGCCTTGGTAAGGCCACACTTGGAATACTGCATTCAGTTTTGGTCACCACGATGTAAAAATGATGTTGAGACTCTAAAAAGAGTACAGAGAAGAGCAACAAAGATGATTAGGGGACTGGAAGCTAAAACATATAAGGAACGGTTGCTGGAATTGGGTATATCTAGTTTAATGAAGAGAAGGACGAGGGGTGACATGATAGCAGTATTCCCAATATCTCAGGAGTTGCCACAAAGAAGAGGGAGTCAAGCTATTCTCCAAAGCACCTGAAGGCAAGACAAGAAGCAACGGATGGAAACTAACCAAAGAGAGAAGCAACCTAGAACTAAGGAGAAATTTCCTGACAGAACAATTAATCAGTGGCACAGCTTGCCTCCAGAATCTGTGAATGCTCCAACGCTGGAAGTTTTTAAGAAGAGACTGGACAACCATTTGTCTGAAATGGTATAGGGTTTCCTGCCTGAGCAGGGGGTTGGACTAGATGACCTCAAGGTCCATTACAACAACAACAACAACAACAACAACAACAACAACAACAACAACAACAACAACAACAACAACAACAATAATAATAATAATAATAATAATAATAATAATAATAATAATAATAATAATAATAATAATAATAATAATAATAATAATAATAATAATAATAATAATAATATTTCAGTCCCCACCAGGTTTTTCTTAAGCAGGGTTGGATTTAAATTGCCATGAGCACAAGATAGAAGCTGCTTAAAAGGGCATTGTTGACAAACCATTAAAGTATTTATGGATGATTTAAAGGCTAAAAAGGCTGGGTGACAACAGCTGGCTTTACAAAGCTATCCCTCTAAATCTTTTTATCCTCATGCTTTGAAGGGAGAAGACAAGCAGTGTTTGTCTTGCAGTCATTTCCCAAACAGGCTTGGCTTCCAAGAATGCTGTAACCCAGTCCTGTTAGATATAATGTAAATGTCAGGACTTAATTTTTGCTACCTACAACATGACATTTCTTTAATGTTGGAAGATCCACTCTTCTATGTATTGTCTCATTGTATCTTCTCAGTGACTGTCCTCCAAGAGCAGCGGATACAGTCAAAATGTATGCATTGACCCATCCCACCCCACCCCCTTTGCAAATTTTATTCTCACGGCTGTCATCACTTCCTACTCCTTCTCATTATTGTTACTTCTCTGATAATTGCATAGATACTAGACCACCTCCATCTGGTCTTGCAGTTTGCATAAGCTGTCATTATTTTACTTTGAATACAGCTACTGTATATCAAGGATGCTGGCTTTCTGTCTAAATATATTTTCCTACTGTAATAGATGGAGAGAGAGAGAGAGAGAGAGAGAGAGAGAGAGAGAGAGAGAGAGAGAGAATGAGAGAGAGAGAGAGAGAGAGATATGCACTTGTCTGCAGAAATCCTTTGGTGAAATCCTGTGTTATTTCCTCTATATGTATATTCTACTCCATAAAGTTCTTCTGTTATCTAGAGAGACTGGTACTGACTTCAACACAGACCAAGTTTTCTGTTTATTTTTAAACCCTGCATCTTCTTTTTTCAGAATCCAAGAGATTCAAACTGAAGTTACTCTACATATGATCATCTAAATATCTATGGAGATTCTCAGTCATCCAGGTCATGGTTGTCACAAAACTGCTTTTTTTTTTCACGAGGCAACTGGACTTTCTTGTTTTTCTTTGAAGACGTTTCACTTCCCATCCAGGAAGCTTCTTCAGCTCTGACTGGATGGTGGGGAATGGAAGAATTTATACTCCTTGCAGACAGTTGGTCATTTGCATTCTTTTAGCAAGTCGTTGAGGCCACCTGCAGACATTTGGTCATTTGCATTCTTTTAGCAAGTCGTTGAGGCCACCTGGAGGCTTATCTGTGTTGTTACTACTCAGGTGACTCTGACAACACAGATAAGCCTCTGGGGCTTCAATAACTCGCTAAAAGAATGCAAATGCCATTCCCCACCATCCAGTCAGAGCTGAAGAAGCTTCCTGGATGGGAAGTGAAACGTCTTCAAAGAAAAACAATAATGAAAAAAACACACCAAAGTCCCATATATGAGGGTTTCGGCTATTATACCCTTTGAATTAAGGCAACGAAGGAACCCTGAGTTCTTATCCTAAGGTCAGCTGAAACCATGAAGCCCATTTTTGCCTTCACAACCACATCTGCAGAAAATCAATGATTTTCACAATTTTGAGTCAAGAATAACATACACGTTAAACTATAAACCCTAAAACAGCATTAACAAAATAAAAGATCTTTCCCAAACCCCCCAAAAACAGAAAACCTATTTTAACCCTATGTATTGTCATTTATAGCTAATTTGCATTTCTTCTATGAATTATTAATTAATGTGTTGATTGAGGGGAAGAATCAATTATGAGACCTTCTTTTCCTAAAATGGATATTCCCAGCCTTTTTGAAGTCAATATTTCTCCAAAGTGTCAATTTTCCATGAGAACAAAAATGAAATTAAAATGAGGCTATTTTATGAGGTCAAAATATGTTTACATTTTAGTCCTACTTAATGTATCACATAAACTAGACTACTAAAAGCTCTTATTAAAAACTTAAGGGCTAATTGGTACCTTTAGTTAAGTTCCTTATGCGCATGAGTGCCCATTTGTATTTAAACCCAGATAATATAGTTTGTTCATAATAAATCAGTGATGTTTGCTTCTCCTGTCCCAAAGATCAGTGTCATTACCTAATGAATTGAATCTTTTGCACTTCCTCTCATCAATTATCCCATCTTCTTATGCACAAAGCAGCTGGGATTAGTAGTTTATGAAAGTGCATATTACAAAGGGAAAGAAATGTCTCAAATGCAAAGTCCTAGTTTAACATCACAAGCATAGCCTATGTAGTTTGTGCTTGTGATGTGGCACAGAAAACTGCTTAGAGTAAAAACTCCTGGTCAGAATTTTTTTTTCCAATTTTACTTTAGCAAATCTCACCAAGATTTTCAGAACGTTTCATAGTGCAACTAATTCTTATCATTGTAACTACTAACCAATAGTACATTTGGGAAACAATGCATTTCACTAACCAGAATCTCCGAATGATTTAGTAATGTAACTTCAGAGATCATCATACAATATATTTAATGTCACAAAAACATGGATAGCTGAGACCAAGCCTAGCTTTTTCTAAGAGGATCATTATCTAACCAAATAGGAATTCTGGGCTTCTACAGAAAAATGAAGCATTTCACTGGAAAGGAAATAAAACCGGCCTTCCTGTTTTATGGTTCATAGCAGTGGGTTGCCTAAACAACAGGTGCTTGAGGTAAAATGGAGCTAGAATCAAAGTGCTATATTAAAAATGCATATTCAATCTGGCCCCAAACAGAATAAAAGAATTTGTGATCATCTGTTTCAGTTCTGAAAGTCAACACCTGTAAAAATATTGCAAGTGATATAGGTAAGAGGGACTAGAAAACAGAGTAGACCAGCGGGCCCCGGCCTTTTGGGCACCAGGGACCCAAAGGTTTTTGGAGAGAGGTTTTTCCGCCGATGGAGGGGGTGTGGTTTTGTGTGCTGCCTGCATCCCGTGAATGGGGCTTTGCTTGTTTGCATGGCCCAGTTTCTGGCATGCTGCGGACCAGTGCAGATCCACAGACTGGGGGTTGGGGACCCCTGGGATAGACTATTTTGTACTTTTCAGATTTTGTTTGCCATCTTTTTAGTTTCAGCATTCATCAAGAAACCAAAGACAAAAGATGTCTCAGCGGGAGGCACGGCTGTTTTTGAAGCAGAGACGGAGAAGACTGGCATCAAGGTGAAATGGCAGCAAAATGGTGTAGAACTTGCCACAAGTGAGAAGTACGTTATCAAATCAGAGGGGAATAAGCACTCCTTGACCATTAATAATGTTGGAAAAGAGGATGATGCTACTTACGCTGCCATTGCTGGAAGTTCCAAGGTCAAATTTGAACTTAAAGTGACAGAGCCAGGTAAGCCAGAAGTCCAAGTGACTGTTTCAATCCATCATTGCTGTAATACATGACTTTCCTTTGAAGAGATTTAAGAAAAACTATAGAGCCAATAAAACAGGGATGTTCCCAGGAAGAAGTAAAAACAGGAAGGGGGCAAGATGTTAGCCATGAACATGCAATTGAAACCCTGTTCCTTTTTTTTATGTGTGATGCCTCTGCAGACATCCCTGCCATAAACCAAAAACAGCTGTGCTACCCACATGGAAGGGAAAAAAACCCCTCTGATTTACAACAGAGTGTGGGTATTCCCCTTGTATTTGAACTATTTCTTTTTTGCAATTGAAATCTAATTTGGGAATCACTAGGCTAAATGGCATGACCACAGAACAATAGTTGGGATTCAGCACAAACTTCCCACAGGCAGATAAGTCATTGCTGCACTTGCGAGGCATTTGAATTAAGCAAAGTTTTTTGTTGGTTAGATGAGGGGAAGGGGCAATCCACCTCAAAACCCACTTACCTAGGTCCCCACCCAAAACAGTGAAGCTTTGGGGTGGGAAAGAGGATTTGTAAAATTCAATTTACAAAGTCCCAAAGGACTTTTTCCAAAAGGCAACTGGACTTTCTTGGGTTTTTTTTTTTCTTTTGAAAATGTTTCGCTTATCCGCCAATTCCCCATCAGCCAGTTAAAACTGAAGAAGTTTCTCGGATGAGAAGCGAAACGTTTTCAGAGGGAAAAAAACCCAAGAAAGTCCAGTTGCCTTTTGGAAAAAAGCATCTTTGGGTCAACCACGACCAGGATGATTGAGAATTTCCAAAGACAATTCAATTTATTAAATGTGAAAAAATATTCACTTCTACAAAAAAAAAAAAAAAGTTCATAAATTATTGCAGAGTGTAGGTTTGGGAAGGCATTTTGGAGATAATTTGATCCAGTTCCCTGCCCAGCCTACTATTAATGCATCCAACTTCCATTTACCTTCTCCCAGTGAAGAATGGAAGTGAAGTCCACTAGCTCTGAGACAGGCTGTTCCACAACTGAATATCTCTTGCTCTTAGAAAATTCTTCTTGACATATTTATTTTTTTAATTTTTCAGTATTAAAAATAATCTTAATTTTGCTGAAGAATGTCATGTTCCTACAATGTGCTGTAAAGTTTCATTTTAAAAAATTCTCCTATGTTGTCTTTTTTTTTTTTTTTTTAAGAAAAGACAACGGAGGTTCCTCCTCCTGATGTTTCTTCTGATCAACCAACTTCCTCAGATATACTTACTGTACCAGATACTGGACCTACAAATGCTGAATCTAAAGAGGCTAAAGATGATAGCAAAGTCTCAGAAGGTAAAAATAGTAACAGGCATGAAAATTAACCTCATCCTAATTATAAGAAAATGAATATTTACTGACAACAAAAAGAAAAACCCACATTATGTGGCTTGACAAACTATTTTACCTATTATTTGTTCTTTAGTATATACAGACTCATCTAGCTAAGAGAGGCAGTATAGAAACGTGATGAATAAATGAATAAAAATAAATACAATCAGTGTACTATCAAACTTTGTTTCTGATGAGAAAATGTGCATACATTTCAATTAACTATTTTCTCATGCCTATGCCTGAAAAAATATTATTTTTCGCCCTTTGGGGATATCAAAACAATATTATACCAGGCCAAACCACTAATCTGTTTAGTTTAATATTGCCTCTATCGACTAGTAATATTTTAAACAAGAACACAATTTAGAGATTCAAAATATACTGCTGGGGGCTTTTTGTATGAAATCTGAATGTTCTATCTCTTAGGTCTAGTCCTTGCTGATCTTTCAGATAATTTGCCAAATTATATACTTGTTTAAGCTGATCTGCCCATAGCTGATATCACAAGGCACAACAGCAAAATAGCGAGTGATTGTACAACTGTGATTAGTTTCCAGTAATCAATTTACTTCAATGAACACTTTTGTTAAATACAGGTCTTTTGAGTATCTGCCACCATCACGTCTACTTAAACTCTGCTCCCTGCTTTAACAGACCAGAACTGGCATAAATGTAGCTGCGTTCTTCTTTTCCTTGTCCTCTTGCTTGATAGTGATAGGCAGGCATGGTGGTTTAGGATATAAGTAACTTACTGAGCTCAGATGGATGTTTCATTGAAAGTCCTGATTCTGGTCTTCTGGTTTTTGGTTCAACAGACTCCTGACTGCCATCAGTCTTAGGAGTCCATGGGGCCTGACAGCTGCATTAAGAGTCAGGAGTCCATGGGGCCTGACAGCTGCATTAAGAGCTCCTTGCCAGTCTTTAAACCACTAAAATGTTATGCTGGGATAAATTGCAGATCCATATCTACCATAATAACAAAGCCAGAAATGATGCTATCCTTACTTATTATTAGCAGCAAGTTAAGAAAAGCAGCTGGAGGATTTCCATGATTTTGTTTCTCCTTCCACCAAGCTTCCCATAGGAAAGACAACCAGCAACCAGACCCCTGACTGAGCATAGGCCAGGATTAGTTGACTATAAGTGAATGACTGAATGATTTGTTTAACTACCTGTCAAGTTATCCAGGTAACAAGTGGCTGGAACTAATGGTATGGGAGATAGTGAAGCAGGAAGGAGCTCTCCTATGCAGCTGTGGCCTCTCAGTGGATTATTTCTAAATATGAGTCTAGTGCTTTTCTGAAAGAGTGCTAATGCTGTGTATAAAAATAAACTCACTGACAGGGGGTTTGGGATGAAATGGGAGGGAACAATTGATAAAGAGTAAATATGATTCTCAAACAGTGCTGGAAGGGAATGTTAACACTGATAATGAGTAGCCAAATGATCCAGTTCTGACCTTCTGGAAGTAGTCTGTGGCTGACCATGGAAAACATGCATTTGTGATTGAGTTGCACATAACAATATACATAGCAATGGAATCTAATGCCACCAAGACAATACAAGTGTGACCAAGCTTGTAGAATGCAATCTTTCCTGATTTAGGCTGACCTTTCATGCAGCATTAATTCAGAAGAATACTAAACACAAGTTTTGCAATACATTTACAACTCTTTCAAAAAAAAGTGCTAAGCCACAAACACATGGCTTGTTGCGTGGTTAGGAGCAAGTGAGGAAGAGCTTCTAAGCTCTTGGACACAGCTGGTTCTTCCTCCTCTGACTCAAAGCTTAAGACCAGGGCCAAGACAATATGGTGAAGTTGGTTGAAGTTTTGGTTCTCACTCTTCTGGGTGGTTTGTATCTTCCTCAATCTCAAGTCCTCTACCAGAGGCCTCGGAGTCTGAGAGTTTTGTGGAGTATCTTAGCTGCTCCTCCCCCTGCAGGCTTCTGGACAGAGACCTCTGATGTCGTTCCTGGGATCTGGTGGAGTCACAACTCCAATTGCTCCTACCATCCCTGGAACCACTTTGGTCTTTACTTTCCAGATCCTCTCCAGTTCCTCCTTTAGGCTCTGGTATTCTCCAGCTTCTCATACTCCCTTCTTTCTGATGTTGCTGTCACTTGGCACTGCTACATCTATCACTACCTCTGTCTTTTGATCCTTGTCAACTACCACACTGTCTGGTTAATTGGCTAATACCTGCTTGTCTGTCTGGATCTGGAAGTCCCATAGCGTCTTAGCTTTCTTATTCTCCATGACCTTCTTCTGACTTAGGAAGATCAAGCTCATATTCGGTGCACAAATTAGAACCTAGCATTATAGGAACATCTGCACAGAACATGAGCTAGATCTTCCTATGCACAATGCTAGCTACTTGTTTGTGCTGTTCAGTATATGCTGTTCCTACCTGTATTTTACACCCTGCCACTATGTGTTGGACTGAGGTCTCTCTGCATAGTCTGCACCTTGGATCCTGTCTAGTGTGATAGACCACTGCCTCTGGTGCTTAATGCCTGTTCTTGTGCTGTTATGATAAGTGCTGTTATGATAAGTGTCTTTAAGTCTAGCGCTTTATAGCCATTGGTAACATTTCCCAATGTCTGCCACCTCAGGTATCTGTCAATGATACATCTCATACAGGGTCTTGTCTTGCCATGACACTTCCTCTGCTTGATCTTCCTCCCAGGTCTGCTGCTGCCTCAAGCATTCTCTCACAAGCTCATCTTAAAGTGCCATCTTACTGATGTATTCATGAATGATCTAGATTTCATTCAGGACAGGGGCTTTAACATTCACCAGATCCTGACCACCATATTTACAGCCATCTTTCCAGCTAGACTGTAGTCTCTGGGTGTTGGATTTTGCATGGAAACCTCTGTACTTCATGATGAGTTTTCAGGTTTTCACATCAGCAGCTTCTATGTCCTTCTTTGGCTAGCTCACTATATTGGCAGAGTATCTGATGACTGGCAGGGCATATATGGTGATGGCATGGATCTTGTTTATCTTATATCCTTTATATCAGGGGTCTCCAACCCCTGGGCCATGGCCAACTACCATGCCGCAACCTGTTCGAAACCGGGCCATGGAGAAATGGGCAAGCGCGCGCAAAGCTCAAAGTGGTGGACAAGCATGCAGGCAAAGCTCCACTCACATGAGTGGAGGGTGCTTGCATTTGCGTGCGAAGCTCCACATGCACGAGCGAAGGGTGCTTGCATTCGCGCATGAAGCTCCATTCAGACGAATGGAGCTTCGCAGGCAAGCACTCTCAGCTTGCACAAGTGGAGCTTCATGTGCGAGCATAAGCACCCTCCACTCAAGCACCCTCTGCTTGCGTGTGAAGCTCCATTCATGTGATTGGAGGGCATGTGCTCCTGCCACTCACACAAATGGAGCTGTGCACATGCGTGTGCACCTGCAACTCACACACACACACGCACAAACACACCGTGCCATGCCAGGCTACCAAACTGGAAAGGTTGGGGACCACTGCTTTATATTTGTGGCAAAAGTTTTTCCCAAGATTCCCCCCTTAAGTTCTCCCCAAGATTCAAACAGTTCCCATCATACTGGTATTTTGAAGGGCCCTGACAACCAAGCTCTTTGCCAAAGATATATAAATGGATAGAAACGTAACTTTTATTAAATATTTTTAAAAGGAAGATAAAAACTAATACAAACTAATATAAAGTAAGAAAAAGAAAGAAAGAAAAGAGAAGGTTAAAAGTATGAGAAAAGAAAGAAAAAAGAAGTAGCTTTTGATCTTCTTTACAGTAATTATAAGTACAATTATAAATTTATCATTTACATTATGGTTACAACATAATTCTCTTCTTTCTATAATCTATCTTTTTTTTGTTTTGTGTTGTTTCCTTACTTTTTGTAAACTGCCCAGAGTCACTGGGAGTCAGGCAGCATTTACATTTATATTATCATTATTAATTATTATATTAATCTTGATTTGACTTACAATTCTTCCTACAGAAGCCCAGAAAGAGATATCTGTCGACCCGATTGGTATCTTTGTGACTCGACCACAGGATGGAGAAGTTGCAGTTGGTAAGTGCATGGCATAGATTCTAGACCAAAAGTAAAAAAAAAAAGGGGGTGGCCTACCAACATTCATTTTGTCGCTACTACTACCCCAGACATCCCTTAAAAGGTGGAATGAAAAATGTGGACTTTTTTTTTGCACTTTTTGGATAATAATAATAATAATAATAATAATAATAATAATAATAATAATAATAATAATAATAATAATAATAATAATAATAATAATAATAATAATAATAATAATAATAATAATAATAATAAAGTTGGAAGGGACCTTGGAGGTCATCTAGTCTAGTCCAACCCCCTGCTCACGCAGGAAACCTTATACCATTTTGGACAAATGGCTGTCCCGTCTCTTTTTTTAAATTTCCAGTGTTGGAGCATTCACCGCTTCTGGAGGCAGGTTGTTCCACTGGTTAATTGTTCTAACTGTCAGGAAGTTTCTCCATAATTCTAGGTTGCTTCTCTCCTTGATTAGTTTCCATCCATTGCTTCTTGTCCTGCCTTCAGGTGCTTTGGAGAATAGCTTAACTCCCTCTTCTTTGTGGCAACCCCTGAGATATTGGAACACTGCTATCATGTCACCCCTCGTCCTTCTCTTCATTAAACTAGACCAGTGGTGGCGAACCTTTTAGAGACCGAGTGCCCAAACTGCAACCCAAAACCCACTTATGTATCGCTGGGTGCCGGGTGGCCATGGCCCGCTGGGAGGGCGTGGCCCGCTGGGAGGGCGTGGCCTCTGCTGCCCGGATCTATGCCATCAGAGTGATTTCGCACCCCCCCACGGCCGAGAGAGAGCGAGAGTGCAGGCGCATGTGGAGAGGCGGAGGGGAGCAGCCTGGCCCCCCTCCCTCTGGGGCAGTGATGGTGAACCTTTTAGAGACCAAGTGCCCAAAAACCGCCCACCCGTCCCCGCTCCGCCCTGACCACTGGGCCATCCACCACCTCCACGGCCTGCCACAAATCACCCAGGTAGCCCAGCCCTCTGCCCGTGCCCCGCAGCATCATCTGTGCATAACGGGCCACAAGGGTGGAGTCTTGTCCCCGCTGCCCGGCTACCATGTCCTTGGCTGCGCTGCTTCATGTGGGCCGCACCCGGGGCGGCTCTCCTCCGGGGGGGGCTGCTGGTGAGGGGGCTGTGGGAGGAGGTGGGGCTGGGGCAACGGTATGTGTGCCCACAGAGAGGGCTCCGAGTGCCGCCTCTGGCACGCGTGCCATAGGTTCGCCACCACTGAACTAGACATACTAGACATGTGTGGTGCAAAACGTTAGCTTTAATCTTGAAGATGCATAAGTGTCCTCTTTCACTCTTTAAAACTCTGACCCAGCTCCCTTGTGTAGTACAAGTCTCCCCTACAAACCTTGGCATGACTCTCAGAGAAGTTGTTCCTTTAAGACCTTAAAGGAAAGATTCTTTTGCAAAACTGGTGTCTCTAACGTAGTCCACGATATAGCAGGAACCTTTTATCCTGGAAACTCCATACTCACCTCCATACTCACCTAATTTCTCTCTCAAGGTGGGAACATTACGTTCACTGCTGTAGTGGCAAGTGAAAGCTTGCTGAAGAAACCTACAGCCAAATGGTTTAAGGGAAAGTGGATGGACTTGGCAAGCAAAGTGGGAAAACACCTCCAGCTTCATGAGAGTTATGACCGAATCAACAAGGTACAGCTACTATAAAAAGAATTTGACCTCTCCATCTTTTTATATTTTGGTGAAAGCAGCATAAACATAACAATAACATTTCTTCTTAGAAATATCAAGAATTATATATAGTTATTGTTTTATTGTCTTTGGGCATAAAATGTTGTTTTAGAGCCTCTTGCTTATACTGTACCGAATAAGAGCTGGTAAAATTTACTTTAAGTATGAAATGCCACTCAATGTTATGCAATTTCTCCCAATGCATAATTTGCATTAGTTAAGAAAGTACCTTGTACATTTGTGTCAGAAAAAGGATGAAAAAAATATTTCTTAAGTCTGTTTTTCCCCAATGGTGGAATTTTACAGATGAAGAATGGATAATCGCTTAGGGATTTGTTTTTTAAATATCAATCTAAGTTTTTCCAGAAACTTTTTTTTTCTTTTTCAGTTTTAAGTGTACTAAATCTGGCTTCATGTATTTCATCACTCCGTTCTAACTAGAAATAGAGAGAAGAATGTTCCTCTTCTAGTTAGCTAACAATAGTTAGATATATAGAAAATATAATGGGATTCAGACAGTACAATAGAACAAAGAATGAATATATTACATCCATTAAGATAAATTTGTAGATACTGAGGTCTCACTAGGGTTCCTAAGCAAGTTAAGATATTCATAAGTTCTTATGACAAATTATTCGGTAGGGAAAAAAATTAAGAGAAAAAAGAAACAAGAACTTTTCCATTAGGAGAAAGTAAAAGATAAAGAATCCCTCAAGCTGCGTTTGGCTCCTAGGGATTCACTGTGAAGTAGTAATTCCATATGTATATTATAGAGAACAAGACTGGGAAATTCAGACAGAAGAACTCTTAGTTAATAACATTCAGATTTATGTGTCTATCTCCTAAAAGGGCCAATTAATTCTTCCATTCTTTTCAAGGTTTATGTCTTTGAAATGAACATTATTGATGCAGAACCAACTTATGCAGGGGGATATCGATGTGAGGTGGCTACAAAGGACAAATTTGATAGCTGTAACTTTACCCTGGTTGTCCATGGTAAGGTGTCATGTTTTCCTTATTATCAAAATGTTTATATTTTGGTAAAAGTATATAATATGGTATTAATATACTATATTATAGCTACTATAATGCTATAATAGTAATTATTCTTATTTCATGCCAATGAGGAAGTTGTCATCGCCCCCCTCCCCTAACATAACCTCTCAATCACAACATAGGAAATAATTCTTCAATTTATGCAAACACTTTTTTTGTTTTCTTTAAAATTGTCATCAGGACATATCGATGCAAATAATTTATTTCCAGTGTTTTTCCCATATCTCAACTGTGTGAAAAATTTTGGTGCCACCCGTCACTTTATTCCCAAACTTCGTGATACATGTATTTCATTATTATCTTATTTATTCAAGACATAATGTGTCTTGTGTAAGGCATACACTGGGATAAAACGCACATCAAATTAAAATATGTGCTCAGAAAAGGATTGATAAAGTCTGATTAAAATAGGATTTTGGAGAAGGGACAAGAAAGAAATGATAAAAACTTCCCTTTAATTGTTGATTTATTTAGTTATTTTTAAAAAAAAAACTACATGAGAATTTCTGCTTCATTGCATTCAGAAATATATGTTCATGGATCTATTTTTTTCTCAAATGTCAGTATTTTGAACCAGGATTTTGTTGGGATTTTTATAAAATGCAAAGATAATTGGATAATGTACAAACTTGGTTTTCTGCAAGTATATGCCTATCTCAAATTAAACTCCACTTAAATTGGAACTTACTCCCAGGTAACTAGCTGTAAAGTGGCAATTTTAATCTGCTGATCCATCCAAAAGGCATGGATCAAAGGGATTTAATCTCAGATGTTTTAGAGACAATGGACATGAAGCAATATAATTCAGTTGAAGTTTCAGTTTGGTATATGTGAATATTAGTTGTCTTACTGTCTGTATTGCTATCTGATACAATCGTATTTCTGCAATTTAATTTGTAATCCAATTACAGAACAGATCACACATTATTTTAAATTTTGAAAGCACTAAAGCTGCTGTGATTGCAAGCAAACCGAATTTCAAATTAATTTTGCATCTGTAACAATGTTAGATTGTTTATTCAGCAAAAGTAAGTAGAATGTAAGACCACTCATTCTGTTTTGTCTAAGGCCCAACCCCAAAAGAGGAAGGGAAAATGCTTGCTACCGCATACACGGCCTCTTCCCACAAATGATTTGAAAGAATAACTTGCTCATTTCTGTAGCTTGATTTAAATGTAGAAACTTGCCTAACTTTAGAAATCACTGAGGAATTGGAAAAATACCTCAACCATAATTTTGATTTTGATTAGAAGGACAGGTGAACTAATATTTGTCTAAAGGAATTTCATGGAGAAGCAGCTTAGTGCAGTTTTTTTTCCCCACTCAGTGCTCTTCAGCTCAGTGGGACTTCAATTCCATCATCTCCCAAAACTCCCCTCACCTCTATCAGCGTGTCATTCTTCAGGCTCCTATAAGGATATCACACTCATTGTATTTATATAAAGTAAAATCAATATTTAGATTGTTTTAAATCTAAGTTTTCTGTCTGAACTTTAAAAGTAGGATCTTCCAGTTGAACATGACTTCTGGTCACCAAACGATGCATCTATATAGTTTCTTAGCAGTTGGCAATAATATGGAAGTGGTTTGCTATTGCATTCTTTTGCAATATGTTTTCAGCTCTAAGTCTAGCCTACAGGCCTGGGATTTTGAGGTAGTATCTTTCTAGGTACTAAGCAAGGCTAGGGTTTTCCTTACTGCATGAAATGTCAACCTCCAGATAAAAACAATAAATGCTGGTTTTTTAAAAAAAAAAAACAGAGGTAAATTTGGGAAGAAAATTTTTGATGCCTTTGAATACTGTCTTATTGTTATTACCACTATCTGTATAATCACAGAGGCACCTGCCACAGCTGACCTGGACATCCGATCAGCATTTCGACGGACGTAAGTGTTATCACAAATGTTTACGCTAGTTTGCCAATGCAGGAGACAAACTGATGTATAACGCCAACAGAATGTCACTGGCTAAATCTCTACTCCAAATATGCGCTCATAGCGTAAGCCCAATGTGGGAGCATGCTGAGAGTTCCTAACACAGCACAAGGGATCATGCAATTAGCCCAGTTCCCAAAACTGAGATCTCTAGCCAAGTGACTCAAGCACAAACTACATTTGTGCACATGTGTGCATTGCACATCCTAATCTAACAGCCAGGCTTATGGGTATGGTCCAAAATAGCAAATTACTTTTTCAAGTAATTTGAGCATTTAGAAAACATAATTTTAAAGTTAAGCACTGGGATTAATATTTCTGATAAATGCTTCCTATCATGGTGGAGCTATAGAAGAAATGGAAAAAAATGGGGGGAAATCACTTTGTTTGGAAGTATTCTGATTTTCAGAAGTATTTATAAACAGCAGGAGACAACAACAGCAACAGCAACCACTGCAACAAATCACCCCAAATATTCAATAGAGATTAGAAGATAACATAGTCCCTGTGTACAGGCTCAGAACTTGATCAACGTAGTTTTTAAAGCAGGATAAAGGAATTAGAAATTTAGGTAAGGATTCTTTTCAGCAGAAGGAAGATGTGTTTCTTTAAATTCTTTGTATAATTCTTATTTAGGAGCACAGCAGCAGGAGGAAAGTGGACATCAGGAACCAGGTACCTAGTTTTCTGTATTCAGCATTGATCACCATTGTGAACTGTCACTCAAAAGGCGCTTTAAACAGTTAAAATAGAATATTTTTCATGTTTTCTCTCAAACATCAGCTCTATAACATTGTTTATCACTTTCTTCATGGAATAACTAAATAATGGAATAACTAACTAAAATATTTAAGGTGTAACCATGCTAGCTGAGAATACTGAGAATTGTAGTTCCAGCATATCTGAAAAGTGATAGCTTGAGATGATTGTTCTCTCAATTACAGCCAACATTTATTTTGATTTGAACTGTGGAAGCTTGACTCATTTTCCTGCTCTTACCTCCTACATGTGATTCAACCTTCTGGAGCAGATCTGGAATATGTGCAAAAGAGGGCAGGAGAAGGAGATCCTAATTTCATTGGTGAATTCCTTTCCATCACTGGATAACAACCATACTATCATAAAGACCCAAAATCACTGCATTTGACAGTATTAAGCCAGTATGTGCTGTTAAGCTATACAGTAAAACCAAAAATAACATACATCGTTTGTTACTCAACTCAACTCAAACCAAATAAAATGATTTTAGTAAAAAGGCTTATTGAAAATTATTGCCTGTATCTATTTCTTATTTTTGAGTAACAATCTAGTAACAAGGACAACAGGGGAAGCATATTTTCCCATTTACTGTATTTATATTCAGAACAATATTAGCAGAAAATAAGCTTGTGTGATACCTTTGCAGATGCAATGGACTTCAGGGTTTAATATGACCTCCTTGATAACCTTTGTGAGGAGAAAAGGATAAAATAAACTAGGTTGTGTTATTCCTGAAGTTTATGTTGAGTCAGACCTGGTTTCGTTCCTTTCATCCTACCAGCATTGGCTATCCAGTGCCTGTTCCAAGTTAGGGAAGTCTGGTGTGATTATGCATCATTGCATAAAAGCAAAATATTCACCTGGATCTTTTAAAAAAGTGAGTCCTGTTCTTCCCTCATGAGACTCCAAGCATAATGCTATAATTCAAGTATCATCAGGAGCATAATAACTTGGAAGAAGGAAATGAGATCAAGCTTTAAACAATCTAAAACGTTTCTTAGTTTGTAAGTGAAGTGGTTTTCCTACAAGGAGGTAGTTGAATTCCTACATTTTAGAGAAGCTATTTTTTTCTTTGTTTGTTATTCATTATCAAAACACTCTTTGCTCTGTTGTGCAGTGTGGATGGTCAAGATGAAGGCAGAGAGTTGGATTTCACTACCTTGCTGAGAAAGAGGTGAGTAGTCACTGCGTAACCAATTCACCCTTCAGAACAATGGGATAAAACACTTGGGGACCAATGAATTGTGTCAAGTGTTTTGGCAACATTCTCACATCCATTTCCCCCAGAAGGAAGTGCTGGATGTCTTAAGGCTGTGGGACAAGTTTCTGTTATTTCCAATAAAAAGTAGGTGACCATAACGGCATGGGAACTGACTTCTGTGATGGTTGCATCTGATTGAGCAACACAATTTGTCAAAAAGTGGATGCAAGGAAAACATTCCCAAAATGGCCAGTTCAGTGTCAGTGATACTAAGTAGTAATAAGCAGCATAGCACTATAATCCAGAATATAGGGCTGAGAAAGAAGATTAGGATTTTTTTTTTTTAACAATTTACTTTTCTGTCCCTCTTTTTTCATGCTTCTCTCTCCTTTTTTCTTCTTTTTGCACTTTGCTCTGATTTGCATCTCCACTTGGAAATCTTGCTTGGAATTCTGGAACAGAGAGTAAGATTTTATTTTAATTCCTTTTAAACTGCATGGAGTTTGTGAAGTATATATGATTTGCAGTATACGTAAGCAGCCTTTTTTCCCCGTGCTTTGGAGCATCATACGTCTATCACCTCAGATATTATTTAAAATATAGCTCATATGGATGATGGAGCAGTCACTTTCATTAATTTGCCTGCTTAATATTCTGCTTTAGAGCAGTTTTTTGTTGAATAATTTCCAAAATTGGTTATTTGGGAACCAACTTTGAGCATCTTCTAGATATGTAATCATATCTAAGGGCCATCCATTTTCTGCCTTCTTGAAGTAACTGAGGTGGACCAACGTCTTTAGTAAGCAGCTTACAAACCATCCATGGATCATGTCTTACAAAAGCTCTTGAGCTAAAATAACCTCTCTGCACTAAGTTACTTTACAACATCTTTTAAAATGATAGCTGTTTTTGCCCTGTTACTGACTTACGTTGCTCCGGTGATGTATTGTTTGAGCCTGAAGTTGATTATGTTAATGTGAGGTAAATGTTTTAACAATAAGATAACCACTGATACTTGCTTTTATTTAAAACCAGAATTATCCTTCAAATGAGATCATATTTTGTTGTGATGATAATCCATCATAATTTTCAACTCTCATGGGGGGATAAATGTCACTTCAGTGATAACTGAAGTACATGGGGGGATAAATGTCACTTCAGTAATAACTATACTAGTTTTTACCCATATGAAAATAATATAAACTCAGTATTAATATTAATTATCTATGTTTCCACTGGAATGTTAGAGTAGCCAATTTGGAACCAGCACTGAATCTAAAACCTGCTACTGGTAATATTGGAAGGAAGTCCTGTTCTAGGAGAGTTGAACCGAAATGACTTCTAAGTATTTCTACTAGATTATTCGAGTGTTTTTACACCCCAGCCACTGTGAATTTGTAGCCAGGATCTGCAAAACTAAAGCACGGTATCCAGAAGGATGTTAGCCGTTTCTCATGCAAATCATTCAGCAATTTGGAATTCTATACTGATGAATGGTTATGTTTACAATGAAGATGTTTTATACTATCAAATAAGTAATTTGAGTTTAGTCTTAAGAATTTTTTTTCAAATATTGAGAATTTTCAAATATTTCTATATCTTAATGTTTGAGAGGAAAGCTTTCTTTCTTTCTTTCTTCTTTCTTTCTTTCTTTCTTTCTTTCTTCTTTCTTTCTCTTCTCAAGACAATGTTAAGCCTTTTAAATAAGAAATATAAAAAACTGGTATGCAAACTTAATCTATGAAGATTTTTCTATTTTATTCATAGATTTTGCTTTAGTGGGTGCAGAGACAGGCTGAGATCCTGGTGGAGATAGAGGGCCTTTAATGCCTCTTTGCACCCTACAGCTGTCCTGATTTGGAAGAAGTACTAAAGCTATTGGTACTGGATAGAAAATTCCTGTTCCTCCACCACAGCAGCCAAATGTGCTAATTGTCCACACTTTGCACCATTGAAATTTAGTCACATGATGAGAGCTTCCAGAGTCACAGCAATGATTTGGTGAGCTAAATGTTGCCCACTCTTGTTTTAATGGGAAGTCCAGATAAAATAGAAAAGGCATATAAACCTTCTCTTCCCTACTACTAATCCCAATCTGGACTGGATACTCCTCTGCTTTCCCTCTTTTTTAGATATATTTTGCCATATACATTATGACAGTCTTTCTTCTTCTTCTTCTTCTTCTTCTTCTTCTTCTTCTTCTTCTTCTTCTTCTTCTTCTTCTTCTTCTTCTTCTTCTTCTTCTTCTTCTTCTTCTTCTTCTTCTTCTTCTTCTTCTTCTTCTTCTTCTTCTTCTTCTTCTTTCTTTCTTTCTTTCTTTCTTTCTTTCTTTCTTTCTTTCTTTCTTTCTTTTAAGGGGATAGACTAGACAAGAATGTATCAAGTATGAGGAAATGAGGGGGGAGGCCTACTCATACAAAAGGCCCATCAATGGAAACTGTGCTCTCGACCCATAAAAGGAAAGCAGTTGGTGTTTGCTTTCCCAGCCTGGGTGGGTGGAGTAGTGAGGAAGAGATAAAGAATCAGGGGAAGTACTTAGAGGCCATGGTAAATGTGGTTGAAACAGAAGAACAGACTATCATTATAACCAAAGGGAAGGAATGGGTAAAAAAACTGGAAAGGATTTCTTAAACTGAATTCATTTCTAGCCAATTCACATACAGAGGAGTAAAGCCCTTAGAGGGAAATGATGGGATGGATTCTCTCTCTTCCACTCACCTCACATTTACTGAGTTCATTGCCATGGTATATGTTGTCAGGGACTTGGAAAACTACTAGATGCCCCACCATATTCTCAGAAAACTAGTGTTCTCTCTACTGCACTCTATTTCAAAGCCAAATTTCTTAGGGTGGGTGAGTGGGAAGGAATTTCACTTTTCAGGTAAAAATGGTACTTGCTCAAGTGGCATTCATTATTCCAGCTTAGCATTTAAAAGCAAGTCCCACTGATTCAAAAGGGTATTTCTGGAGCTTAATGTTATAACCCTAGTTTACTCTTTTTTAAACAGGTTTTATTTTTAATGTGACTTGTCTGTCTCCGGAAATAAGGGTTTCATTTTAAATACTTATGGTAGCATAGTGCAACTGATCTGTTCCTGTATTTTTGTTTCATAATCACAGTAAAGAGGCAGGAAGATTATGTAACTTTTTTCAGAGCGCTGAAATGTTCTTTTTTGGAAATACATGTACTCGCCCAATGGCTCTCTTTCCAATGGAAATTTTATATTATGCTGCTCAGAAGTATTATTTTCCAACAGGGTAGTCAGAATAGATGGCACTGACGTACAGGTGCCACAGACCAAGTGGAAGGAACACTCCAGCATTGGACAGGCAATGAGAGAAACTCCTAGAGGAGGTGACAATCCAAGTAATAGGATAGGGGAAACCATTGTTAGTTGTTTGCAACCATTTTAAATTTTTCACAGTTGTTTAGAACACATAACTCCAAGTTAGTTAGGGCCTAACGAAACTCTCTAATACACAAGCAAGAGAGAACTATGCCAAATAGTCCCACTCTTGATGACGTGATTTTACATAACTCCCTGCCTTGAGGTATGCACTGCAAGGAAGGGATATTCAATGGTCTATAATGAAAACTGGTCACTACAGATGCTGGTATTTTTGCAGTTTTAAGTGATGTTTCTAGATAGCTTGCTTGTGTTTGGTAGGACTAGTTGAAAAAGTAAAACAACCATACCCAACCTGGTTCCCTTCCAGCTATATGGGAGTACAATTTATATTGTGATGGAAACCATAGTTCAAGACGACGGGAGACCTCAGTTTGGCAAAGATTGTTTTAATTCTCCCACGCTCTTAAAATAATTATGGGGTTATTTTCTATATCACTTACAATAAGAAGTATAATGCCTTGGGGGTTAGTTAGTTAAGTGGCAAGCTAGGTGAGGTGGAAAAATCCCTTGTTACCATCATTCTTAAGATGGTGCAGATCTGGCTTGTGACTTCAATCTCATTATTTCACCAACTTTGAGACCAAATCAAAGCAAGGGTTGGTTTTGAGGTGGGCAGTGATGCTTGAATGTGGTTTTGAATAGTTCATTTAGCACGGATTCTGCCAAACTGAAGAATAAAGTTGCACTAATTGAACTGAATTACTTCTGTATAAATTAGATCAATAGTTGTATTTGTACATTTCCAAAGAGAATGGCACAAGGTAGAAGTTCCTGTTTTAGAAAAGACCATGAAGGACTTAAAAATTG
Organism: Azemiops feae; assembly: GCA_023970755.1. Taxonomy (NCBI): domain Eukaryota; kingdom Metazoa; phylum Chordata; class Lepidosauria; order Squamata; family Viperidae; genus Azemiops; species Azemiops feae. The sequence goes on along the minus strand of JALGBA010004098.1, from coordinate 4,804,536 downwards.
GATCACACCCCTGTTCTATCTAGCCCAGAAGCCAGTTTTCACAATGGCCACTCAAATACACAGAGAAGGCTACTTGTCTCCCAGTCACGCTGTTGTCAATCTTAGAAACCACCAATCCCCATGACTTCCATAAATTGGCAGACAGCACTCCATTTCTGGTAGCAAATTCCAAGGTTTAATTATACATTGTGTAAAAGAAAATACTTCCTTTTGTCTTTCCTAATTCTTCCAGGATTTAATTTCATTAAGTGATCTCAGGTTCTAGTACTTTGGGAATGGGAAAAGAGATTCTCCTTGGCACTTTATTTACACCACACTTTTGGTGTAAGTGTAATTTTTTTACACTTCTCTCATTTTCTCTCATTTTCCTCCTTTCTAGATGAAAAAGTCCCAAACATATGTAACCTTTCCTCATTCTTATTGGCTTCTTCTGAACCTTCTCTATCTCCTTTTTGAGGTGCAATCACCAGAGCTGCAAAAAATATTCCAGATATGGTTACATCTTTGTTTTATATAATGGTGTTATGATATTGGTATCTCTATTTTCAATACTGTTTCTTATTATCTCTAACATAAAATTGGTCTTTTTTTTTAACAGCAGATGCACAATGCATCAATACTTCCATTTAACTGATTATCATTATTCCAAGATTTCTCTCCTTCATTAAATCACTGCCAGCGCTGATTCCATTAGTTGATATGAGTAGTTAGGATTTTTAGTAGAAGTAAGCTCCTCTCAATTTTTTGAATAATATCAACAACCAGAAAAACTAGCAGTAGATTAATGACATACTCTTTTGAGACTGGTATAAATTATAGTCTATAAGCTACATAAAATTGGATTGTTGTGTGTGCAATTGCTTCTTTACTACCATTTTTCAGTGTGGTAAATAATTAGACTTTTTATCAAGGAAGTTGAAGCTTGTTCTAGCAATGGCTGATGATACTACTAATTCTTAATGCCCTCTCTTTTGCTTATGGGGATGCTGCTGCATGTTCCTGCATATGTTTTTCGGCATTGTTTTGAAGTCCAGCAGTTTCTTACGCTCGGTACATCGGTAAGCATTCACTCCATCTCTTCTGCAGTGGTAATTGTCAGTAAAGCTTTTCCAGAAAGGTAACTGTCTTTTGCACCAAAAAGGGAAGAAAAAAAAGAAGAAGTAACTTTATAGCACCTTAAAGGCGCTAATATTACGTTTTTATGGTTTAGAATCTTACATCTGATGAACTGGACTCTGTTGATATCATATATCACAATATATGTGTTAAATTATAATACTTTAGAAAACTCTTCATGTTTTTATTATCAACACACAAAAAATTAAACAGATTTACATATTTAAGAAAAATGAAATTAAATAGCAATCTTAATTTAATTATCATTTTATCCAAAGTTAAATTCTTCCATTCTTTGGACTAAAGTCATCTTTAGAATCCATGGATGGCACATATCTTTTCAAGTATCAATTTTAAAATAAGGCATTAATTGGTATTTGCAAAAAAAAAACCATCTACTTACCTATAACTATGGAGGGTTTTTTTCCATAAATTCATGAAAAAACATAGATAACGTTTATCTAGTCCTTAACCACAACCTTCTGAATCTAAGCCCCAGCTGTTGCTTCATCACCAAGCTATTCAGACCACATTTGTACATTCTGCAAAACACAGGATTACTAGCTCTATGTTAGGGAACCAGCAGCATTCTGCTGCATCCAGACCTTTTACTCCCATCATGTTTCTCTTGCTCATGTGAGTGGCGAAATGATCCAGAGCCTTCACATTTACTGTACATGTCTAAACCCAAGATATAATTCAAGCAAGTTAGAAAGCATAGCACTTGTTGCTAGCTTGAAATACCAAATGTTATTGACAGGAGAGAAATCAAGATCCTGGATGTTGCTCAATTGCTCAAGTGAAATATAATGTGAGGCTACATGTCCTTTCTTTGTAGAAATGAAGGAAAACTCGAATCGCAGCCAGAGGTTGATGTCTGGGAAATCCTTCGAAATGCTCCGCCATCAGAATATGAGAAAATTGCATTTCAATATGGCATCACTGATCTACGTGGAATGTTGAAACGCCTCAAGCGTATGAAAAAGGAGGAGAAGAAAAGCACATGTAAGAGAACATGTTTTCCTCCACCATTCAAATAAATTGTCTCCTTTTTGAGAAGTGTCCTCTGCAAACAATGTATAATTATTATTTTTTTCAAACTGTGGTCTTTCTTCTCCCGCTTCTATTTATCTAGAAAAGAACAGCTGGCTCTATAAAATTAGAAATGAAAGTTAAAGCTGACAAGGATAGGAGAAAAGAAAGAGGAAATTCATAAATAATAAAGGGAGCTTAGAAAAAAAATCAACTAAACCAATCAAAGTAAAGAGAGAGAAAAGACAGACAGGGTAGAATAAACCAATACTGAATGGAGGATTGGGAGTTAATGTACAGTGTTCATAAACCAGTGGTGTTGGCATGATCCAATGCATTTGTCAAAATAACAGAAGCAATATTGTGCTGTCATCATGGAAGCTCTAGCACTTTTCTATATGCATGTTATATCATGACAGATATCCAGAAGGGCCAGACTTGAAATACTCTTCCATCATTGTCTCTCCTCGACACTTCCTATGGGCATCCATGCAAGGGGGGGAGTTACAAAAGTCAAATTGGTGGTTGTAGTTAAGCAGTCAAGGCTCCACGCCTTTTCATGTGCATGCAACATCAACTTGAATCACACAATTGCAACTGCCACTTCAAAAATTTTCACACACAACACAAGTACACACTTCCAACTGTGAATACCCATGAACATACATTTTAAAAATATAAGTCTTACTCTGGCTGTAATTTAGTGCAACACAATCCTTCCTGGCAAGCCTTCAGACAAAGCTTCATTTGAAAATTGGCTTGCAGGCTTTTTGTTCTATATAATTTTTAATGGGATTATATAATTATGTATGCTGTCATAGGGCACTTCAACGCTAGAAAAATTCATTCAGAACAACTCCAAGATTTATAGGCTCATATACAGTAAATAGATTTAAGAGCAGAGCTTGTTTCTTTGTTCCTTGGCTGCATTGCAATTTATGGGAAGCTGCTGTTTTCCTTGCACCACTGAAGTTCTTTGAAGCTTGTGACAGACAGTTTTCCCATTAGAAGAGAATAGTTGCATCTCAGAATCAAACTGTGGGGTTCTTTGTGTTCTCTGAGCTTGGTTGTTTTCTTGCAGCTATTTCATTGCCCGACTAGGTAACAGCGTCAGTGCTGGTGATATTACCTAGTTGGGAAATGAAACATTTGTAAGAAAACAACCAAGCTTAGAAAGCGCCAAGGACCTCACAGTTTTCCCAATGGTAGAAACTTTTGACTAACTTCAGTTTCTGAGCTTAAGCCAGTCTCTCTTGTATAGCAATCCAGCTTCTAAAGCATCATACCAAGATGTCATTCTTTCTATTAAAGATTTGTTTTTAATACAGGAAGATGAAGACTAATAAAAACTACTATAAAGAAAGAAAAAGAAAAGAAAAAGTAGGAGATCAAAGAGAAAGCTAAAAATGAAAAGAAAAGGAGAGGAAGTAAAAACATGGAAAAGAAAAGAAGCTTCCAATTTTATAACAGCAGTTATACATACAATTATAAATGTACTTCTTACTCTATAGTTACAATATACCTCTCTTCTTTCTATAATCTAGCCTGTCTAATCATCAAAATCATAAACTGAGCCATCTTCACCAACCATTCCTCCATTGTGGCTAACACCAAATCTTTCCATCTTTGTCCAATATATCATTCTTTCTTTTAAAGCCAGCAGAGGGGTTGTACCTTGGCTGTTCAGCAGCTATTTCCCATTGCAACCATTCCATTTCATCAACAAAACAGAGTAGGGTATTTTTGTAGTTCCAGGATGACAATAGCCTCAGGCAAGGTACCAGTTAATTGGTATTTAATGCACTTTTTTCTTAATCCATGTTCTCAGCATTTAAAGGCTGCTTTATAAAGATAAGTGGAAGCTATAGTGGGAAAATGCCTTCAGTAAGTGTGTAAATTTTTAAAGTAGGGAGGGGAGAAGTAGCAATGAATCAACTGAAGAAAGTTGGGACTATGTGAAAACAACTAGACATTATAACTGCAAAATATGATCGAGATTGCAACAGAATTAAACCACCTCAAATGCTACAGTCAAAAACAGAGATGAGGAACCAATGAAGGAGGATATTTGTAGTTCAGGGTTGAAATTAGGGATCCTTGGTGCTCTCTTGAGTTTGGTTGTTTTCTTGCAGATGTTTCATTACCCAAACTAGGTAGCATCATCAGTGCTAGTGGGGAAAGGTGGGGAAATTTTGTTTTGGTGTTGGAGACTTGAATTCAGCAGGAATTCTTGTTAGTGAATATGTTTCTAATCATATTTTGGCAGCACGGCAACCAAACAGGACAGGTACAGACTTCAACGGATAGTTTAGGACTGCAGAAAAAACATTTGCAACCAGCCTGCCTTCCATTGAGGACCTGTATATTGCATGAACCAGAAAGAGGGCTGAGAAAATATCTACAGACCCCTCACATCCTGGACCTAAACTGTTTCAACTTCTCCCCTCAAGATGCCGCTATAGGGCATTGCGTGTCAAAACAACTAGACACAAAGATTAGCAGAGTGATTGCATTCCCATCACTCTGCTAAATACCTAACTCTTACAAAACTGTCTTTTGCCTAAAGATGAAGTAGGCTGCATTGCTATTATCCTTGTCATCTTCTCATCTTTCTCACCTTCTTATCTTTCTCACCTCTCATCTTTCCTACTACCTTCTCCTATTGGTATATTATGATTTATCAATTGTTGTTTGTATCTTATGATTTATGATTGTATCTTATGATTTGTGATCTAAGACTTATCATTTTGTTGTTGGTATGTACACTCAGAGCTTATGCACCAGAAACAAATTCCTTTTGTGTCCAATCACACTTGGCCAATAAAGAATTCTATTCTATTCTATATGCAGGCTTGACTACAAAGTACTGAGGTAGTAGAGCTTGCCACTGGAAAAAAAAATGCTACTAATATAGTTGTCCTGTGTGCAGAGTATGGACTTAGCTGGATCTCAATGAATGCCAGCAGATGTTAGTATTAGGTTTATAAATATTTAGATGATCTTATAAGCTAAATCTTTGAAATGTTTTTGAAAATGGCAGTAATAGTTCACCTGAGTAGAAATTACGAATATTAAGAAAATATGAGCTTTTTTGTGAACAGAGAGATAAATTCTTTACATTGAAGTTAGTGATTTCGATGCCAAAGTTAATTTAGATTAAAAGACAGTACCTGAATTGAAATTGAACAGTGTGTAAACTTAGTAAAAGAGAATTTAAAAAATTATTTCATAGACTGTTTGCTTATCAGATAAACTAAATTTACAGATCCTTCCAGTGATTCATTGTTCTAAGAAATTACTAGGAATCAAGACCATAGTAAAACTGGAACATCCAGAAAGATAACAGATTAGTATTAGATTAGCTCCAAGAAAGATGTAAAACTGTTCTGAGAGAATAATTTCACTTATATACTGTAAGTAAAATTATTGCAGTGCTCAAAACAGGCAAATATTGGATTCTAACAATGCATTGTGGTGAACACAACTGAATGAAAACAGTTTGAAGCTTATGTGTTTAATAACCCTTTTTGGTAGCTGTAAATTTACAAGATTTCCATTTGGTATTTCAACTGCTGCTCTTGAAGAATAGAATAGTATAGAGCTGGAAGGGACCTTGGGGGTCTTCTAGTCCAGCCCCCTGCTCAAGCAGGAGAACTTATACCATCTCAGAAAAGTGACTGTCTAGTCTTTTTAAAAAAATCTCCAGTGATGGAGCGCCCACGATTTCTGGAGGCAAGCTGTTCCACTGGTTAATTGTCCTCACTGTCAGGAAGTTTCTCCTTAATTCCAGGTTGCTTCTCTCTTTGATCAGTTTCCAACCATTGTTTCTCGTCCTTCCCTCTGGTGCTTTGGTGAATAATGTGACCCCCTCTTCTTTGTGGCAGCCCCTCAAATACTGGAAAACTGCTATCATGTCTCCCCTATTTCTTCTTTTCTTTAGACTAGCCAAACCCAAGTCCCGCAGCCATTCTTCATATGTTTTAGTCTCCAGGCCTTTGATCATCTTAGTTGCTCTTCTTTGAATTTTTCCAAACTCTCAACATCTTTTTTGTGATATGATCAAAATTGGCTGCAATATTCCAGCTGTGGTCTTACTAGGGTTTTATAAAGCAGTACTTATACTTCACGTGACCTTGATTCTATGCCTCTGTTTATACAACCCAGGATTATATTAGCTTTTTTGGTTGCTGCTGCACACTGCTGACTCATAGTCAAATGATCGTCCACTAGGACTCCAAGATCCCTCTCACAGTTACTGTTTTTAAGCCAGGTCTCACCCAATCTGTACTTGTACCTTTGATTTTTTCCTACCTAAATGTAAAATTTTGCTTTTCTCCACATTGAAACTCGTTTTGTTGGATAGGGCCCATTGTTCAAGTTTGTCAGGATCTTTTTGGATCCTGAGTTTGTCTTCTGGGGTGTTGGCTACTCCTGTCAGTTTGGTGTCATCTGCAAATTTGATGAGTTCCCCTTCAATTCCCTCATCTAAGTCATTGATGAAGATAGATAGAAAAATGTGGGTTAGACAGCATCACCACCAGATGGATCTGTAGCTGGCTGACCGGCAGTACTCAGCGTGTGGTCCTCAATGGAACCGCATCTACATGGAGGGAAGTGTGTAGTGGGGTGCCCCAGGGCTCTGTTCTGGGCCCAGTGCTCGTCAACATCTTCATCAACGATTTGGACAAGGGGATAGATGGGGAAATCAACAAATTTGCAGATGACACCAAGCTGGCAGGAATAGCCAACACTCCAGAAGACAGGCTTAAGATACAGGAGGATCTGGACAGACTTGAACACTGGGCACTATCTAACAAAATGAAATTCAATGGTGAAAAAAGCAAGGTTATACATTTAGGCAAGAAAAACCAAATGCACAGGTATAGTATAGGGGGTACCTTGCTCAATAGCAGTAACTGTGAGAGGGACCTCGAAGTCCTAGTGGACAATCACTTAAATATGAGCCAGCAGTGTGCTGCAGCTGCCAAAAAGGCCAACACAGTGCTAGGCTGCATTAACAGAGGGATAGAATCAAGATCACGTGAAGTATTAATACCACTTTACAATGCCTTGGTAAGGCCACACTTGGATACTGCATCCAGTTTTGGTCACACGATGTAAAAGACGTGAGACTCTAGAAAGAGTACAGAGAAGAGCAACAAAGATGATTAGGGGACTGGAGGCTAAAGCATATAAGGAACGGTTGCTGGAATTGGGTATGTCTAGTTTAATGAAGAGAAGGACGAGGGGGACATAATAGCAGTGTTCCAATATCTCAGGGGCTGCCACAAAGAAGAGGGAGCGAAGTTATTTTAAAGGCGCTGAAAGCAGACAAGAAGCAATGATGGAAAACTAAATCAGGAGAGAAGCAACCTACTAAGGAGCAAACTTCTGACAGTTAGAACAATTAACCAGTGGAACAACCTGCCTCCAGAAGTGGTGAATGCTCCAACACTGGAAGTTTTTAAGAAGAGACTGGACAGCCATTTGTCTGAAATGGTATAGGGTTTCCTGCCTGAGCAGGGGGTTGGACTAGATGACCTCCAAGGTCCCTTCCAACTTTATTATTATTATTATTATTATATTGAAGAGTACTGGGCCTAAGACGGAACCTTGTGGTACCCCGCTGATTACTTCTCTCCATGTGGATGTGGTGCCATTGAGGACTACTTGTTGAATACAGTTTGCCAGCCAGCTACAGATCCATCTGGTGGTGATGTTGTCTATTCCACCTTTTTCTAGCTTACCAAGGAGTAGGTTGTGGTCTACTTTATCAAATGCCTTACTGAAATCTAAGTATACTACGTCCACAGCATTTCGCTGGTCTACTAATTTAGTCACTTTATTGAAGAATGAAATAAGATTGGTTTGGCATGATATGTTTTTAACAAACCTGTGCTGGCTACTAGTTATAAATTTGTTTGCTTCTAGTTGTTCGCAGATCTGTATCAGAGTATCAGGGAATGAGTTTGTGGAAATGGCAGAGCTTACCAGTTTGGTGAGGGAAAAAGTAATAAAGAGTTTTTTAAAAGACTGGAAGCCTAAAATAGATTTTTTTGTTGAAAGAAGAAAAGACTGAATTAATTATTTATGGATTTGAAGATTTAAAAGGGCCAAAGAGGAAGGTGGCAATTACTCAATAGAAAGAAGGGAGGAAATCCTAATTCTCTGTATACTTTCTTTTAAAATTTCTTTTCTTTTTCTTCTTTTTCTGTTTTTTTTTCCCTTAATCTTCTTTTGATTGTGTATACTTCTAATATATGTAAGATGATATATTGATTTGGGCAAAAGTAAACAAGAGCATGATAAAAGAGTAAAGTATTGAATAGATAGAAATAAATAAATTTGGAATTAAATGGAGCAGAATGTGGATTTGGATTGGCAGAAAAAACTATCTTGGTAGTATTCTTCATAAGAATGTTACAAATCTGATAACATTAAAACTGAAGCTATTATTGGAATATGTATTTCACAAAATAAAGTAGACTTGCCAAAATGTTTAGAGATTGTTGCTTGTTGGCTAAATTTATAGCTATGCTTTATATTTTTCTGACAAGTTCAACAAGGTTGTTGAATTTCAATGGTTAGATATCTGTGGGAGGGCATTTGCAAAGCTTAAGGCGTTGTTAAATAGGGTGCCCCTGCTGAGATATTATGTTGGCAAAATGTTTACTGTTTCTATTCATGAGAGAACTAGAAGTTTGGGAGCAATATTGTTTCAAGATTGTTTACTAGGATCATATGCTTCTAAAGCTATGACAACTGAAGACAAGAATTATTCTTATACTGAAAAAGAAACGTTAGCTATTCTGTCTAACTGCACAAGGTTCCATCAGTTTATTTATCAAAAGATAGTGAAGGCAGAAGAAGACAGATCGTAACCTTTGAAGCATCTATATATCTATCAAATTTTAGGATTGGAAGATGGCTGTTAATCTTGCAGAAATACCAGCTGCAGACTGGAAAGGAATTAATATTATTGACATTTAATCGTGGGGAAGGGTCTAATCCTGGAGAAAGTGAATTAGGAGTGAATTTTATTATGCCCAATTTGTTTATAATTCAAAATCGAGAGGCATTAAGGTAGATGCCAGCCTTCATTACAAAGTTCAGCAGTCAATCTTGGTGCTCTAGACACTTCAACCCTTATTCTGGAATAGGCTTATCATTTGGCTCAATTGCAACTCAGCTAAATCAAACTTTTTATTGCAAATTGGGATGAAGCTGTATATATCCTTTTTCAGTGCAAAATCAAAGCTTTTATACTGTATATAATTATACTCTGGTTTTTTAATTTCAGAAAATTATACTGGCATGAAATTAGATGTCCCCATTGCCCGTACAATATTGGTTTTGTTGAAAGGTGCTGTCCTGATTTCATATTTGATTGCCTGTCTGCAATTCCCTGCTCATCATCTCTGGGGCCCTTCCTGTGTGAATGAAGGCAGATAAACTTATCTCAGGATAATGTTGCAGGATCCAATCGGAATTGGTCACCGGGGCTAGAGGTTTGTTCTTCCAAGCTTTTGGCCTTGTGCTGGAGCCCATCCTCAGGGAACCTCTCAATCTCAATTTTCAATGTGTGCATCCTGGAGATTAAGAAATTCCCTGAGGATGGGCTCCAACACAAGTCCAAAAGCTTGGAAGGACAAACCTCCGATCCCGATGATCGTGTCATATTGGATTCTTTCTGTGCCTTTATCTACCCCTCTTCTGTCATAATCAAGTTGAATATTTTTTAAAAAAATCAGAATCATGAATAGAACTGAGTCACAAGAATCACTTCTATTTAGGATTTATATTTCTTTGCCTTATGCAGGTAAAATGTATATTTTTGGTATTGAATTTGAATGTTTTTTAATATCCAAAATCTATTCAATGAAAATATTTTAAATGCAGGAGAATGAAAGGGATTTCTTGGGATTTCTTGTCATTCTTAAACAATTCCAGATGACACTTTTATTGTGGATTTTTCCTTCTAGGCATAGAATTTTAGCCTGCCTCTTTTTCTCCACCTGTATTTCTACTTTTTTTCATAGCACAAAAACACCTATTCAGGATTTTTTTTAAAAAAAAGAATGGCTTTTGATTAATAGAGCCAGGGGGTCTCCATTTGGCAGCCTCTGAGTTATAGGATGTATTCAAATAATATGAATCTTAATTTTAAACCAATTTTGTCCACAGCATTTCTGAAGAGGTTGGATCCTGCATATCAAGTTGACAAAGGACAGAAAACCAAATTAGTAGTGGAGCTTGCTAACCCAGATGATGAAATTAAATGGCTCAAGAATGGACAAGAGATCCAAGTCAGTGGCAGGTAATCAAGAGAACACAATGAAAGCATTTAGATTAGTATTATACAGTAGTATGAAATATTATATGGGTATAATGTGGAATATAGGAAACCTAGTGATCATCAAAACTAGGAAAGAATGAAATTTCATCAGAATGGTGGGGGGGGAAATAACACCCAGAGGCATCTATGAGTGGGGAGTCAAAAAAAAGGTCAAGTTTGTGATTGCAACTATACAATCAAAGCCCCACCCCATTTTTATGTGCAACTCGCATAAATAAGGCCATTATCTTGAATCTTTTGATACCTCTACCCACCCACTCCAGAAGCCCCCAACATCAACAAAAGCTGTAAGCAGTTAGGGAATGAGGTGGGGTTAATGCTTACTATACTGTAGGACTGCTAATTCATATACAGTTTTTCATGCCTGGCTTTTCTCTTTCCTCTACTCATCTCCACCTTGAATGAATCCATCCATCATTTGTTCTTAGCAAGTAAGTCCTCGTATTGCACTTCTTGTTTTTTCTACTTTCCTTCACCTACAACAGAGATGGGGAATGATGGCCCCTTTATGACTTGTGGACTTCAACTCCCATTCTCCTGGGCTATCGTTCCCCACCCCTGATCCACAATGTAGCAAACAATATATTTTTGCTATCCCCCCCCCCAGTGTTTTCAGATAGAAGGCTGAAATTATAAATGAGTCAATCTAATTTTGACAAGTTTTACTTGTCCTAACTCCATGTCTTTGAACTAATGATAACATATGGCATGATCACTCAGCCATAAATAAACTATCTGAAATAAAACTGTGGTAATTACCTCTGCCTTATTAAGCAGTTTATAAAAATATTAGTGGTTTTTTTGTAACCTGAATAACTGCTATATGATTAATTGTTTTCATGCATATTCCAAGGTATAAATGAGTAGTCTTAGTAGTCTTTTGCACATTATTTTGTTATCTAGATCAGGATGGGGACATTTATAACTCATGCCCACAATGCAATTCTTTTTGGGGTGTGAGCAGCATCATGTAAAGCAGAGAAATGGGGTAAGAAATACTGTAATAAGCCAATTGTTATCAGCAGCAAGGCACAGGACAATCCCAGTATCGTAAGATGGTATTTATTAAAGAGAGGAACCTACGGTAAAGAAAGAGAAACAGCTCCCTGCAACAAGCAAAGATCTATAAGAAAATCTGTGGAGTTATTTCCACATTAAAGAAAACATACATTACAGCAAGGGAATTAAGAGAAAGAGAAGGAAATACGGCTAAATGTAGTTTACGCCAAATCGCTCAATTTTTACCAGCCCTTACATTTGCCCTTGGAAACAGTCTTTGTTCTCACAAAGCCCATGCCCCATTTCATACATTTACCTTCTCTCTCCTTTTTTTTGAGGATCCCATCAATTTCATCTAACTTTCTCACTCTTCCCCTTTCTCTCAATCCATTCACTTTTCTTTATGTATTTGTTCTATGCCTTTTCTTGATTCAGTCTCTCAATCCACTGCAATTTATTTCTTCAACACTGATCGTTCTTGCATTAAATCCACATCCATTTGACACTATTGATTCTACATCCTATTGCTTCTTGTTTTGCCGCATATATCTTAAGCATATTTCCCCCGCATTCAGTTTACTTCTATGATGTTCCCCACATTGCAAGCTATAATTGCCGTATAAACAAGTTTCCCCTTCTTTTGATAAACATTCATTCCTTGCCATCAAATATATTCTACCTACCACATTTCTATAGTATTCACATTGTCTTAAACTTTCTCCATCCCTCTTCCCTTTTTTTGATAAATATTTTACCAGGGAATCTAAATCCATCTCTTTCCTTCAATTTTTCATCATTAAGTATTTGTTCACACAATTTCTGCAGTCAAACACAACTTTATTACTCATTATACATTAATTTTCACCTCCATGTTCCTCACCACATTATGCAATCTAACATTCCTTGCAACTCATTTGAATTGGGAGCCAGCAACATTGCTGCATCTCTATTCTGTATACATAACTATGCATAGCTTCATATCCATAGTAACACACCTCTAATTTCAACATAAGCATTTCTTACATTTGTATTCATGAATACATTAAAAAAATCTAGTGGTTTATCACAAATCCTCATCCTAGTGCTTAGAGTTAAGCCATATGCCAAGTACTGCCTTTATTGTCATGTACACTTTAGTTTTATTTACATAAATAAATGCCATTCTTACTGCATTCAGCAATCAACCATCAAGTCCATGTTCACACAAAACATTCCATCATTTAAGCTATTGTTTTGTGAATGCTTTCTTTAAATTGCACTAAGCTTTATTTCCCACATTTTTGACTATGTGCGAAGTTGCAACACCGCCTTTCACTTGGATAGGAAACAACAATTTTCTTCCAATCATAAGGCACAGCTAAGTCTTTACACACGTTAAACAAATCACACTATTACTCTATATGTAATCCATGTCCATATTTTAATATTTCCCCAATTATACCATCCATGCTTGTGGCTTTATAACTTTATTAAAAATATATAATTTTTCAAGGTTTTCACAGCAAATATTACTTTCTTTTCATCATTTTTTTCTCGGATATTAACAGTTATAACATTCACTTCAGTTGTGTTCATTTACTTACTTATAAAATTTAAAGGCTGCCTAAATTACTAAATGTAACTTTGATCTATCACTACCATTCCTATAGAAATCTCTAAAACATCTTTTCATCTACTTCCAATTATTTTTATTTTCATCAATATCATTGCATTTTCTTTCCCTTTTAAAAATGTAAATGTTCCTTGTTCATTTTTTACTACAATCTTTGCAATTATCTTTTTTCTCTATGCACTGCATAGAGTATATGTATTTGAACATAGCTGATCACAAACTCCCTGGGATCTAGGTGATATCTACTCTGTGTTAGGGTTTTTTTAATATTCCATTTCCATTTTTTAATATAATTTTTATTATGGAATTTAAAAAGATAAAAAGTAACAAGAACTAATATAAAGTTAAAAGAAAAAAGAAAACAAAAAGCCAAAAGTGCAAAAAAAGAATAAAAAGAAATAGAATATAGCTTCCAATTTTCTTTACAGCAATAAGTACAAATACAAAACTATCTCTTACTCTGATTGCAAAAACACTTCCTCTTTTTTATTATCTATTTTTTCTAACCAAACAAACTGTAAATCATAAATTAATTTTTTTTGTTCTGCTGCACACAAAGATTCTAGAAGAGGTTGCTAATCAGCAATAAATATAAATATTGTCTTTTCTATAATCAAGGAAGTCAGTTTAGCCATCTCTGCAAGTTCCATCATCTTCATTTACATTTCTCTAGATATATTTTTGAATCACTGGGAAATAAAAGGATCTTGACCATAAACCACTGCTCATTGGCTGATGACGCAGCATATCAGTGCGTGATTGGGGAAGAGAAGACTTTCACAGAACTGTTTGTAAGAGGTGAATGATTTATTATTGTTATGGGTTGGGCTAAGACCTAGATTATAATTCAAACATTTTGAGTAACATCCTGAAATCCTACTTTTTGTGCTGCTGCAATTTTGCCAACCCAATGTTATTTTGGGCAACTATTTAATGTATATATGTATGTAAGGCTTCTTCTCTTTTTTCTCCATTACTTCCTGAACTTGAGAAAAATTATGCATATCTGTATTTACCATATTTCTACCTACCAGAAGGCACTGTAAATATTTCTGCTTCTCTAATGAATATTAACCCATGAGATTGTCAAATCGTTAAATTTTCTGCAGAACCTATCTGATAGGTTATTGTGAACCAGAAAGTCTTCTGCATGCTCATTTGATACTTAGACAGATTGAAAGAAGCGGCATTTACCTCCAAGTATATCTAAGATTGGGTTGCAGAATGTTACTCTGTGTACCTTGACAAAAAGATAAAATACAAAGGTAACATGTGAGATTTTTAAAAGTAGCACAAATCAGTGTCACAATTACTGTATATTAAAATGAAAAAGTTCTAAAATCATTCCATATTGCATTTCTTTATATACTTGGGTTAGCGAATATTAGAACTGAATTAGAATTAAAATATGAGACAAGTTTAGATATCATCTTTTAGAATAGATTAAAAAGATAATGATTTACATTCAGAGGGGGGTAAAGAAGTACGGTAATTCTAGAAACATACAGTTGTGTGTAGATGTGTTAGTGTTAACTATTATAGGCATATTATTCTGGTTTACAACTAAAAATTAAACAACAATATGATTCAAATCCTTCTGGAGGAAAAGAAGAGAGTAATGAAGAGTCAAAAAAGGTGGCATATATCTTTTACAAAAGTGATCACATTTAGTTTGAGAACAGAGAAGTGGGAATAAGATAGTAGGAGTTTTTACTTGTTTCACAGGAATGTGACCCAGCTCAGCCTTTCTAACACACAAAACCCATATAGAAGTTGGATTTAATTGAAGGTGACTTTAGTTGTAGCTGAAGACTGTTTGAGTGGGCCACATGTAAAGTAATTGCTGGTGAGTTCTGTAGTATGAAAGAATGTGGTCCTGACCTTGGAAATGGGAAAAGAATCACTGAATTGTTAAAGAAAGAATTTCAGAAAAGATGAGAAATTCAGAATAACCTTACCCTGATTTTGTTTAGTGTAAAATGTAGTAGAAGAAACCTTGACAAGCTTTCAAGATAGATGTCAGTCTTTCAAGGTAAGGAAGATCATGAAACAGGAAAAGCAGAGATTTTAGAAATGCTTTTTAAGTTGCAGGGTAGGTTAACAGTATCTTGAAAGTCTGTCAGAATTTCTCTCTATTTCATATTATACCAAACAAAATTGAGGTGGGGTTGGGCTGAGTTTCATTTGGACAATAATGCTGTCCGAAACTTCTCCCTTAACAGTTTGCTCATTCCTTTCCTCTTCTTAAAGCCAGGTCTACATTCTTTTATATTATTTTAAGCAATGTTAAGTTTATGCCTTTGGCTGCCATTTTCAATTATTGTATTGCCTTCTGGTTATTTTATTAATTTTGTGGAGAATTAAAACAGCAAGATCCAGCTGTTTGATACTATTTAATGTATCAGGAAAAATTAAAGGGAGACATAGGGTAATGACAGCATTCAAGGGGGTCAGATGTTACTATCATCCTGAATTCCATTATAACAGCGGTCTCCAACCGTTGTGACTTGGCAGCCTGGCTGGGGGGGAGAGGGGAACTTAGCCACAAGAGCACCAGACTCACATGCATGCGCGCGCAGTTCCACTCACACCAGAAAGAAGTGTTTAGGCTGCGGTTTTGCACTCCTTCAGGCTTCTCTGCACCAAAAGCTTTTGCAAAGGAACAGAAGGCCTGAAGCGGCGCGAGATCGCTCCCCTGAAGCCTTTTGTCCCTTTGCAAAAGCTTTTGGCACAGAGAAGAGAAGCCTTTGGGGGCACGGTCTCGTGCTCCTTCATATTCATCCAAAAGTGAATCGGGTGTCCTGCATAGGCAGCCTCGGTGAGTCAGTGAAGCTGAGCGGGGCACGTTCATCCCACTCAACGTCTGCTCTCACCACTCTGCTTTTGGAGCATTGGGAGCAGACAGCTTAATGGACCAACTGGGGGGGGGAGGAGAACCAGGCCATGCAAGCGGTGGGCCAGCACACACATGTGTGCACACAGCTCCACTCACACAAGCCTTTAGGGTGCTGCTCACGCAAGTGGAGCTGTGCATGCGTATGCATGACCCTGTTCCAAATAGGCCATGGCCCTGTAGTGGGCTAAGACACAGGGATTGGGGACCCCTGCACTATAACATTGTAGTATAAGCAGTGGTGGGATTCAGCTGGTTCGCACCACTTCAGCAGAACCGGTAGCTAATTTTTTGTTGCCCAGGCCCAGAATGGACTTCCAGAAGGGGCATCCACACAGAGAACCAGTTGTTCACATATTTGAAACCCACCACTGAGTACAAGTACAACCAAGACAAAAACAATCACTCTTGTTAAGGAAAAGGGACAATAATGTGTAAAAATATTGTCAAGAACTTAGGTTTTGGAAGAAAATAAGAGAAAAATTCTGGGACCCATTGTTATTCTTTTTCTCTTCTCTTTTATCTGAGGTCTTTGTGAACTTCTCAGAAAAACATCATGCTCTTGAATGGCCCAGGAATATATGCTGTCTTTGGTCTTGAAGAAGAAAATAAACCTTATTCCACATGAATGTAATCTAGAACAGGGCTTTTCAACCGGTGGTACGCGTACCACTTGTGGTACATTAACGAGTGGCAGGTGGTACGCAGCCCTGCCTAGCCAAATGTAGTGGGGGAGGGAAAGAGCCAGCGCAGGCAAGGACTTACTGTGAGAGAGTCCTCTGGAGCTGCAGGGGTGAGGCAAAGGCCCCAGGCTCACTTCTGGCTCACCCTCCCCCATGAGAAAGGAGGAGGGGCGGAGACAGGAGAGGCTATAAAAGGAGGCAGTTTGGGCGGGAGAGGGAGAGAGAAAAAAAGAAGCAGCTTTGGGAGGAGGTGGAATCAGCTCTAGCTGCACCGAAGGGGAAGGAGGAGGGTGGGGAGGAGGGTGGGAGAGAAGAGGAGATCAAGCAGGCCGGCCATGAGCCGAT